>CADEHL010001023.1:9173067-9734733 GCA_902827135.1 Harpagifer antarcticus
GGGGTTGGCAGGACCCCCAGAGGCTAGTCTGCGGGACCTCCAACATGGACAGGACATGGGGTGGCCAGGACCCCCGGCAGGAGACTAAGTCTGCGGGACCTCCAACTGGACAAGACATGGGTTGGGCAGGACCCCCAGCGGAACCCTCCAACGGCTACAGGACATGGGGTTGGCAGGACCCCCGGCAGAAGACTAGTCTGCGGGACCTCCAACTGGACATGAGTAGGGGCTTGAGTGGGGACTCGAGAAGAGCTTGAGAGGGAACTTGAGAGGAAACTGGAGAGTGGACTCGAGAAGGAACTCGAGAGTTGACTCGAGAGGTTAACTCGAGAGGAGACCTGAGGGGAACTTGAGAGGTGACTCGAGAGGACACTGGAGAGTTGACTTGGGAGGTGACTCGAGAGGACCACTGGAGAGTTGACTTGAGAGGTGACTCGAGAGAACACTGGAGAGTTGACTTGAGAGGTGACTCGAGAGGACACTGGAGAGTTGACTCGAGAGATAACTCGAGAGGGGACCTGAGAAGGGACTTGGAGAGGGAACTCGAGAGGAGACTCAAGAGGTAACTCGAGAGGAGACCTGAGAGGGGACTCGAGAAGGAACTCGAGAGGTGACTCGAGAGGTAACTCGAGAGGGGACCTGAGAGGGGACTTGAGAGGGAACTCGAGAGGAGACCTGAGGGGAAACTTGAGAGGTGACTCGAGAGGACACTGGAGAGTTGACTTGAGAGGGGACACGAGAAAAGACTCGAGAGGGGACCTGAGAGGGGACCTGAGAAGGAACTCGAGAGGTGACTCGAGAGGTAACTCGAGAGGGGACCTGAGAGGGGACTTGAGAGGGAACTCGAGAGGAGACCTGAGGGGAAACTTGAGAGGTGACTCGAGAGGACACTGGAGAGTTGACTTGGGAGGTGACTCGAGAGGACACTGGAGAGTTGACTTGAGAGGTGACTCGAGAGAACACTGGAGAGTTGACTTGAGAGGTGACTCGAGAGGACACTGGAGAGGTGCCTCGAGAGATAACTCGAGAGGGGACGTGAGAAGGGACTTGAGAGGGAACTCGAGAGGAGACTCGAGAGGTAACTCGAGAGGAGACTGAGAGGGGACTCGAGAAGGAACTCGAGAGGTGACTCGAGAGGTAACTCGAGAGGGGACCTGAGAGGGGACTTGAGAGGGAACTCGAGAGGAGACCTGAGGGGAAACTTGAGAGGTGACTCGAGAGGACACTGGAGAGTTGACTTGAGAGGGGACACGAGAAAAGACTCGAGAGGGGACCTGAGAGGGGACCTGAGAAGGAACTCGAGAGGTGACTCGAGAGGTACTCGAGAGGGGACCTGAGAGGGGACTTGAGAGGGGAACTCGAGAGGAGACCTGAGGGGAAACTTGAGAGGTGACTCGAGAGGACACTGGAGAGTTGACTTGAGAGGTGACTCGAGAGGACACTGGAGAGTTGACTTGAGAGGGGACTCGAGAAAAGACTCGAGAGGGAACTCGAGAGGGGACCTGAGAGGGGACTTGAGAAAGACTCGAGAGGGGACCCGAGGGGAAACTTGAGAGGGGACTCGGGTAGGAACTTGAGAGGTGACTCGAGAGGGGACTTGAGAAGGGACTCGAGGGGAAAACTTGAGAGTAGACCTGAGGGGAAACTTGAGAGAGTTGGTTCGCCAACAGAAACACGGGGTGCTGGAGTCGGCCGGTACGCCGACAGGACACGAGGAGCTGGCGTCGGCCGGTACGCCGACAGGACACGGGGAGCTGGTGTAGGCTGGGGAGCCAACAAGAGACGAGGTGCTGGAGTCGGCCGGTACGCCGACAGGACACGGGGAGCTGCAGTTGGCTGGGGAGCCAACAGGACACGAGGAGCTGGTGTTGGCTGGGGAGCCAACAAGAGACGAGGTTGCTGGAGTCGGCCGGTACGCCGACAGGACTCGGGGAGCTGGCGTTGGCCGGTAAGCCAGTCCTGGAGCCGAAACTGGAGTCGCGACCAGGGGTACTGGAGCCTGTACTGGAGCCAGAACCATGGCTGCTGGGGCCGGAACTGTAACCGGAACCATGGCTGCTAGGGCTCGGGCTAACCTGGCCTTGCGACGACTCCTTTTAGCAGCCGCCTGAATACTCCGTGGACCTCCATAAGCCAGACGAGTACCCGAGAACGGATCCTGGACAGGAGCAGGAAATGGGGGGAAGAAGCCGGGGCTGACTCCAGACGGAACCCACCAAGGCGTATGAGTGCCAGTTGGGAATCGGGAGGCAGGGAGCTAGCATGCCTGGGGCTAGCAGGCCGGGAATCACACACCGGGAGGATCTTTGAAATCCAGCCAGGTAAGAACTTCACCAAACCTGGTTTCTCTCTAGCCATTTGGCGCGCCTCCGACAACACAGCCTCTCGCTGCTGAACTCCGGGTGCTCTCTTCCATCGATCCGAGCAGTTAGCCAAAAAAAAGGAAAAATTCAATAATTCCAGCTCGAACGGATCTGCTGGGCCCATTTCTTGGTTGGTGCTTTCTGATACGCAGAGTGAAGCAGGTAGGACCCAAACGCAGATAACACTTGATAATACCTTTATTGCAAGGGCTCTTATCTAACATATAACTTTAACAAACAAAACACTCTACGGTGAACCAGGTCACAAACAAAAGAAGCACCAACACTGAACACAGGACGAGACAAGACTAAATACAGGGAGGGATAATTACCAGACAAGAAACAGCTGGGCAGGGGAGGAGAAACACAAGGGCCACAGGTGAACATAATCAACTAACTAGACACAGGTGAGGAGGGAGGAGAAAACACAAAGGCCACAGGTGAACACAATCAACTAACGAGACACACCAGGGAACTAACGACGGAAGGAAACATGACAGAGGACAGCGGAAACACCCAAACCTAGACATGACCCGTGACCTGGCATGACAACCGTGACAAAGAGGACTCAACTAATTATACTCAACTGTAAAACAACTCTACTAACGGGTGTAAGGACTTAGGGTCAGGGTTGAACATGTTCCTTTCAGCCAGCACTTGGTTGTGAAGGTCATTATTAAAACAAAAAATGATTTTTTTACTTACGAGATACATCATATCCACTGAGCCCTTGGCCTCTCCAACCACAGTGTATTGGATAAGGATTTCTTCTTCTTTGTCAACACTTAAGTGGTTTATCCTTCTTCTTCATCTCCAGGAAGCGGACAGTTTTAGTATCAGGAGAAAGAGACTTGGGCCAACGAAACTATTTGATCTCCAGTCTCATAATGTGCCGCTCTATAAGGAGCATAACCCAATGTTGGTGTGTTGCTTAGCTAGACAACAGAAGAAACTATGTTAACATTGGTTGGGATAGAAGAAAGCTACATGTTGTACCACTTCGGCCAGTTGCTGTATATTGAAGAATTGATTTTCGGTTGTTTTATGCTGTGACAGACAACATGTTGGATACAAGATGGTTATTTTCCCTATTTACCCTGGATATGGATGTCCCCATGTAGGTTAGCGGTGCTGAAATTGAAAGGGGCAACACCATTGCTGTCAGTAGTAAGATTCTGCAACCAACGTGCTGACCACCTTTCACCCTCAAAAAGATACACCGGCATGTCAGCAATGGGTGTATTGTTGTAATAAACTGCTTTAAAACCTGTTGTAAAGAAAAAAGTTATATTACTGAGAAGGCATTTCAGAAGAATGTGGTTGCATTACCCTGAAGAAGTGAAGACAAGATGCACTCACTTTTCCCTCCACAAAGGATCCTTGGTCATAAATCTTGGGTGTGTCAGTGAAGGACAGCTTTCCAACAACATATGAAATATCCATAGACTTCTGTTGTTGGTGTGAAATACCTGTAGAAGGATGTTCCATATCAAATACATGAATTCTATATTGTTTAAATTAGATATATTCATCAAGAGTAGGATCAAATTATGAAGAAATAGATCAAAATACTTGCCTGTGCCCTCCTCTTCCACTTTGGCACTGAGTTTTAACTGATCTCGCAGCACTTTTTGTGCAACTTTTGTGAACGTTGACATTGAGAAGATAAAATTGGCACAGCCTTTCTTGTTTGTCTAAAAAGCACAAAAATATAGATGAAATACAATCAAATACATTCTGGATTGTGTTTCTACTTCAACCCCCCAGGAAGTGTGCTGGCCGTTGAAGCACATTTTAGTAGTGGCCAAATGGTGGTACTACACTTATGTTCTAGTCCACGACATAATGAAGGCCTCCGCCAACTTAACAGTAAAAACAAGGCATCGGCGCCAAGCAGTATTTGACTTCCTCTACAAAAAAAGGACAGTAAAAGAAACAATCTAATTCAGAAATCAAAGTTTAAGTGCTAGCTTGCTGCCACTCGTTCACTGGCAGACTGACCAGACATGGTTCCACTATTGATTTATATCAACGCCCAACAAATCGACGCCGTTCATCAATCTCCAATAACATTGTTTAATTATTTGCTTGTCTGACCATAATATCTGAGCTCCTTGTCGATAAAAAAAGGCGCGGTATTATAGTTTTTTTGAAGTGATCGGCGAAAACTTCAGAATCTGTATTTAGCGGAAGTCAAATGATAGCAAGTGTTTTCACCCAAAAAGGGGCATGGCCTTGCGTAGAGGGAAAGTACCCAGATGTGTTGCTCTCAGCTATTGACTTACATTGGGAAAGAGACATTTTCAAATTGTCGTACAATCAATCACCCAGTAATTGTATAGCCCCTATATAAATCACAAGGGTCTTAAAGTTGTAAATGTGCTAAAAGACGAATCTAGAGTTATTTTCCTTCTGCATTAATTTGACTGAGTCGAAAGCTGGATATCAGAGGCGGGGCTTAAGAAATATCAAGTGTGCATGCTCTATCTATGGGACCAAGAACAGATTTATTTTGTTTTTTAATCTACAGTAGTTCCATTTTGGGCCACTGAGCGCCACTGAGCAAATCTTGTAGGAATGAACGGGCTAGCTTCAGACGCTGTATCCAGTTCTCTTTATGTCCATGCATTAAGAAGGAAACTCTATTTGCTTGTGACGTTTGTGAAATGCAGCTCCCAAGATAATCAGTTAGCTTGAGTTCACTTTTTTTTACAATGAAACTACTATATCCATTGTGATTAATCAGTTGATATGCTCATCAATTTGTACACTACACCGACAATGTAGATGACAATATATCTAGTCCAATGTAGTGTTACAGTAAGTGTGCACGGTATGTCGTATTTGAATAATACAGCTTAATACAATATATAAACATTCTGTAGGAGGTAGATATGTAAGGTCTACCTTTATGTGCACATTTTAGACGGACATGAGACTGTTGCCTCAGCAACTGTACCTTCTTTGTTTCCTTGTAGCATGGGGCGGATATTTCAGGGACTCCCTCTGGATTTTCCGGGGTGTATACTAAGCTTCTTTCAATGTGGCTATTAAAATGTCTGCACATCTCTAGGTTAACACTGCCTGGCACAGGCTGTCCATATGTATACCTAATTAGGTTGATAAGAAAACTGTGTTCAGAAAAGACCCATTCACTCACCAAGCTGGAACTATTCAAGAGCAAAAAGAGCTTTTACTTACGTTGCACAAACTTCCGCTTTGATTTCTTCCTGATCGATACTTACTTCGTCAGATGCAGTTAATTTAACATCAAATTTAGGTAAAACTGTGGACAAAATAGGATCATTAGCATTCTTGCTTCATTACTAATGGATTGTAATGGATGGCTTAAAACAATACCTTACCATATTTCTCCACTTTGAAGCTGTGATATATTTGATTAGACCCAGTCGACACAGTAACTTGGTAGGATCCTTCACGAGCCTCAGAGTTTAAGGCATAAGAAAGCTGCAATATTTTACTATCAGATGTTTCATTAAGCCACTGTCCAATCTTGTTCCTGTTAGCATCCTATGCAAAAAAGGGTACATTGGAACAACATTCAGGATTTAAGATTCAAAGGTTTTATGTCATCTACAGGGTCAGCTACAGTGTATGACAATGACAATCTTAATTCCCCGGCTCCTCCAACAATGCAACATAAATATGTATACAAGACATAAAACACTTAAATAATACAAATTAAGCAAGAAAAAACTGACTAGAAATAACAAAATTAGAATGTTGATTGTTTATTTTTTTCATTCAAACAAGATGGCAGAGGAATTGTACCTGTTGATTCTCAGAGTGAGAAGCGGGTAAAGTAAAGATGTTTGTTAGATATATACGATACTGTATGTGCAGGTATTCAAACTGAAAATACAGGAAATTAGCCTCATGTTGTCTTTCAATTACAATAAAGGTAGTTTGAAATTGTAAGTGGAGCTTTGTTCACACTACATTTTATTGATATATGGAGGATATACACTTCAGTTATATTTTTGAGCTTACAGATTGATTGTCTAAAACAGTGGTTCTCAAACTTTTTTCAATAATGTACCCCCTTTGAAAAGTACATGCAGCCAAGTACCCCCTGATCAGCGCAAACAAAATTGTTAAGGAAAAAATGCCTATGTAAAGAGGTACAGCACAATTCCTTACAATTCAGTGAGAAACATGGGCTTGTGCTTCACTGAGGAACTTTGTCATTCTCAGTGACAGGGAGGCAAACTGCAGTTATTACACTTCGCGTTTTGAAATATGTGTAACTTCAAATTTCGTTACTTTTCCTAAATTAGTATATTTATTTATTTTGAGGCGCGGGGAATGAAGAGAAAAAGATATATAAGCATTTTATGAGCATGGGATTTTGACCCCTCATATAAACATATGCATAATGCTATACTTTACGGCCACACGCCGTTGCCAAGCAACGCTTATTGTTTAGGTCCTTTGATAAGCAGGCAGTCATATCATTAACTAGAACTAGCTAGATCTGATAGATTTGGACATAAACGCGAGTGAAGTCTAACCGGACGCGAGAGAGAGATCAGAGAACAGATCAGCTGCCGCTGACGGAGAACACGCAGCATGATCACAGCTCGTCCGCTGTGACGGATCGTTGAGTGGAGCAAAATACACTATGCCCCTTTCACACCAACGCGTTTTCAGCTCCGGCTCGGAGCTGGAGCCTGGAAAGTGCCGGTTTTTCCTGTTCACACCGCAGCGGCGCCGCCTCTTAGCTCCGGAATCCGGTTCACTTCCAGCTCCAAAAAATTGTCGGCCTAGAGTAGACTCTAGAGCAGACGTGTCAAACTCAAGGCCCGCGGGCCAAATGTGGCACGCCACGTCGTAAAAGGTCTGATTGTCTAAAAATAGTGTGTGACTTTGCTATGTTGTGTGACATAACCGAGCCCAACTGAATCAGAAGCTGCAGGGACGCAAACAAGTCATCACACAGATGTCCGACACGATCACGGCTTTCCAGCGTAAACTTGACCTATGGATGTGCCAAGTGAAACAGGACAATCTTGCCCACTTTCCTGTTTGTCAGAGCATCTCAGCCTCATGTCCCGGTACTTTCTCATGTGCTCAGTTAGCTACCAAACTGAGCCTGTTGATGAATGAGTTTGATCGGCGCTTCTCTGACTTCAGAGCACAGCACTCTGGATTTGCCATCTTTGCTAGTCCTTTCACCACCGACGTGTGCACTGCACCCCAACACCTTCAGATGGAGTTAATAGAGCTTCAAAGCGATAGTGGCCTGAGAGCAAAGTTCCAGGATGCTACAATCCAGGACTCTACTGCCCCCTGCTTTCATGCCACAGCTTCGACTTCATGCTGCCCGTGTTCTGTCTATGTTTGGGAGCACCTATCTGTGCGAACAGATGTTTTCAATAATGAATCTAAACAAAAACAAGCACAGATCACGCATCACTGACGGCAACCTCCACGCTGTTCTACGGATTGCTACAGCACAGGACCTAAAACCAGACATTGACACACTGGCCACGGAAAAAACGGTGTCAGACATCTGGTCAGAAAACACATTGGTAAGCATTTTAAAAAACCTAATAAAATGCAATTCAACCAAGAAGAAGAATAGTTAAACTATGTGCAATGTAATGATTGTGCTTGCATTTTGTTTTGTGTTTGTTATTTTCAGAACATGATCAATGGATGAGGATGGTGGAGAGGGGATCCACATGGTGTGTTCAAGGACAGGCAGCATCTCCTCATCAAAAACTATCCTAAAAACTTGACCAATATAGTTGTGGACTGAGACAACCCTTATTTTGAGTTTATTACATATACTACTTTATATGTGTAGCAATGTATTTAGTGCAGGTTTTATGTGTTTATGCAGACAAATGTTTACTGTAATCAAACCATCTCTCATTAGTTGGATGTATGCCCCCTGCAAGGCTGTGTGCAGCCATTTGTTTTTGTAAAATGCTACATCTGTCACACATGTTCTTAGCAGCTCACAATTGTTGGTTTTACAGTTATTTGTTATTTCCAGTTTTGAACAAAGTTAATGTCATAACTTGTGTTTGATGTTATTTTTCTTTATTCACTTGGATAGTTTGATCGTTGATTGATGGAGTAATGTGGGTTTCATAACCTGACAAATTAAAAGGATGTATGTTATAATAACAAAGCAACAAGCAAACATATGTTTTACATCTATGCAAATATATATGTAATATTTGTAACTTGAATAAGTAATACATTCAGAGTTATTTAACATTAATGAGTAGTTACATTTATTTTACATTGCATTTAGTTACATTTATAAGTTACATCTGGCCCTTTGAGGACAACGATTATCCTAATGTGGCCCTCGGTGACAATGAGTTTGACACCCCTGCTCTAGAGGCAAGAGCTTCGGAGCTAAGAGGTGGCGTCGCTTACGTCTCTCTTACGTCGAAGCGTGCAGGAAACTAAACCCACCTCCCCTGAACATGGGTCGACTGTCATGCCTGCCTACAAGCAGTAGTGCTTATAAACACACTTTATAAAGTCAGGCAACACTAACCAGGCTTCGTGTGATTCTGTTTATTTGTACCTTACTTTGACCATCCGTTCACTGTTATTGATCATTGTGGAGAGAGGCAGACGTTTTGTTTTGTATTATAGCAGCTATCGGATGGAATCAATACATGGGCTGCACAGGTTGTCGTGTCCGACTATCACAAGTAGAATCATAATAAAAATACGCCGGTAAAATGTGCCTGTAGAAAATGGTTTATGCCACAATAGGATAGCAATAGCAAGTAGTCAGTTTAGCTTCGGTTGCTATGCTAACATCACCCATTTTATACCAGAGAAACTTTCATAACAGCGTTGTGATGCCAAACAGCGTCAATTCCGACTGACACACATTCATTCCCGTGGAAGAGCAGCCAACACTGCAGCGGTCGGTAAATGCCGCAGAAAAGCATAAGGTTGGAGAAGTCGTTATTTAATTTAATCTGGCTTCGTGTGATTAAAAGCAACACGATCATCGACCCGACGCAGTTCCCCGTTGTTGTTGTTGTTGTTGTTGTTGTTGTGAGCGCCGTAACGCCGTTGGGGAGCGAATCAGCGATGTAAACGGTGACGTCATGACGCAGCAGCGGCAGCACCAGTCGGGCTCTGGGCGGTGTGAACAGAGCGGGAGCAGAAAAGGGAAACCGGAGCTGAACCAGAAAAGCTCTAGCTCGGAGCTAGAAAGGGAAAAGCGCTGGTGTGAAAGCCGCATGAGTTAGACCTAACACACTTAGCTAGTTTATCTACTCTGGGACAAGCTAAACTAGTTATACATATATTTATTCTTTACTGTCGGGTCACTTATTACAGGTTCAGCGAGCTGCACGAGCCTGACGAGCTGTCAGGAGAGGGAGAGGAAAAGAGAGCACCCCGTTTATTGTTCCCATTTTATTAGAATTACTGTAAACTTTTGAAGAAAGTAGTTAATCTACTATTAGTAGTTTGTTTAAATGCATTAATTATGTTTTTTTTCATTAACATAAAATAAATCTCACATACCCCCTGCAGTACTCCAACGTACCCCTAGGGGTCTGCGTACCCCCATTTGAGAACCACTGGTCTAAAAAAAAAATCAGTAAACTCGACCATCTTGCTTTAGTGTTCCTAAATAATCAAACTTGTCACCTTCAGACTATATTACCAGTTCATGTATATTATTTCTATATTTATTCATGTATATTTGTATTCTTACCTCAATTTCGATGGTATTATACTGCAAAAAGGAAAAATAATTGTTAAAGGATCAGCTGTTTTCATCATTCAGTGTTCAAAGACAGTCACAGTCAATAGTTTCACTGTCATCACCAATTCAAATAGGATTATGCGTAACAAAATATTCCAAATGTGGCACAAATAAAAACCCGCACATTTAACGTAATCACTAAAAATGTGTTGCATGAAAGAGATATTAGGAACGATTTCTCAAACACTCACCATCTGTTGGGCAGGTCTCATCTTGGTATCCAGTGAGATGACTCTGAATTTCACTGATAAAAAAGCAGAAAGATTACATGAATCTTTTACAGCTCTCCTACAACAGTGTTTCACATCCTAAAAGGGTTGTGAAACTGATCTTCTGTCAACTCAAAACATTATGTAATGAACTTGAAATGTACAATTAAGAATATTAGATCATTTTCTTTTGACATGTACAGTATTTCCTCTGTCTGGCAACATGTCTAATTATAATCAGTGAAAAAACAATTTCCCAAAAAGTAAACCTCCCTTTTTGGCTAACGGTATATAACCAGCTATTAGAATTAACGTGTTATATTACTGTGATATCCAGAATATGGGGATGCATACTTTATTATATATGCCAACATAACATTTTTAGTGCTAAACACATGTTTTATATAATCCAATGTTTCCCTGTTAACATTCTTTTTTTCATATTTATGTTAAGTTGTCTTTTTTACGGGAGAGGAGTAGGGACATCTAAAAAAAAAAAAATCACATGTGGCCCTTATCCTCTTCTTTTTCCATGTATGCAACCAAAATGTTTTTCATGTTAAGCTAAGTTAGGGAAATGTGCCAATGACACTTTACCAGACTCACATGTTGTCTCTGGGCTTCAGTCACTTTTACCCATACTGTGTGTTCTTATACTGGGGCACACACACATTTTCTTCTCAAATATGGTAGTATGGTATTGGGTAAATGTAACACTCACTCTTCTATTGGCTAGCACTCCAACACATTGTACGTGACAGGCTAAGGGGCGGGACATCTCTTATACAAATGAATTGTTTACTCCTTGCTGCATGCTATTGATTGTAAAGGGGAACCCGGGTACCAACAGTTAACAACATCATAGATCATTCGCTCAACGTTACCTGTTTGTCCAGGAAGGTAGATTGGTTTATCTGTTTGGATAAACGTCATTGGTTGATAGCTTCTGATCATGACTTTCCTGACTTCTTTTGAGTAAAATGTGTCGCCTCGTACTTCCACCTGGAACTCCTGCACCACATCATCTTCCACTGAAGGAGTCTGTGACAGAAAATATAATGTAGACACAAAGGGAGCATTCAAACGATTGAATTGTACCTGTTGCAATTAAGCAATCATACACGAGAGTACAGGCGTACGGACCTCGGCGCAAGCGCCTCGGTCCTGCCGCAGTACTGTCGTACCAATAATGACGTTCAAGAATGGCCTCAAGTGTATGATTGCGATTCTATTACACAAACTATCATTGTAATCAACAATATCGTAAAAATAATTTCATAATGTGGGCTAATTTGCTCCCAAACCTACGCTTTCTGCTTGAGTTAATCTAAGTAGTTCCTAGAAATTAGTTCCCATGGTAACGATAGCCGATCAATCGAACACTCCTGCTACCCCGCTAACAGTTATTGATATAATTATAGTAAATAATATATTATTAACCAATTTATTGAAAACAATTTATTGAAAACAATTCTTGAATTAGGCTATTTAAATATCTGAGTAATCACTGTGTGGGATTAGCAGAACAAATCAAATCAGGCTGTCCATGGTGCTGAAACATTTTGGGTTCAGAATGAAGGTGGATGTTCATGCTGCCATTAAAAGTGCAATTCTTGAAACAGCTCTCCATGAACTCCATGCCAGACTTTTTGCAGGTGGTGCTGTGGTGTTCACGGGTAGGACTACGTTGCTGATTTTACTATTCTTATTCTCTGACAACTTCGAGCAGCGGCTCCTGGACATTAACTTATCACTGGGACAGTTCATCTTCGTAAATAGACGGAGGGTTTCAGCCATATTTCAACATTTTTACGACGACCTCAGTCTTACAGTAGCGTGGCCTAGCTACAGCTAAAGCCTGGTAGGCTGCTGCATGCTAGTTGGTAGCAAAATGCCTCCGTTCTCTACAGATGACTTCCACAAACTTATACAGAAGATCGATTTGTTGGAAATGAAAATGCAACGGTTGGAAGTTAACGTGGAAGTGAATGGACTATGTCGTGGGAATGACACCACTTTACCAGTGTTGCAAAATAATGGAGAAGGGTATGCTAACTCACAGCTAGTTAGCAGCTACAAGGATTCCAAGGAACAGGGGGCCTGTGTACTGGGTAATAAATCTACAAGTGGTAGTCCTCCCTAGAACTCTCTGGGTGCAAAGCCGAAGAGTAAATCATTTCCATGGGATTTGGGAGGACGGATAACAGGCAGAGCCCAGCGCTCTGAAATCTGTGATGCGACCGGCTGGCCTGCATTGTTATCACCCAGGAAGAGCGCCTCTTCAACCCCTGTCCCAACCAGGAAAACGCAGTGGACAGCTGCTAAAGGGAGAATTACAAACAATCCTCCTAAACCACCAAGTGTGCCAATCCAGAACAGATACGCTCCGCTGACCGAGAACCGGAGATCTCTTTCTGATGACCTGGATAACCTGTCCTCTTCACACAGCAGGGTAAGAACCAATAGCTACTCCAAAAGTAAAAGGCTAGAGGGAAAGCTAACGACTGGGCCTGAAACTCTGATTGTGGGTGACTCTGCTGTGAGAGATGTAAAAGGTCTGTGTAATAAGAACAACACCAAAGTACTCTGTTTTCCCAAGGATATGGTCTCTGACTTGGCTGAGAAGATCCTGCATATTGGGCCTAAACATCCAACTGTGAAGAATGTGGTACTCCACATTGGAACAAATGATGTTGTGAAACAAGAGTCAGAAGTGCTGAAAGAAGACTTCAAATGTTTGTTGCAAACTGTCAGCTCTCTAAATGCGGAGGTGTTCATCGGTGGCCCTCTACCGCCAGTCAGAAGAGGAGTGGAGAGATTCAGCAGATTGTTTGCACTGAACACCTGGCTTTCCAATGTCTGTACTGACCATTCTGTCAATTTTATTGACAATTTTAACTTTTTTTGGGATCGCAGACATCTTTTCAAGGGAAATGGAGTTTGCCTGAACAAGTCAGGAGTGAAATTGTTTATCTCTAACATTTTCAACTGCCTGCGTCATCAATCTGTTCCCTCTGCCAAGGACAAGCAACAAAAGGAATCAAAACAGGAGAAAGACACAACACATCATGCAGAAAACCCTGAAGAATTATCACTGCACCCGCCTGAGGAATGTTTTGATTATGGGAGACCTATGAGACACATGGAGGAGTCTCCACTGCCCGTCACCCCCCCCCCCCCTGACAACGCCTTTGAACACATGAAGGCGATACAGAGGGTTGGCACCGATTCCTTCCTGGATTTCAATAACCAAACTAAGGCGATACGCAGGGCTGGCAGCATGTCCTTTACCCCCGCTCCTCAACGACGCCCACCAAAATCACCGCGGAGACGCGCACCATCTCCCCCGTCTTCATCACCGAGCCTACGTCAACCACCTCCCCCCCCTGGCAGCATGTCTTCTACCCCCGCACCATCTCCCCCGTCTCCATCACCGTGCCTACGTCAACCACCTCCCCTCCCTTCAAGAAAGCATCTGCAGTCTCCGAAGCCTGATAAGGATGTGTGTGTACAAAATGCTTACTGATGTGTGCTGGGTCCAGGCTCAAGGGTGTATGGCACTCTCAACTCTTTCCAGGACATGCTAGGGCCCTGCCTGCCTATAGCTTTGCCGATATCTGTGTTGATAGGTAATAGATTAAGAGCGGTGAATCATCTTAGATACAGGAAGCGCTCAAACGTTTGTGTGAGTTTATCTAATTTAGCAGTGATTCCATGTCAGCCACAGCTTGTTACAAAAAACATGACTGATAGTGTGTTTAACAAACTTAAACTAGCTTTATTAAATGTCAGGTCTTTGGCAGGAAAAACATTTTTAATCAATGATTTTATCACTGAGCACAATCTCGATTTTATGTTTTTAACAGAAACTTGGATTGAACAAAATAACAGTGCAGCTGTTCTTATCGAATCAACCCCTCCCAACTTTAGTTTTATGAGTCAGGAAAGAATGCATAAGAAAGGGGGTGGAGTTGCTATTCTGTTCAATGATTCCCTTCAATGCAAGAAGACATCTTATGGGAACTTTGCTTCTTTTGAATATGTGGCCCTTCAGCTGAAATGCTCCTCTCGAGCTCTGTTCCTAAATATCTATAGACCACCCAAATACTGTGCAAGCTTTTATGATGACTTTACTGAACTGCTGTCTATAGTGTGTATTGACTTTGACCGTTTAGTCATTGTTGGTGATTTTAACATCCATGTTGACAACCCTCAGGACAGAGGGGCAAAATAACTGTTTTGTGTTCTTGATAGCCATGGACTGACTCAGCATGTGACGGAGCCCACGCACAATAAGGGGCACACTCTGGACTTAATTATCTCAAAGGGTCTGAATATCTCTAAGGTTGTGGTGACTGATGTTGCGCTCTCTGATCATTCCTGTGTTTTCTTTGAGAGCTCTATTTCTGTTCACAAAAATGTTCAAAAAGAGGTAACCACAAAGCGATATTTAACTGAAAATACTAGGGAAATGTTTACTCAGAATTTTTCTTCCACACTTGCCCCTGCTAACATCTCAGTAAATGAGCTAGTAGATCATTTTAATTCAAAAATGTAAAATATAATAGATGCCATTGCTCCAACTAAGGTAAAAGAAGTGACTGGCAAGAAAATATCTCCATGGAGAAAGGCCATGACCGTGAGAGCAGAAAAAAGAGAGTGTCGAAAAGCTGAACGCAGGTGGCGAAAAACAAATCTCCAGGTTCACTTTGAAATCTATAAAGAGAGACTTGGCCTTTATAATTTGGAATTGAAAAACGCACGACAATCGTTCTTCTCTGACATCATTACCAAAAACAAAAACAACGCACGTGCCTTATTTGCTACCGTCGACAGACTAACTAACCCCCCAGTGTCAGCAGCCTCTGAATTTCTATCTACCTGGGCGTGCAATGATTTTGCCTCCTTTTTCACTGACAAAATTCAGAAAATCAGACAAGCAGTCAGTGCCTCTGCATCAGGAACAGCAAATGTGTTGTCTCTGTGTCCACTTAACATCAATTCAAACACCATGACACAATTCCATCAGATTAATGATAAAAACCTAGAGGACATTATTCAACTTCTGAAATCCTCCTCCTGCTGCCTTGATATTATTCCAACGGGATTTTTTAAAGATGTTTTGCCTTGCATGGCCTCAGATCTACTTCATATAGTAAACAAATCACTTCACTCAGGTATTTTTCCACAGGCCCTGAAAACTGCAGTCATTAAACCGCTCTTAAAAAAAAGAATAATCTAGATGCTTCAGTAATGAACAATTACAGGCCCATATCAAACCTGCCATTTCTAGGTAAAATCATTGAAAAAGTTGTTTTTCAACAGCTGAGTAATTTTTTGTATTTAAATGACTGTTTCGATGTGTTCCAGTCAGGCTTTCGTCCAAACCACAGTACTGAGACTGCTCTTGTAAAGGTCTTTAATGACATCCACTTAAACACAGACAGTGGCAGAACTTCAGTGTTAGTATTATTAGATCTCAGTGCTGCGTTTGACACTGTTGACCACAGCATATTACTAGACCGACTGGAAAAATGGGTGGGACTTTCGGAAACCGTCCTAAATTGGTTTGAATCCTACTTAAAGGACAGAAACAACTTTGTTTCTATTGGTAAATACACATCTGAGTTGACAAATATGACATGTGGGGTTCCTCAAGGCTCCATCTTGTGGCCTCTTCTCTTTAACATCTACATGCTACCACTGGCTCAGATAATGAAAAACAACAAAATAAGTTACCATAGCTATGCAGATGACACACAAATTTACGTAACAGTTTCAACAGGAGACTATGCTCCAATTCAAACACTGAGTAAGTGCATTGAACAAATCAATGACTGGATGTGTCAGAACTTTCTCCAATTAAACAAGATAAAACTGAGGTAATGGTTTTTGGAGCCAAGGCAGAACGTATAAAAGTTAGCGCTGAGCTTCAGTCTGCAATGTTCAAAACAACAGATAAAGCCAGAAATCTAGGTGTAGTCATGGACTCTGACCTGAGTTTCAACAGCCACATTAAAACAGTTACTAAATCAGCCTACTATCACCTAAAGAACATATCTAGGATTAAAAGACTAATGTCGCAGCAGGATTTGGAAAAACTTGTCCATGCTTTTATCTTCAGTAGACTCGACTACTGCAATGGTGTCTTCACAGGTCTCACTAAAAAATCTATTCGGAAGCTGCAGCTGATTCAGAACGCTGCTGCTCGAGTCCTCACTAACACTAAGAAAGTGGATCACATCACTCCTGTTCTGAAGTCTTTACAACTGGCTTCCTGTGTGTCAAAGAATAGATTTCAAAATACTGCTGCTGGTTTATAAAGCTTTCAATGGTTTAGGCCCAAAATACATTTCTGATCTACTGCTAAATTATGAACCATCCAGATCTCTCAGTTCTTCAGGGACTGGTCAGCTTTCTGTCCCCAGAGTCAGAACTAAACATGGTAAAGCAGCGTTCAGTTATTATGCTCCAAATATCTGGAACAAACTCCCAGAAACCTGCAGGTCCGCTGCAACTCTGACTACTTTTAAATCCGGGCTGAAGACTTTTCTTTTTGTCGCTGCTTTTAATTGAACTATTCATATCTTAGACTGCACTGTAACTTTTATCCATGTATTTTTTCTTTTAATGTTTATCCATGTATTTCTTCTTTTAATGTTTATTTAATAGCTTTTCTTTTTAATGACTGATTTTAAATGCCATTTTCTTAATGTCTTTCATTTGTTGTAAAGCACTTTGAATTGCCTTGTGTTGAAAAGTGCTCTATAAATAAACTTGCCTTGCCTTGCCTACGTTATAGGAAGAGCTTTCCTCCAGTGGCCGTTTCATGGCGTGTCCCGGACCGGCAAAAAGCGCGTTGCTCCACATCTTTCTGTTGTCTAGAGATGGAGCCCAGTAGCTGTGAATCGATGACTCGTTTTTATGTCCGCTAACGGACATGATTTCTCTGGCCTCCAACCCTGCCTCCGCCAGCCGCTGCATGCAGGTGCTTCTGACATTTTGTAGCTACCGATTTCCAACGAGAGACAATGTATACTGTAACAGTGTAACGGCTTTGTGTCGCTAAACGTCGCTATGGAAACCACACGATGTAGGCTCATGGAAGTAGTTTCGGTAGGCTAGTGGCGTGTGTAGGTCACTGGATACTTTGTGATTAGGCACGTTCTATTTGATCGTTGTTTGATCGTGGAATCAAACACGCCTATTGACCAATCAGAGTGCTTGCTCAAACCTATGTGTTATAGAATTAAGCAACCAATAATGACGTTCAAGAACGGCCTCAAGTGTATGATTGCGATTCTATAACACAAACTATCATTGTAATCAACAATATCGTAAAATAATGTCATAATGTGGGCTAATTTGCTCCCAAACCTACGCTTTCTGCTTGAGTTAATCTCCGTCAGAAAGTAGTTCCTGAAAGTAGTTCCCATGGTAACAATAGCCGATCGAACACTCCTGCTACCCCGCTTACAGTTATTGATATAATTATAGTAAATAATATATTATTAACCAATTTATTGAAAACAATTTATTGAAAACAATTTATTGAAAACAATTCTTGAATTAGGCTATTTAAATATCTGCTAACGGACATGATTTCTCTGGCCTCCAACCCTGCCTCCGCCAGCCACTGTATGCAGGTGCTTCTGACATTTTGTAGCTACCGATTTCCAACGAGAGACAATGTATAACCGTGTAACGGCTGTGTGTCGCTAAACGTCGCTATGGAAACCACACTATGTATGGCTCATGGAAGTAGTTTCGGTAGGCTAGTGGCGTGTGTAGGCCACTGGATACTTTGTGATTAGGCACGTTCTATCTGATCGTTGTTTGATCGTGGAATCAAACACGCCTATTGACCAATCAGAGAGCTTGCTCAAACCTATGTGTTATAGAATGATAATTAAGGAATTATATTATATTCTATGTTGTACTATTCTACCTCTTACTGAGAAAAAATGTATGAAAACTTAACTTACTTGATCTCACTTGATCTTTGAAAAAAGCTAATAGCAAAAATGTATTCTGTGTTACAAAAGCGTTAGTCATTTAAGACCATTTTAGCTTTTTATATAGTGTGCGACTCCACAACAAAACATTTAGCATTTTAAAGACAACCTTTTTACATTGTACAAATGAATAAAATCTGGAAAGCTGACCGTGAACTGAGTGCAGATATGAAAGTCTTCACTGGACGTCTGCTGGATGAGGGTTGTATTCGTCTCTTCCGACATCAGAGTGACGGTCATCACCAGAGTCTCGTTGGGCTGCAGGAGACTCGCACAGAATTTGGTCTCAGCTCCAGCTTCAAGAACTGCAGGAATGGCTACCATGTACTGCCTACAACCACAGAAATACACACACACATGCACACACACAAACACACACACACACACACACACACACACACACACACACACACACACACACACACACACACACACACACACACACACACACACAGTAGATATCTCACTGAGTCTGAAATGGATAAGCTCTCTTGACTCTCTCTTTAACCAACACTCATTTTCGAATCAGACAGTACTTACGGTCCTGCCACTGCTGGACCCACACACATCCAGCTCAAGAAGACACACAGTGTCCGCCCCCACATCTGAATCCCTGGACGACCCATGACTGACTGCAATGATCCTGAGTCAGCCTCTGTTAAATAGCCCCTGATAGAGAAACCCACCCACCAACCAACCACCCACACACAAACACACAAACACACACAGACACACACACACACACACACACACACACACACACACACACACACACACACACACAACACAACCACAAACACACACACACACACACACACAACCACACACACACACCCTTTTTAGCTAACGGTATATAACTAGCTATTAGCATAAACCTGTAGGTTCCGAGTTAAAAACGTTTGTTATTTTCTATCTGAATTATAATAAGCTAGTAATAACATGGACTACACATGCTCTGCTTTATTCAGTTAAACAGAAACTTGTGAGCTTTACATCTAAGCATTATAGAGCTATTTCATTAGATTTCACGGGTGTTTATAATGCTTCACTTTATATGTCATTTGAGGATATTACGCAGATTTTAAGCATTGTCTTCTACAGTAGGTTGATATCAGGACGCTTGGGCTGTACTTTTTTCAAAAATCAATTGGGTGATCAGTGTAACTGTAGTTGTGTTCTGCAATACTGCCCTTTAACCAGCCGGGCTGTTTGATTTTGTCTAGGGCCAAAGTAGACCATTTACAGGAAGCAAACATTTGTGAACTGATGATGTCAATATTGGTCATGAGTTACAGCACACACAATTTGCTTAGTGTCAACAATAAAACTAAACTTTTTTGTATCTTAGGAACTGGGTATTTAAGATGATTTACGGTGTCACTGTAAGGATAGAAAAAATGAATGTCACACTTCAGTTATATCTTTGACCTGTAAACAGTAAATAAAATGGGAGTGAATTATTGGCGGTAACAGTCATGACTAGGGATGGGTATCGTCGGTATTTTTCGATAATCTTATCGATACTTTTCAATAATTTGGTGCTCAAAATTATAGACATGAATACAAGATGTGAAGATTAAACGAGATTCTTCAAGTTTAGTGGAACGCCATATCCTTTCAAGTTGTTTTGACTTTTGCTTTATGTTGCGGGTTTCGGCATTATGCCATGGAGCTAGTCTATGTTGTTTTATTTTCTTCTTTTTCAAAGGAGCAACAGAGTCTAATTTTATTCGCATCGCATCTGTAGCACTATCAACAACATTATCAATTTGGGGTACATTCTGTATAAGTTTCCTCCCTTATACATGCTATAGAGTTTTCAAGCGCTGGTACTCTTCTTCTGGGGTAAAAACTTTGGATCAGTTATGTGATTCAGTCATTCTGGAGCAGTTGAAACAGTCTTTCCCCGATAACATTGCAACACATATTAATGAACACAAAGTCACACTGGCTGGCGAGTATGTGTTGACAACCCAGTCTCACATCTATGTGTAATAACTACATTGGTCCACAACTTGGGACGTAGTATTTCTACAAAAACGCCTCTGAAATTGTAGGATCCCTACGTTGGTTTTGACGCACAAGCGCATCTTTGGTGAGCGTTATGGTACGAATGAATCCCAGAAAGCAGGTTTTTGTCCCAAAGGTTTGTACAGCATCCTAAGCAAATGTGTGTCATTATTGCAATCAACAGGGTCATTGGAAAAAAAGAATGTCCTTTGCTAAAGGGAAAAAGCAACAACTTTCATGTGAAGTCAGTTGGTTTGGCTACACCTATTCTACTACTAGGCTACTTACTATATAAGTTGGTGAAACAGAAGTCGTGGCTCCATTGCAAATGCAGGTTAAGCCAGTTGACATTCCAGAGGTGGAGTCGGGTTCTGCTCCATTTATGTTTGATGGTTTTGTAACTAGTTGGGAGTGAGAAGAAAGTTCAAGTCAGGATTTTGAGGGACTCAGGAGCTTTGAATACTTTTGCGAGGGCATCATTTTTGGGAAATGACCTGGCAGGTGGTCGTGTTTGGCCAGATTATGCAATGCCAGTCAACAGTAAAATAAACATTGCAGAGAAGAGTTTTAAAATTAGAGGCGGGGACTGAAATTGTCCTTATACGTGTTTCTCGTAAGTCTCTTCAGTGTAAATGATTGGAAATGCAAAAGATGTGGCAATGTTAATTGGCCTAGGATGTCAGAGTGCAACATTTGTAACACACTGAAGTATGCCAAAGAGAGAACAGGTTATGGTGGATGTTTCAACAAAAGGGAGAAAGTGGAAAGATTATGAATTTGTTTGGAAAATGAAATGTGGGCGGTATTATGGTGGGAAGAGAGCTACTTTTAATAATTATATACGTTCAAACACAAGAAAGTGCAGTTGTTTATATTCTACCAGTTAACCTCAGGCCGTAGGTCACAAAAGGTTTGTTTGATCAGCTCTTGCCACACTCAGGTGGAGAGAGAGTCTGAACCTTGACTGTTTGATCAATTACTATAGAGGTTTGCTGGAAAAGTATTACAGTATTACAATTAAATCACGGTCAAATATGTTCATCTTGTTGTAGTTGTAGCCCCCTTGCCAGCGATTCTCTCTCTAGTTTAGCATACTCAGCCTGACTCAGCCTGGTTGTTCCTGGCCCTAGAACCACGATTTTATGGGGCCAGAAAGACTGTGAATTAGGACCCGCTAGCCGGTACTAGGCCAAGTGGAAACGCAACCAAAAACGGGCCCCGCACGGCTCGGCACGCTTAAAGCGAGCTCTGCGCTGCAGTGGAAACGCGCCATTACGTCACCAGAAGTCCTAATTTAAGGGGTCATTTCTCCCAAAAAAAAACGTTTTACTCCAGCCGCCACTGCTCAACAGTCAAGCCAATGAACTAAAATCACTCTCTAGCCGAAGTCCCTGACCAATGTTAACCATCAATACATATTTAGTATTAATTGTTAAATCTGTAGCAATTCATACTACATTAGTTTGTGCCCCGTGTGAGGCCCAAACAAACCATACATTTTTATACAAACAAACTCTTGATCAAGTAATAATTCAAATGTCAATGTGTATTTCAGTTGCTAATTAAAAGCACTGACTGTTCGGTATCCTGGTATGTGGCATATTGTTAAATAAGTTTATGTTTATTTATGTTACACAGGCACGTGCAGAGGATGTTAGAGGGGAATTGGCTCAAATGCATACAAGGGAAGATTGGCAATGTTTGTTAATAATTTAATAAAAATATGACTGGAATAAAAATAAATTGGTGAAATAGTTATATTAAAATTTTTTTTTTTTTTTAAAAAATGACCAAACAACTCAAATTATTCAAAAATAGATGCAAATAAATTCAGTTTCTCCCCCCCTTACTTTGGTGTTCCCAGTCAAATGGCTTTTAAATCATATTTAAAAACGTTACAACATTAGTTATATTTTTTAGTTTTACCAAAATAACTTGATTTAATTGTATTTAAAATAACATTTCCAAAGAAATAAATCCTTTGAATCTGCCTATTCAATTTCTGTTTGAATGTAAAGGGTTAAATGAAAGAAGCTCGTCTCTGCGAGTTACTGTGAAGATAGGAGTTGATTGTTGGTCCTGCTGTAAATTCACAGAGGGCACGCTATAGTAATTGAACGAGAGTAATGTCAAATGACAGTACAATTGACCATATCTTCCCTCTAAATGGGTGGGTTTTTATTATCGCAGACTTTATGACAAGTTCTGCTGTGAAGAGGGCCTAGGTATAAACGTCACGGCTCACCACTGTATTTAACCGCCTTTCAAACTGTAAACCATGAATCAGACTACTGTTCTACATGAAAAACTGCAGTAAATATACAAAGAATACACACTAATCATGAACGTGATGTAATTAACATTTATTGAAAAAACAAAATCTAATCAAAACAGAGACCAAATTCAAAGACCATCAGAACATCAATGAGAATAATCGTCTGTGTGTTTGTGTATGTATTTGTGTTTGGCAGGTGTTGTTCACGTAGGGGGATGGGCACAAAAGAGCGGGAAACATCACCTCCCGGACTCTGCATCCCAAACACTTTGTGTAGGCCCGTTGTTTGTGTGTAGAGTCAACAGACCTATCGTATGTATGCTTGGATTAGTGTTGTCACGATGCCAACATTTTGGTTTCGATACCGATACCAAGCCAAGAATTGCGATTCCGATTCTTTTTCGATAATTCTCTTTTATTATTTTCATGATCAATAATCAGTTAGCTATCATCGATTCACCGGAAGTGAGGGACCGCTGGCAAGTTGCTGCCACGCCTCCTCCGTTGTCTGTTGATTCTTTCGTGCTGTTTCGTGCTGTTTCTGTTGAATGTTGTCTTGTGCAACTGGACTCCAAATCCGTCAGCTACAAACCCGTCTGTCCCATCTAAGATTGTGACGATTAATTTAGCCGTTTAACAATCCGTACACGCGCTAATGCTACTGTGCTGTCACTCGGTAGCTTGAAGCTAGCCGCGCCGGTACACGGCTCACCGTACTGGATTACTTGGGCTGTGCTCTATTTCACCTGATAGCCTGATCTGGTGCGCCCTGCAAAGCACACCTGTTCGGATCTGTCCGCTGCCAGTCTGCCAGCACTCCTGGGTGCAAATATCCCCCTGTAGATTGCTGCCAACACGAAGGCCGCCCCACACAGGTTAGCTACTACCGGCTAACCTGTCACTCGTCCCCAGCGCCATACGTCTGGTTTCTCCGCCTCGAGAGAAAACCTGCGGCTACAACCAACACGACTACTCGACCGCCTCAGCAGTACAGGTTTGTCGCTTCACTTCAACCAATTGGATCATCAAACCGCTGGATTACATTGATTTTGTTTTTAACTCATCATGTGGATTTTTAAACTGCTCATATGGAGCGCTCTGTGTCTCACGGTAACGAGCACGTCTCTTCCGCTGCGTTACTCTGCAACGGAGCTGCTACGGCTCCGGTCTTACTCCAGGACCCCTCCAGCTCTGCTTGCCCAACACTCTACTATTCTCAAACGACCAAGATACACTCACCGTGGATCTGGACGAAACTTTGAGTACACAAAACACAGCAATAACAAAACAATCTGCTGTTTCTGGTCCACTGAGCCACGCCCCCCTCGCACTGCCCGTGCTGTCAATCACAGTGTGTTATCCCCCTGTCTAAAGCATCCACATATGCACAACTTACCTGTCTGAAACTATGTCTGTTTAACATAAGATCCCTCACCAATAAGGCCCAGCTGGTTTCTGACTTCATTATGGACAAAAAGCTTCTTTTTTTTTTTTTTTGTTATGCCTCACTGAGACCTGGCAACAGTCTGATGACTTCTCCCAGCTTAATGCAGCTGTCCCTCCGGGTTATGCTTTTATTAGTAAACCCCGTGCCTCACCAATTCACATATCACCCCAGCATCAAACATCATCATCGACGGCTTCCCCATACCATTCGCTGCCCAAGTGAAAAGCCTCGGTGTCATTCTGGACGGCTCCCTCTCATTCGCACCACACATAAAAAACATCACCCGCACCGCCTTCTTTCATCTTCGGAACATCTCCAGACTCTGCTCATCTCTGTCTCAACCCAGCACTGAAATCCTGATCCACTCATTCGTCACATCCAGGATTGATTACTGCAATGCACTTCTGACTGGCCTTCCCATCAAGCTCCTCAATAGACTGCAAATAATCCAGAACTCTGCTGCCCGGATCATCACCCGCACCAACTCATCCGACCACATCACCCCCATTCTCACTCAGCTACACTGGCTTCCTGTACGCTACCGTACTGACTACAAAAACATTCTACTCATATACAAAGCTGTCCATAACCTTGCCCCCATCTACATCACTGACCTCCTTCAGGAGTACACCCCCTGCCGCACCCTCCGCTCTTCGTCCGTAGGACTTCTCACCGTCCCAAGCTATCGCCTCAAAACCATGGGTGCTCGAGCTTTCAGCTGCTCGGCTCCCAGACTCTGGAACTCCCTGCCACTACACATCCGACAGTCTGATTCCATAACAACATTCAAAACCCACCTGTTCAAACTGGCATTTTCTTTATAATCTGTACCCTGTGTCCTTTTGTAGTCAATTTCCTGTTGTTTGTCTTGTCTTACCCCGGCTGATACTTCACTAAATCCACTGTTTTAATTTGTAAATTGTAACCCTGTAAGGTGTCCTTGGGTGTTATGAAAGGCAACCCCCAAAATAAATGTATTATTAATAAAATTTTAGTTCATGGTCTCTTCTTTATACTTGAGTTTATGTGATTTCTTTGATAGTTAACTTTATATTTTATTAACATGTAATATAAATAATTATTGACAAAATGTACATTGCAGATGTTAGCCACATTGGTAAGTTAGCTAAAAAGATAGCCATATTAGACAGTTATCATTGCCATTAATTGCCTCGTCAAACTACTAAAACGTTCGTTTGTCACAAAATAAATTACACTTGTTTGACTTAGATTTGAGGGCATGGGCTTGAGCATGATGTAATTATGTTATCTATCACATTCGCTAACCTGTCTGTCTTTACAAATTCTTTAAACAGTTCTGGATGCCGGTCAGCGAGGTGCTTAGCCAAGTCTGATGTGTTGGCTCCCTTGGTTTGCAGGGATCTAAAACATGTCTTACAGACAGGCCTCGTGGTGTCCGTAGGCTTGCCCTCACTGTCAGAGATATAGCTAAAATACTTCCAAATTTCGCTTCTGGCGTCTTTTTTGTCAACAAGCCGAGGCGCAGCGGCAGTTGCACTCCCACTTGCAGCCACTTGCTCCCCGTTTTCTCACATGCACTGGCAGCTAGCGCGTGCGAGATAGGGGAGGGACTGCAGGCACGGCTGCAGTGCAGGGAGTGGAAGCAGAGCGCTGAACACACACGGCTCTTATTAAAGCGGCGCTTTCTCACCGGAGTACTTTTCCCTGTCATTCTTAAAGTACCGATACTAATGAAACGGAAAAATCGTAACGTTTTTAACGGCAGGGTATCGCGGTACCTTTCAAGTATCGGTACACCGTGCAACACTAGCTTGGATGTCTACATGGTCCACACGTTTCCACGTGTCCCCAAGCACACGCCACCCCCCAAGGTTTGTTATTTCCAGTATAATTTTCTGAATGGACTCCGGTAAAAAGAGGTGGAAGTTGGACTTGATGTCATCCACACATGATGTTGCATAACGTGTTTATCCTGGCATCATCCTAACAATATTTTCCTCGTTCTTACTCCTCTGTCCTGTGAGGAGGAATTCCAGAGCAAGTTGCCAAACTTGGACTGTAATGTCACCTCAGGTGCCTGTTCTTCAGTTGCCCCTTCCTCAGGGTAAATGAGAGCAAGGCAAAACAAAAATGATATATGCAGCAACCCCATCTGTGCACCAGTGGAGGTCATATTCATGGCACAGATAGTGCAGGCCGCCACATATTCTGCCACCTGCTTCCTCATAGCCGGCCACCAGAAAAGTTGCTGGATCATAAATGTTGTGTGTTTCACCCATGGTTTCACCCCAGGAGGACAGGTGAGCAAAGACGTGTGAGCCCAGTGTATTACCTGTGAACGAACGGAAACAGGGACAAACAACCCATTTCACGGGGCAACCACTAGGTGCTGGGGTCTCACCATTTGCTTGCTTCACTGTTTTCTATTTGCCATGGAACTAACCCAACCACACAGTTAGGTGGAAGGATGCTTAGGTTCAGGATCTTACAAACGTGACAATACAGGATTAACATTCTCTGTGCCTGGTCTGTATGACAATGCAAAATTAAACCGATTTAAAAAATGTTTACCATCAGCCTGGCGTGAGTTCAGTCTTTTGGACTTGTTAACAATAGAACCGCCAGAGGTCGCTGTATACCTATATCCGCCAACGTGTAAAGTTTACCCGCTATTGATTTCCAAGGTACAATGTACCATACAGAACAGTGAGTTTTGATCGCACAGGGATGAAATGTATACCAATATAATCTGTGGACTCTCAGCTTTTCATATTATATAGTTTGTACAGATAGCATGAAGTATAAAATATCGCTACAGTGCTGATTTAAATGGTTGGTGTTAGACTTGTGTTTTGTTTAGGTATATCTCTCTCTATCTGTAACTATTGTTGCAGAAGGAGGGGGGGTTTTTAGAACCCACCTTGTCTCTGTGTGTCTTTTGGCGAAAGGAGCAAAATCATAACAAGGAGGGAAATCATAAAAACACACCAAGATGCCAGGTTAAACAATAATCTGTTTTAATTAAACAAGGTAATAATAGAATGCAATACAATATAATTAAAGGAAGTACTTCCTGCTCTTGTTCTCGTGCCGTTGAGATCCTTCGGTCGTTCACAGCCAGAGAAGAGAGGTCGAACTTAATGCAACACTAACTTATATAGTCCAAAACAAGAGAAGAGGGGTGACTTGAATTTTCCTTCACCCCAGGTCATCCCATTGGGAGATTTAAAACAAGATATCTTCTCTTAGCGAATCAGCTCGTGCCAGCAGAGGTGATACTTTTGTTTCTGAGCTGATAATAAAACATCTGGTGTCCGTTATCTCATCCTTCCTGCACAGGCCTTCCCCCCTCACCTTTCTACACATTCCAGAGGCTTTTTAATTATGTTTAACTTCTACCCTCTTTGCTTATTCAAAGATAATCTTTACATTTCTCCTATTTCCAGCTTTTGTTTACACACTGCTATTATTAATACAACGTAATTAAACACACATATATAAAGTAATTAAACACACATATATCATTCAAGATATGTAGACTTACTGGAGATCTTAAACAGAATATGTTTCCAACCCCCCACCCAGTGCCATAAAACCTGTTATTCGGCAACATTCCTGAAGAAACACTCAGTGGGTACTCTTTTCACTCCAAACAGACCTCACAAATAGCCCAAAAACCACCCTTTTGATTATGTGTAAAGTGGAAGAAAAAGACTATTGCGCTACGCTACTTTTAACACAAAAAGGAACTTTGTTTGAATATATATAAAAAACCTCTCTATATTTGAGAGGAAAAATGTACTTTGTTCCTTCAACTATGAACACACAGGGATGTATACAACCACACATATATTAGTGATAACTTGATGTAACACACCTCTTATATGGGTGACATAAAAATGAATATACCACAATACACTGTATTAAACTTTCTAAATCACACAATTCCCTCTTTTGGTCTACCAATCAGGAGACCAACTTACACAAGACACTTCAAACATAACTACTGTCTTTCCCTTCCACTGTGTTCGTTCCCCCGCATTATATTTAAAGCCCTTTAGACATTTGGAAACAGCCCATCACAACAATTTCTTATAACAGTGGAGAGGGAGATCGACACCTGTTACAGACTGCGTCCTTGTCTGCCGTGCCACCCTACTCTTCCTCTCCCTCCGAGACATAGGCCAACAGGGGCATTTGATACGGAGGGGGAGAAGCAGCTTTTCCTTCAATGGTGGAACTGATTAGTCTGATATATAATGAGCGGATGCACGGCACACAACAACACCCACAAGTTATTAAAATGGCTATAAAAGTAGCTACAGAAATAAAAAGAGACATTATTAAACCTTTCCATTGCCCAAACATGTTAGCAAACCATTCTTCAAGGGGATTGTGTATCCCTGATTGCTCATGCATAGTTTTAGATAGGATACGAAGACCTTCTAAAGCTCTAGTCACGGAACCGTCCGGCGCCGTGTTGTTGGGAATAAACGTACAGCACATATCCTTGAACATTGAGCAAACACCCCCTTTCTCCGCCAGAAGCATATCCAACGCCATCCTATTCTGCACAGCCATAAGAGATGTTGGACCCAATTGTTCAGCCAGGCCTTCTATCGCGTCCCTAGTGAGATTGGCCAATCGGAGTATGTTGTAATGTACATAGTTGATCCTATCTACATTTTTTATAGGGGTCACAGGGAAGACGGCAGAGATAATTGGAAGACTTTCAAACCCTGCAGCTATTTGGTCAGCTAGTTTATACTCATTAGGGACCCCTCTTGGGACTCCTATGGAATCGATGTAGGTGGGAGAGTTGAGGGATAAATCAAACGTGTTTCTGGTGTCCCTTTTAGCCAGTACATGTAGGGAGATTTTAGGGTCCGTGGGCACCAGTTTTTCGCCTAATAACATTAGGGGTGCATGGAGACGCACCATAGCACACAATCCTGCAGATAATTCGGGGATACGGGTATACAGGCGGTGGCCCCCACAATAATAGTAGAGACCAGCCCTGGCCCAATGTCCTATACTTGTGCTAGGCACGGTGTGGTTGCACCAATCCGTAGGGATATTTCCTAGGTCAAAACGTGGAGTTTTTTGGACCATGGTGAAACAGGTATACCCACCGGTGCCTCTGCTAGGAGTGAATAGGCCTGTCCTGGTATCATTATCAATTGGAGGGAAAACATTGGCTAGGGTGGTGCAGTTAGGAGGACTAGCCATCTTGGTCAGCTGTAACATACAGTTGTAACCCCAGGTATCTGTGGGAAACAGGGGCGCAGGGTCAGTGAGTAATTGCGGGCGGGCCGTGGCACAGGCTAGGCAATCCCCTGCCATTTGTTCTTGGGCTGTTCGGGCAACCCATTTTAACCATAGATTGTCATCTGTGTATCCTGTGGCCATTTGGATGACGTCTAGAGGTTGAAGTTGGCTATAATCCCCCGTACATTTATCTGTGCATGTAATTTTAGACAGGTATTTAACCTTAGATCTTGCCTGAGGAAGGATTTGCTTTACCTGTGGTATAACTTTAATTTTGAAGAGGCCTTGTGGCGAACTCCCTCCTGCATGTACTGCGAGGACATAAAAGTCCAGCGTCGGAGAGCACGACATTTTTTAGCGTTATGAGTACCGGATTACAAGTCCTAGCGGAGCACGGAGCGCCTGGGTCTCTCCTGACCACTTTCATTCTATATTTGAGGGATCTAACAATTTCCGCTGATCGGTAAGGTGGCATGTATCCCCAGTCATCAGGACCCGAATTTACTATGACACCGGCCCAGGACTCACAGGAGCAACCGTAGGTGTATTTGACGAACACATGAGGATCGCCTTTGATTCTAACTGTACTGCCTTGGTAAACGTAAGGACCGCCTTTGACCTTATCTTGGATGGTTCTGTTACATACCGCTGGGGCTAAGCAGACGTATTTGGCTAGGCTGGAATAGGTCCTGTCGAGGTTTCTGCAGGGGGCTATTTTGCACAGGTCGATTTGTATTATTCCATCACTACCTTCTTGGAAAGAGAAGATTTGTTTAGGAGACATGGTGGTAACTACTACTTTATATTTGACCCGATTGAGCCGTTTGGCCCTAGTTACGAATTCATTTGGCGGGGAAATGGAGTCTGGGTGGTCAATGGAATCACATAAGATTAATATAATGGCAACAGTCACAGTAGAAAACAGGACTAAGCCTGTGCAATATTTCCGGTTCTCATACATGGTTATGCTGTTAGGTCAAATTTTTCTAGAGTCAGTAAAAAACGTCTATGCTAACGTATGGTATTAAACCCCAGGTTATTCAGAGTGCGGTGGACCAATGGGATTTTTTTTTTTTTTTTTTTTTGGGTTACAATGTACATATGGTAGGGTGAACAAATACAGTATGATTCCTAATAGTAGTAGCGAGCAACAGGTTATCAGGAAGTTCAGGGTTCCTTCTGACATTTTCTCTGAAATGTCTTGGTCTTTGTGTCAGCATTACACAAGGTCATTAAAACGTAAAAAATAAAAAATCCCTTAAATCAGAGTTAATAAAAGGTCCCTCAAAAAATGGGTTGATTAAGTCCCTCAAAAAATGGGTTGATAAGTCCCTCAAAAAATGGGTTGATAAAGTCCCTCAAAAAATGGGTTAAAAAGTGTTATGTGTATCTTATAGCAACCTGATCAGAGATGAGTAGATTCCTTTGTTTCCCTGTGAAGTCCGGTGTCTTTGTCCTCCAGCCCAGCTTCCAAGTCGTCTGCTGGATGGATGTCCCCGGGGTCCTTTTCCTCCAGCCCGCTGACGGCAGCTTCCAAGTCGACCTCCTTGACGAGGGCCAGATCCGTCCTGATGTCGTCTAGGGTCCTTCCAGGTGGTTTCCCCGCCACACACTGGCTCCAGTGATACCAGTTGTCTCCTTTTCCTTCTAGGCGGACGGCATGAGATGTCCTCTGAGTCACTCTGTGGGGGCCGGAGAACCTGGGGTTGAGCCACTTGGGCCTGATGACCTTCAGCCAGACGAACTCCGCTGTGTTGGCCTCGTGTCTCTCGGGTCCTCCTCTGGCGTCAGCGACCTGTGTGGCAAAGCCTGATACCAGCCCCTTAAGTTGCTGGAAATAGGGTTTTGAACTCATGACCTCTACTTCCTTTCCTACGCTCAGGGCTCCTGGGCCCGGAAACTGATGGCCATGTGTCAGCTCAAATGGGGAGAAACCTGTCCCTCGGTTAATAGAACTCCTGATTGACATAAGGGCCAGAGGCAAAGCGTCTAACCATTTCATGCCTGTCTCCTCACATGCTTTGCTGAGTTTCTGTTTGATGTTCTGGTTCATCCTTTCTACCTTTCACTGAGATTGGGGGTGATAGACAGCTCCGAAGCTGTGTCTTAGTCCTAATGACTGTTCTACTGTGCGTAGGTCATGGTTCTTGAAGTGGCTGCCATTGTCTGACCTCACTTTCCTAGGAAACCCATGTAGTGGAATGTAATGCGTGACTAAAAACTTGATCACTGAGTCTGCATCTTCTCTCCTGCATGGCATAGCTTCTGGCCAACCTGTGTATGCATCTACCACCACTAGTAAGTACCTGAACCCTTTTACCTTGTCAATCATGTCAGTGTAGTCAATGATGATTTCTTCTCCTGCCATCTTAGGTAAAGGAAACTTTCCCTGGTGTGGTTTCACAGTGGCTCTGATGTTATGGGTTAGGCAAATTACACATTCTTCCAGGTGATTAGCTATCATGTCAGGTAGGTAGGGGTGCCACCAATGAGTGAGGTGTCTGTTCATCTGAGTTTTACCACAATGTGTTGGGCCGTGTGCTTCTTTAAGCATTGATCTTATCCATCCTGGGGGTATCACTGGTCTCCCATCTGGGGAGTACCATATCCCGTCTTTGTTGGTAGCTCCTCTGTCTAACCATACTGTTTTATCCTGAGGAGACCCTGCTGCTTGAGCTTCTTTAAGAGTATCATCTGTTACTGCGGGCAGTAAGTCAGCAGATTTTGAAACCAGCATTTGAAACTGGGGTATATACCCTGCTTTGGCTTTAGCTGCTTTGTCTGCTGCATTGTTACCCCAAGACAAATAGTTGTCTGCCATGCTGTGACCTTTACACTTAAGTAAAGCTAGCTTGTTTGGCAACATTACTGCTTCTGCAAGCCTTTTGATCTCTTTTTCGTGTTTGATGGGGGTATTGGTGGATGTTACAAACCCTGCTCTCATCCACTGGCGCATTTCTACGTGTATGACACCATGAACATATGCTGAGTCAGTATGGATGTTTACATCTTTGTCTTTTGATAGCTCTAATGCTGCAATGACTCCCATTACTTCTGCCAACTGTGCTGAGACTTTCCCTGTTACTTTTTCTGCTGCTCTTTCCTCAAACTGTCCCTCAGCTGTTTGACCTACTACTGCGTAGGCCGCTTGAAGCCCGTTGATGGGGTGTCTGAAACAACAGCCGTCTGTGAACAGGTTTTCTGCATGTGGCATTGGCTCGTCTCTGAGATCTATTCTTATCTTCACATCCTGGATGATTCTTTCCTCACACCAATGGGGTTCTCCGCTAGCAATGGTGTCTGCGCTGTTAACTCCTTCATGTGTGTAGGTGATGTGTGCTTGTGTCAGAGTTTTCTCTAACCTGGTCTGTCTTGTGGAAGTCATTGTGAATGCACTTGAGTTCACAAAAGAGACAATGCTATGTGTTGTCAGTACTGTCAGAGGGTGTCTCATCACAATGTGTGAAATCTTGTTTAAGATCTTTGCTGTACCTGCTGCATGTCTTGTGCATGGAGGTTCTCTTTTCTCCACTCTGTCCAATGTGATACTAATGTACATCAGTATTGCCCTACATCCCCCTTTTTCTGAAATAGAATACCATTTACTGTGTTTTCACTTTCAGAAATATCAAGGAAAAATGGTAATGCATAGGATGCAGAGGCGAGAGAGGTGACCTGGGACATGGATTGTTTGAGAGAAATGAACGCAGCTTCTGCAGCTTGGGTCCAGTCCAGGGTGGCAGTGAGATTGCGCATGCCCTTCTCATTGATCAGTGTTCTTAGTACAGCTGTCCTTAGGTTATACTCTGAGATGTAGTGTCTGCTGTAGCCTGTGAGACCCAGAAAGGATAGCATGTGTTTTACTGTCTTGGGTTTGGGGTGATGTAATATACTTTCTTGATGTGCTGCTGACATGCCTGTACCTGCTGGAGAGATAACTCTGCCCAAAAATGTCACCTCTTTACGGGTGCATTGTAGCTTTTTCTTGGAGACCTTGAATCCTGTTGCGTGGAGGCGAACCAGTAAGTTCCTGGTGGCCTCCAGGCAAGAGGCTGCGGAGGGTGCAGCAATGAGAAGGTCATCTACACACTGGATCAATACCACCCCCTCTGGCAATGAAACGCCATCTAGCTGTTCCCTGAGTATTTTGTTAAATATTCCTGGAGACAAACTGAAGCCTTGGGGTAGTCTTGTGTACTGTAGTTTTTCCCCCCCCATTGTAAATGAAAAAATAGGTCTCATACTCTCTGCTAGAGGTATGCAGAAGAAAGCGTTGGCCAGGTCAATACAGGTGAACCATGTATATTCAGGTGAGATATTACAGATAGCCGTGTATGGGTTAGGCACTGGTACCAGAGCTGTAGTGGTGATAGCATTAATGGTTCTTAAATCATGAGCCATCCTATACTCCCCGCTTGGTTTTGATACCGGGAGTATTGGAGTATTCCACTCACTTTTTGAGGGTTCCAACACCCCCGCTCTCTTTAGTCCCTCAACTACGTTGCTGATACCCCCTTTGGCCTGTGGTTTAACAGGGTACTGTGATTGATTTATAGGTACAGAGCTGCTCACCTCAAATGTTATTGGTGTGGTCTTTGTGCAGAAACCTACGTCATGAGAGTCAGATGACCACAGGTCAGGTGGGAGGTCACGCAACATGTCATCAGTGAATGAATGGTCAGTCCTCTCTCGACCATGATGTCTATCCACTTCATGGCTCTCCATGGAGATGCGTTCTTGAGTGCAGATTTTAAGAGCATAAGCTTTGTGTGACGGAGAGTATGTGAGTGCTGCTATTTGTGTTGGTTCCCAATCCTCGACTTCTAGCAGTGTTTTGACCATAGGACCAAGTTCTTTAGCCTCATAGCCCTTTCTGACAGCTAATGAAATGTGTGATGTAGCTTCAGCTTTCATACGGTACCAATAGAGTTGTTCATCAGTGAGTTCAACAGATGCAGCCACCCCCGCTTGTCCCACAAATAAATTAGTTGTGGATACGTCCCAAATGGACAGAGCCACCTCTTCGTCATACGCATATGCATAACTTTGGTCGTCTTTTCTATCATAATTTAGCGTCAGATGGGGAGGGTCTGGAGGGGAACCATAAGGCCTGAGGAGGTTAATCCACGGCTTCCATTGTTGAAAAATGGAAAATAGTCCTGGTGTGTTGTCTTGGGGCCGGTCGAGCAACCCCCAGTATATAGTGGCATACTGAGTTGCATCTGTTTCAGTGGATTGGCCCAACAACATCTGAGAACCTGGCTTTATGGTGGATATTGAACAGTTGAGGCGAGTGCCGTCTGGAAACGATATTATCAGTCCATCGGGGGAACAGAGGATGGAGGCATTAGCTTTGATAAGAACATCTCTTCCCATGAGGTTAGCCGGACTTTGAGGTGCCAGAATGTATTGATGGAAAAATATCTGGCCTGCTATTTCGGTGTTTAATGGCGTAGAGAGCGGTACTCGCTCTATTTCTCCGAAAACCCTATGACTGAGACTTTGTTACTTGAAATGGACGTGTTGAACACGGGGGAGTTGATAGTTGAATATCTCGCTCCTGAATCAACAAGGAATGGTAGCTTCGAGTTTTTTACAGTCATGTCTATGTATGGATCCGCCAGGCCCGTACATTCTGGGTTCCCTGGGCGACCTCATTGTGGTGGGTAATAGTCTTGTTCGTACTGCACAAACTGGCCATAGGGGGCGGCCATCGCATTGGGTGCAACGTGACCCTGGTCTTGTTGCTGGGTTTGTGGTGCTGCCTCATGGGGTTTCTGGAACTGCACGCCTGCTGTGTAAACTTGTCCATGCCCTCTCTGTCCCCCTTTTCCCCGCCCTCTTTGTGGTGGGGGTGTTACGGTGTGTGTGGGAAGTAGGACCCAAATGCAGATTATAGTGACAAAATGACTCCTTTATTTCAAGGCTACATAATCATAAAGACAGAACAGAACACTCACCGCAGACCAGGTCATAACACAAGACGAACCGACAAAGACAGACAGAAAAACCAGAACTTAAATACACACAAGACTAATCACACAAACAAGACACAGGTGAGGAGGGAGGAGAAAACACAGGAACACCAGGTGAACACAATCGGGTAAATTAGACACACCAGGGAAACTGACAGGGAATCACAGACAGATTACAACAGGCAGGAAACGGGGGGTGAACACTTTACAAAATAAAACAGGAAACTAAAGACAGAAACAGACAGACAAAACATAACACGGACAGATCGTGACAGAACCCCCCCCCTCAAGGGGCGGATCCCAGACGTCCCTAAACCCCAAAAACAAAAATCCACACAGTCCAGCAGGGTGGGTGGAGGGGGTCCGGAGGAGGGACGTATCCCTAGGCCACCAGGGTGGGTGGAGGGGGTCCGGAGGACGGGACTAAGCTGACCACCCAGGAGCCCAGTAGGGGACCAGGAAGGGATCTCGGGCGGACGGCCCGGGGGCAAGGCAGAGTCCAAGGTGGGGGTCTCGGGCGGACGGCCCGGGGGCAAGGCAGAGTCTAAAGTGGGGAACTCGGGCGGACGGCCCGGGGGCAAGGCAGAGTCCAAGGTGAGGAACTCGGGCGGACGACCCGGGGGCAAGGCAGAGTCCAAGGTGGGGGTCTCGGGCGGACGGCCCGGGGGCAAGGCAGAGTCCATGGTGGAGAACTCGGGCGGACGACCCGGGGGCAAGGCAGAGTCCAAGGTGGGGGTCTCGGGCGGACGGCCCGGGGGCAAGGCAGAGTCCAAGGTGGGGGTCTCGGGCGGACGGCCCGGGGGCAAGGCAGAGTCCATAGTGGGGCGAAGGCCACAGCGGGCGAACTCAGGGGGCCGAGCATGAGGGCGAAGACCAGACAACTCCGGAGGCCGGGCAGGACCCGGTGTCGGCCGGACAGGAACCGGAGCCGGCGGGACAGGCTTCGGCAGGATCCCCCACGGAAGAGGACCAGGAGTTGGCAGGACCCCCAGCAGGAGAGTGGACGACGGGACCTCCAACGAGACAGGACAAAGGGTTGGCAGGACCCCCGGCAGGGGAGTAGACGACGGGACCTCCAACGAGACAGGACAAAGGGTTGGCAGGACCCCCGGCAGGAGAGTAGTCGGCGGGGCCTCCAACGGGACAGGACACAGGGTTGGCAGGACCCCCGGCAGGAGAGTAGTCGGCGGGGCCTCCAACAGCACAGGACATAGGATTGGCAGGACCCCCGGCAGGAGAGTAGACGGCGGGACCTCCAACGGGACAGGACATGGGGTTGGCAGGACCCCCGGCAGGAGAGTAGTCGGCGGGGCCTCCAACGGGACAGGACAAAGGGTTGGCAGGACCCCCGGCAGGAGACTAGTCGGCGGGGCCTCCAACAGCACAGGACATAGGATTGGCAGGACCCCCGGCAGGAGAGTAGACGGCGGGACCTCCAACGGCACAGGACATAGGGTTGGCAGGACCCCCGGCAGGAGCGTAGTCGGCGGGACCTCCAACGGGACAGGACATGGGGTTGGCAGGACCCCCGGCAGGAGAGTAGTCGGCGGGGCCTCCAACGGGACAGGACAAAGGGTTGGCAGGACCCCCGGCAGGAGACTAGTCTGCGGGACCTCCAACTGGACAAGACATGGGGTTGGCAGGACCCCCGGCAGAGGGCTAGTCTGCGGGACCTCCAACTGGACAGGACATGGGGTTGGCAGGACCCCCGGCAGAGGGCTAGTCTGCGGGACCTCCAACTGGACAAGACATGGGGGTTGAGTGGGGACTCGAGAGAGGACTTGAGAGGGAACTTGAGAGGAAACTGGAGAGTGGACTCGAGAAGGAACTCGAGAGGTGACTCGAGAGGTAACTCGAGAGGGGACCTGAGAGGGGACTTGAGAGGGAACTCGAGAGGAGACCTGAGGGGAAACTTGAGAGGTGACTCGAGAGGACACTGGAGAGTTGACTTGGGAGGTGACTCGAGAGGACACTGGAGAGTTGACTTGAGAAGGAACTCGAGAGGTGACTCGAGAGGTAACTCGAGAGGGGACCTGAGAGGGGACTTGAGAGGGAACTCGAGAGGAGACCTGAGGGGAAACTTGAGAGGTGACTCGAGAGGACACTGGAGAGTTGACTTGAGAGGTGACTCGAGAGGACACTGGAGAGTTGACTTGAGAAGGAACTCGAGAGGTGACTCGAGAGGGAACTCGAGAGGAGACTAGAGAGGGAATTCGAGAGGAGACTAGAGAGGGAATTCGAGAGGGGACCTGAGAGGGAATTCGAGAGGGGACCTGAGAGGGGACTTGAGAGGAGACTGGAGAGGGAACTCGAGAGGAGACTGGAGAGGGAACTCGAGAGGAGACTAGAGAGGGAATTCGAGAGGAGACTAGAGAGGGAATTCGAGAGGGGACCTGAGAGGGGACTTGAGAGGGAACTCGAGAGGAGACTCGAGAGAGGGCTTGAGAGGGAACTCGAGAGGAGACTAGAGAGGGAATTCGAGAGGGGACTAGAGAGGGAATTCGAGGGGGGTCTTGAGAGGAATTTCGAGAGGAGACTCGAGAGAGGGCTTGAGAGGGAACTCGAGAGGAGACTAGAGAGGGAGTTCGAGAGGGGACTTGAGAGGAATTTCGAGAGGGGACTCGAGAGGTGACTTGAGAGGGAACTCGAGAGGAGACTCGAGAGGGGACTTGAGAAGTGTCTTGAAAGGGGACTCGAGAGGTAGCTCGAGAGGGGGCTCGAGAGGAGACTAGAGAGGAAACTAGAGAGGGAACTCCGGTAGGAACTTGAGAGGGGACTGGAGAGGGGACTGGGGAAGGAACCAGAGGAGGGACTAGAGAGGTGACTTGAGAAGTGTCTTGAAAGGGGACTCGAGAGGGGACTCGAGAGGTAGCTCGAGAGGAGACTTGAGAGGGAACTGGAGAGGGGGCTTGAGAGGAGACTAGAGAGGAAACTAGAGAGGGGACTCCGGTAGGAACTTGAGAGGGGACTTGAGAGGGGACTCCGGTAGGAACTTGAGAGGGGACTTGAGAAGTGTCTGGAGGGGAAACTTGAGAGAGTTGGTTTGCCAACAGAACACGGGGTGCTGGAGTCGGCCGGTACGCCGACAGGACACGAGGAGCTGGTGTTGGCTGGGGAGCCAACAAGAGACGAGGTGCTGGAGTCGGCCGGTACGCCGACAGGACACGGGGAGCTGGAGTTGGCTGGGGAGCCAACAAGAGACGAGGTGCTGGAGTCGGCCGGTACGCCGACAGGACTTGGGGAGCTGGTGTTGGCCGGTATGCTGACAGGACTCGAGGAGCTGGCGTCGGCTGGGGAGCCAGCAGCAGACGAGGTGCTGGAGTCGGCCGGTACGCCGACAGGACACGGGGTGCTGGCGTCGGCCGGTATGCCGACAGAACACGGGGAGCTGGCGTTGGCCGGTAAGCCAGTCCTGGAGCCGAAACTGGAGTCGGGACCAGGGGTACTGGAGCCGGTACTGGAGCCAGAACCATGGCTGGAACTGGGGCCGGAACCATGGCTGTATGGGCAAGCTCTGGTGCAGGGACCATGGCTGCATGGGCAGGTTCTGGAGCCGGAAACATGGCTGTAAGATCCAGTTCTGGAGCCGGAAACATGGCTGTAAGGTCCGGAGCTGAAGCCTGGATCATGGCTGTGTGGGCCGGTTTTGGAGCCGGAAACATGGCTCTAAGGTCCGGTTGTGGAGCAGGGACCATGGCTGCTGGGGCCGGCACTGGAGCCGGAACCATGGCTGCTGGGCAAGGAACCGGAACACGGATCCATGGCTGTGTGGGATGGTACTGGAGCACGGTACCATGGCTATGTGGGATGGTACTGGGGCACGGAACCATGGCTGCTGGGTCCGGCACTGGAGCCGGAACCATGGCTGTTGGGGGCGGAGCGGAAGCCTGGACCCTGGCTGTGTAAGCCAGGTAATTGAGTATGGAAGCAAAGCTGTGTGGGCCGGTACTGGAGCATGGAGCCATGGCTGCAGGGGCCAGAACTGGGGCCGGAACCATCACTGCTGGGTCCAGAACTGGGGCCGGAACCATGGCTGTGTGGGCCGGTTCTGTAGCCGGAACCATGGCTGCTGGGGTTCGGGCTAACCTGGCCTTGCGACGACTCCTCTTAGCAGCCGCCTGAATACTCCGTGGACCTCCAGAAGCCAGACGAGTTCCGGAATACAACTCCTGGACCGGAGCAGGAACTGGGGCAGAAGCACGGGTTGACTTCAGGCGGAACCCACCAAGGCGTATGGTGCCAGGTTGGGAATTGGGAGACATGGAGTTAGCATGCCTGGGGCTAGCAGGCCGGGAATCACATGTTTCAAGGAAGTCCAAAATCCAGTCAGGTAAGAACTCCACAAAACATAGTCTCTCTGCTGCCAACCGGTGCGCCTCTACCAGAGCGGCCCTCTTCTGCCGAACACTGGACGCTCCCATCCATCGATGAGCGCAGACAGACAAAGAAAAGGTCAAATCCAAAAGTTCCTGCTCAAACGGATCTGCTGGGCCCATATTTGGTCGGTTCGTAATGTTACGGTGTGTGTGGGAAGTAGGACCCAAATGCAGATTATAGTGACAAAATGACTCCTTTATTTCAAGGCTACATAATCATAAAGACAGAACAGAACACTCACCGCAGACCAGGTCATAACACAAGACGAACCGACAAAGACAGACAGAAAAACCAGAACTTAAATACACACAAGACTAATCACACAAACAAGACACAGGTGAGGAGGGAGGAGAAAACACAGGAACACCAGGTGAACACAATCGGGTAAATTAGACACACCAGGGAAACTGACAGGGAATCACAGACAGATTACAACAGGCAGGAAACGGGGGGTGAACACTTTACAAAATAAAACAGGAAACTAAAGACAGAAACAGACAGACAAAACATAACACGGACAGATCGTGACAGGGGGCCCCTGTGGGCATTGCCTGTACCAGTGGTCGGCCCGTCCACAGGTGTAGCACACCTGCTGCTGATATTCGTTCTCTCCTGGAGCTGTTCCAAACCCTCCTCTACCTCTGGCTCTGCCTCTGAACCCGCCCCTCTGTTGCTGAAAACTATTATTATAGCCATATTGGGGCTGGTATAACGGACTTTGGTTGGGAAAACCCCCTTGTGGGTGTTGCGGTCTCGGTGCCTGTTCTGTTGGCTCCACGGGATGAACAATCAGCTGTTTGGCACTCTTTTTCTCATTTTGAACTGTTTTACGGGCTATTTCGAGCTGAGTACGGAGTAGTTGCACTCTCAACTCTTCTTCCTCGGTTTTATTTTTAGTGAGTTGTTTGTTAAATTTGCCTAAATGATGGGCCAAATGGCGCTCCCATGTCTGCGTGTTTAGGTGATCTGCTTCTGGGTTGTCTTCCATGAGAGCTTTAATCTCGGCAGGTACAGCTGCCAGTATCGCTTTACGGAACATCTGCACATGTTGGTCATTATTTTCTGGACTATAGTCAGTAGCTATTGTGTATTGTTGGCGTGACCTGAGCAACATGGTTGCTGCGGCCTCTCCAGGTGTGAATGTGAAAGACAGTGAACCGTAACCTCCTCCTGTCTGTGGGTAATGTTCTCTCATTGCCTTGCTAAGCAAGCTGTGTATATCATTGGAAGAGATGGGCTTGCCATCGCTCATTTTTCCTGTACCTGATCTTCCCTCAACTCTTTCTACCTCATAGCTGGAAGTCTGTTGTGCTAATATCCTCCTGAAATCTCCAAGGCAGATTGTTTGTCCTACTGACATATCAGCAAACTTTCTCATCCAATGTCTCCCTCCCTCTGTAGGTAGCGGCATCTTGTCCACTAGTGCGTGTATGTCTCCTAATGTGAATGGGTGATAAGTGATATTCCCACTGGGGAGAGCCACTAAAGGAGCCTGTAATACCGGGGCCATAAAGGTATGAGATGTCGGGTGGTTCAAGGTGCGATGGGATCTTAACATCCCCCGGGGGAGTTCAAGCACCTGTACATCAGTCAATTCAGTGATTGTCCCTTTCAGAGATATTCTCTTAACCTTTGTCCTATTTTTTCTGCAGTTGTCCTGTTCCTGTTCTGTTTGCCCTTGCTGAGCAGTGTTCTGATAGCCACTTCTATACCCTTCTTGTTCTGCTTCAGAGTAATACTCACTCTCCTCTACAGATGCTCCTCCCTTACTTTCTTTTGTATAGTGGGTCTGGGCTTTTCTACTCCCAAAAGGTTCATCACCTGCCTTTTCTCCCTCTTTTTTCTGTCGTTCCTCTTCCCATTCCAGTAATTCTTCTGCCCCCTGGTGATCGCCCCCCTCTCTGTGCTGGGTACCCCCACTCTCCTCCTCTCCATTTGTCCCCTCCCCTTTACTCTCCTCTTCCTGTCTTTTCTTGTCAGATTCAAATCGTATTCTATCCTCTCTGTCTCTCTCCTCTTGGCGTTCTACAATGGTGAGTAATTCTGCCTCTGTGGGGCCGCTTCTGCGTCTTTTACTGGCGGTACTTCTTAAAGGAGTCAATGAAACCTTTCCCACGATTGTAAAGTTCCCCCCTTTATCACTTGCTTGTTCTTGGTATGAGTTATAGCCCCCATTGATTATTGGCATCTGTAGATTAGACCTGGGGTGTGTGCCTGAGACAGGGGGAGAGTAAGGGGGAGGTTGTTTAAATGGAATAGATAAATCCGGGTAAATGAGGGGGGAATTGAAGGGGATTCCTGGATCCTCTATAGGTCCTGTCTGAGACCTCTCTTTTGAGTCAGCTTTTCGTACAGTGCACATGTCCTTTACAGCACTGCTGAGAGTTTGGCTCCCCATGTCTTCTATGTTTGAGGCAGAGGTTTCCTCTTTATTCATACTCTCATAACCCCTGACACGTTCTGCAATATATTGAAATATTTGTTCATCTGTAGGTGGTTGTGCTGACACGTGCGTCCCAATACTGTCATGAGGAGACAGGAAAGCGCTAAGGGGTGTTGAAACTCCTCTCCCTTGGTCGGAGTGTGGACCGCGACCAGGACTGGGGTAGTTTTGGCTGCGAAGGGAGTCCCAGCTACACCGTTCATGGCGAGTGCTGCATTATGACAAAGCCTTCGCATTTTATCTACCTCCTCCTTCTCTTTGTTCAGTTTTGTCCGGCCTAATAATCCGTGCTCCTGTTTGTTTAGGTCCCCAAGTTTTTTTACAAGCTGTCGTTCATAAATATTCAGAGCTGAGCTTAAAATTCCTATAGTGTCATCTCCTCCCACTCTGTCCTCTTCTATCATTTTTTTATGCAGGAACCCTAGGTCGGCACAAGCCTTCTTCCTGTCTCTCTGTTTTATTCCACTGAGAATCAATCTTTCAGCTTGTCCCCATTGCTCTCGGAAACTGGCAGGAATTGGGACGTGTAAATCATTTTTTTTAAACTGTCCCTCCATGGTGATTTATGTTATATATCTGACTAGGTCGCTTTGTGTTCAGTGGTATTTATTAATATAATGGACAATACTTGTCGTTAATCCTAACGTAGTTAAGGTATTTATTTAACTGCCCTGCCCTTAATCCAAATGTGTAAATAGTTTGAGTGTAAAAAAAAACGTATGATACTAACAATGGAGTTGCTTATCAAAAGGCAGTTGAGTAGTACTTGAAATGTTTTGGCTCTATTAACCCAGATATATTTTAATAATCTTGTTTTGTTTTTGATTGTATATGCCTGGTGGAGGAGACTTATTGTGAGTCGTTCTGGATAAAAGCGCCAGTGAGCTGTAATAATGCAAGAAATTACTACCAAATAAGTCCAGCAGATGGCGGCACCTCCCCAGGAATGAAATTCCCCCTCTTATGAGAGGACAAATATACTTGCTTAGAACCACAATCTTCAACTTCGCGTCTTTTATCTGACCTATATATTAATAATTATTCACAGAAAATTATTCCCCGTACAGTCTATCCAGCTTTTATAGTGCGATGTTTATTTCAACAGATAACGTGACCTTTGGACGCGCTTCAACACGGCTTTTCAGCTATGTGGCGTCCACATGGAGTCGGAACCCAGGTCAACAGAACCACTTTATCGTCACGTTTAGCCTTCTAGATTAACCCAACATAACAAGAGAACGAGATTCCGGTCGTTTCAAAATGTTTTTTTTTTTAAATTTGCGTATCTCCCCTTGGATTTAATCATATAACACTGCTCACAGTTTTCTATAAAACTGGAGAGTCTTATTCTGGTTCGTTCTGGATGGAATCTTTTTTTTTTTAAGAACCACTGAACTTCCCCGGCGAGTTTAACCGTCTCAATTTCTAGAATCCACGGGGCCTTTCACCTTTTCTTTTCACCGCTTCACGTGCAGCAAACGAGTCAGTCGTGTGATTCTGAAAAATCCACGAGACTACTCACTCTTGCTTTATCAATGTTATGTTTATTTATTTATGCTAAAAATATGCATTGCATCCTACCATCTACTAATGACTACGGCACTGAGAAAATATTTCTGACAACTCTAAGAATTTGAATATAGCCAAATCACAGATTTTGAGTGTAACGGGTATCCGTGCTTACCTTATTTTTTGTATAGAGCTCTGTATTTAGTTGTCAGAAATTATTTCGAGGTGCCTTCCCTGGACACTTCGTCCGCTGGCTGGCTGCTGATGCGATCTCCTCCCGTGCTCCTTTCCGCCATCACGTCGGGGTCACCACTTGTTGCAGAAGGAGGGGGGGTTTTTAGAACCCACCTTGTCTCTGTGTGTCTTTTGGCGAAAGGAGCAAAATCATAACAAGGAGGGAAATCATAAAAACACACCAAGATGCCAGGTTAAACAATAATCTGTTTTAATTAAACAAGGTAATAATAGAATGCAATACAATATAATTAAAGGAAGTACTTCCTGCTCTTGTTCTCGTGCCGTTGAGATCCTTCGGTCGTTCACAGCCAGAGAAGAGAGGTCGAACTTAATGCAACACTAACTTATATAGTCCAAAACAAGAGAAGAGGGGTGACTTGAATTTTCCTTCACCCCAGGTCATCCCATTGGGAGATTTAAAACAAGATATCTTCTCTTAGCGAATCAGCTCGTGCCAGCAGAGGTGATACTTTTGTTTCTGAGCTGATAATAAAACATCTGGTGTCCGTTATCTCATCCTTCCTGCACAGGCCTTCCCCCCCACCTTTCTACACATTCCAGAGGCTTTTTAATTATGTTTAACTTCTACCCTCTTTGCTTATTCAAAGATAATCTTTACATTTCTCCTATTTCCAGCTTTTGTTTACACACTGCTATTATTAATACAACGTAATTAAACACACATATATAAAGTAATTAAACACACATATATCATTCAAGATATGTAGACTTACTGGAGATCTTAAACAGAATATGTTTCCAACCCCCCACCCAGTGCCATAAAACCTGTTATTCGGCAACATTTCTGAAGAAACACTCAGTGGGTACTCTTTTCACTCCAACCAGACCTCACAAATAGCCCAAAAACCACCCTTTTGATTATGTGTAAAGTGGAAGAAAAAGACTATTGCGCTACGCTGCTTTTAACACAAAAAGGAACTTTGTTTGAATATATATAAAAAACCTCTCTATATTTGAGAGGAAAAATGTACTTTGTTCCTTCAACTATGAACACACAGGGATGTATACAACCACACATATATTAGTGATAACTTGATGTAACACACCTCTTATATGGGTGACATAAAAATGAATATACCACAATACACTGTATTAAACTTTCTAAATCACACACTATCTGTCTATCTCTATCTTTATATATATATATATGAAGTCCCTTCTCGGTATGTTCTCCTGGCTCATGCAGCTCCTGTACAGCACACAGGCATTGATGGCAGCGAGATCCAGCCCATTATAAAAGACAGCAGCGGGCCATCTACGCGTGCCACCTGAGAGAAACATAGGATTTAGTAAAAACGATTGACCAATGCAGTGTTTTCTATAGGCCTAAAATAATAACAATAATAGTCTACCTTTCACCGAATATTGGCGAGCCATTTGGTCGAGCACGTCAACCCCCACTTTTGAGTGGTTGTAGTATTCCACAGTCTCTGGCTTTTTTTTCTTTCTGTGGAGATGGCCACATGCTGGTGTTGCGTGCTGAGTATTGTCACGTTTCTCCTCGGCTTGCACTGGTAGACTGAGAGCACCATTTTGTCAATCTTCAGCACCTTGGTGCTGAACAGCTCAGATCTCCCTTGCACAGAGGTTGGGAGCTCCCGCTTGTTGCGCTTGATGGTTCCCACAAGGCTGGTATTTTTGGCGAGAAGCGCTTTGGCGAGAGGGAGGGAGGTAAAGAAATTGTCTGTGGTTATATTTCTTCCCTTACCAACAAAGGGCTCCACCAGCCTCAGCACCACGTTCTCTCCTAGCCGTTGTGTTGCTGGCCTGCTGGCATCTTTTCCCAGGTAAGGGAAGCCATTCAGCATGTATTTGCTGTCAACGTCAGCTGCCAGCCAATACTTGATGCCAAATTTGTCCGGCTTGTTGGGCATGTACTGTGTGAATGGACATCTTCAATTGGTTGGGAATAGCTGTTCATCCACAGTGATGTCGGACCCTGGCCTGTAGGACGCGATTGAATTTTTGACAAAACAATCCCACACCTTCCTCACGTGCGTAAACTTGTCGGTGGTCAACCGGCACCGGCGGGTCTCCTTTTTATCAAAGCGCAGGTAGCGCATGATTTCCCGAAACTTGTTCCTCGACAGTGTTGCGTTGAAGAACACGTTGCCCCACTGCTCGGACCAGAAACTCTCCATCTCAATGTTCTTCCCACAATATGCACCTCTCACATAGAGAAGCGCAATAAAGGCCTTCAGCTCCATAATAGAGACATCCCAGGTGGCTCTGTCTCTCCGCGCTTCAGCAATTGTGCAATCACGGATTTCCTCCAACATTACATTATCACACAGACACATACATGCTGTGAGTTTGTCAGTAATGTTGTGACGTGCGTGTGGTGTTGGGCCAGCAGACTCCGTGAGGATGTTCTGTCTCTGCCGTCTCCCTGCGCCTCCGCAAGGCTCCATGTCCACACTGTGCCATCTTTCCCGATCTCTTGGGCTGGTGACGGCTCAGTGGCACACACTAAATAGGAGAGAGGAAAACACTACTTTAGACTAAAGTATATTTCATAAATGTTTACTTGATAATATTACATCCTCGAAAGGCAATGAAAAGATCATTTGTAAAAAGAAAAGGCATTATCTATATGCCTTGATATCTTATAGCCTACGATTTGTAGAAAAGTATAGCTATAGTCTTATTTTGTAGTATTAGTCTCCCTTGAAGAGCAGGTAAACATATACGGTGCACGTTGCTATCAGTGTTGACTGTGTGTCAGGGGCAGACTGGGACTAAAATAAAAATCAGCTCTCGACTTCGGTACCGCTAGTAAATTGTCAACGAGGGGGGGGCAAGTGACTTATCAGACCGGCCCACTTCGGTATCTCATCCCGATGGCCAGTCCGCCACTGGTGTGTGTTATCAGATGTAGTGGGCGTTGGACGCGGGGGTTTTAATAGTCTAAAAATCCACACTACTACACTGGATATATAATATGGCTATACTATGCGGCCGAGTGTTTTTAGCGATAAGATGGTGTGTTTGTGTGTGTGGCTTCACTGTGTGTGTCCGAGCGTGTTTGACAGATAGGAACACTGAATTGAGTGAGGAATAGCCTATGTTGTATATCCCTATTTATTTGTATCATACCTTCTGTCACAGTCTGCTTTCTCACTCACCTATTTTCTGCATTAACATTCCTTAGTCACCTGGTAGTCACACCCTGTCTCTCTCACTCTGTTACACCCATCAGCTCCATTAGTATTTAGGCCCGCTTCACTTTCACCTCTGTGCCAGATCGTACTTTGCAGCATGCCAGTCTTTCCCGCATTACCCTTCAGATTGCTCTCCCAGTTTCGACCCTGCCTGTCCCTGACCAGCCTGCCTCGCCTGCTCCCTGACCCGTTCTGTACCTGCGACTCCTGTCCTGCTTTCTCCTGGAACCCTCGCCTGTCCCCGACCAGCCCTTTGCCTACTATCTGCCGTTTTGTCTCCTACCAGCCTATTGCCTTCAATAAAGCTGGTTACCGACTATCTCTGGTTTCCCGTGTTCTGCATTTTGGTCCTCAGCTCGTTTGTGACACCTTCTGCATGGGCTGGTACAGTAGGCCCATCTGCAAGCGGGGTTCAGATGACCCATCAGAGGCACAACAAACCCAGGACACATCACTCAGTCCTGATACTTCCCCACCATCAGACTCTGCTTCGCTCAGACGGTTTAGCAACGCTAGTGCCTCCTGTACGTTCATGAGTCTCTTTCTTTATAATATATAAATATAACCGGCTCTCTCTATTTATCTATTGATCTATCTCTCTATCAATATATCTATCTCTCTCTCTCAATCTCTCTCTCGCTCTACAGCAGTAGACAAAAGGCGTTGCTATAGCAACACGTCATGTTTATGTTTACGCGCAAAATCAATAGCGCGAGGACCGCTGCATTTCTATGAGGTAAATATTCCCGGCTGGCGGAAATAGGTATAAATAGCCCTTTTTTTGGCGATTTTTTTCAATCTGACTTCATATTGACCATTTTTAACAACACAGGGTGTTACATAACACACTTTCAGGAAAAGTCACGGACTGGGAGACGTTAATATTTTATTGAAAAAAAGTTACATACAATAAAAAAAACAGCTGCGGGTCAAATTTACCCGTTGGCGGTTCTAGTGTTAATGTATTTGTCATGGCCCATTCTTGTAGGATATTTAAAACTGTGCCACATTAACAAGGATCCACTTCTTGACTAAAAAAACAGTCCAAATAAAACTCTGTAGGCGCTGATTTCTTCGCCTTCCTCTGGCGGATTTATTTACTTCTTCCATAAAATTAAACAAACAAATAAACAAAATTATCAGTGTAACGGGAGGTCAAAGACTGTACCGATTCCCCGTTCCGTGCTGGAGACAATTTCCCCCGAGGCTCAGTCCCACCCCTTCCTTATATAACAGCTGATTGATCACAATAAATCAAAGCTACTCTCAGAATATTTAATTCAATACTAATTCATAAATGGAAATAATATATTAAGATCTAAATTAATAAGAAAATAATACATTAATTATCAACACAAAAAATAGCTCTTTCAGTATTCCAAGATCTTATGGTCAGTCCAAACTAAAAATGGTTGTTCTGCCCCCTCCAACCAATGACGCCATTCCTCCAAAGCCATTTTAACAGCTAAAAGTTCCTGGATCCCCACCTCATAGTTATTTTCTGCAGGTGTCAACATTTACGTGAAATGAATGCACATGATGAATTGTCTGTGAGGATTGGGGCAGTCGTGAACAGTTTCTTGAGCTTCTGTAAAGCTTCTTCCACTCAAACATGACATGGGGAGAGGCTAAAGCATGAAAGGGTGCTGCAATGGCACTGGAGTTTCTTAGAAGTTTGCAAAGCCTAAAAATTGTTACACTTTTCTCCTGTTGGTGCAGAGGATGGCCAATTGGCCACTGCACTGACCTTCTCTGGATCCATCTGGACTTGGTTCGCCGAGATGATGTACCCTAGGAAGGAGACGGTCCTAACATGAATCTCACACTTTTCAGCTTTGCAGTAGAGTTGATTCTCCATCAATCTTTGCAGTACCTGGCGGACATGATGGGTGTGGTTCTCCTCATCGGTTGAGAAGATTAAGATGTCATCGAGATAGACAAATACAAACTTGTACAAACACTCATCCCCCTCTCGTATCGTAATGAGATGGTAAGCGCTTCTCAAGTCCAGTTTGGTGAAGAGTTTTGCATCCTGCAAAAGTTCAAAGGCTGAAGACATGAGTGGGTATCTATTTGTAACTGTTATTTCATTAAGGGGACTATAGTCAATGCATGGACGGAGGGAACCATCTTTCTTATTGACAAAGAAAAACCCAACGGCCGCTGGGGAGGAAGATTGTCTGATGACAGTCTTTAGAGAGCAGTCAATTTAAGACTTCATAGCCTCCCTTTCCGATGCCGAGAGAGTGTAAAGTCTCCTTTTTAGGGATCTGAGAACCAGGCAGTCAATGGGACAGTCATAAGGTCAGTGGGGAGGTAGGGGCATGGCCTTAGTCTTGCTTCTTTTAAGTCCTGATACCACAAGGGCACTTTAGTCAGGTCGGTATAATCTGCATTGGAGTCAGGTCTATGAGTGTGTTTCTCTTGTTACTTTTTAAGTTCTGTGGAGGACCTAGGAAGGTTTGAACAGGTCAGCCTACAGCCTGGGCCCCAGTCCTTAACCCTCCCTGATCGCCAGTCAATGTTCGGATTATGTTTGATCAGCCATGGATAACCCAAAATCAAGGGGTGCAGCGCGGAGTCAAATAAATGGAATTTCATTTCCTCTATGTCAGGGTTTCCGTTAGCCGGTAATTCCCGGTTTTCAGCTGGTAACATTAATAAAAAAACGGTAAATTCAAAACCTGCCGGTCAAAATGTTCGGTAATGCTCCGATCGATCGGCGGCCGATCATTATCGGCCGATATTCACGTAATAGTTTGATCGGTGCTCTCTATAAAGGCCGATCAGGAGAGCCGATCAGATGACGCAAAATACATGAGGCTTTTCTCTGTGCGCGGCAAAAGAAGCTCGCCAAAATGGCTTCACCAGTATGGCAGTTTTTCAAGGTGTCCGAAAAAGACAATAAAATAGCTATATGCAACATATGTGAAGCAGAAAGAGAGAGAGATCAGGATCAGCTGCTGCTGACAAAGACACGCAGCTCTACCGGATCACAGCTCTGCCCGCTGTGACTGACCGGTAAGCAAAACACACACTTCAAGTTAGACCTAACACACTTAGCTATTTTGTCTAGCCTACCTCTGGAACAAGCTAAACTGGTAATACATATGTTTATTCTTCACTGTTGGGTCACTCATTACTGGATCAGTGAGCTGCATGATACGGATACTGACGGGCTGGAGAGAGAGAGAGGGAGAGAGGAAAAGAGAGAGCTTCCGCTCATTTAACCTGTTATTATCCAAAGTTAATGTACACTTTTGAATAATGTACTTCATCTACTATAAGTAGTTTGTTTGAATGTAATAATTATGTTGTTTGTTGTTTGTGGAAGCGCATCATTTATTGAAAAATGAATCTGAACTTTTCGAGGCCACCTTACATGCGCAAGCATTCAGGTAGGCCCGCCCATAGGGGCCGGCTACGTTTATAGATATCTCAGTAAGTGAATGCTCACATAATTTGGTTAAGAGGTAGAACCCATAGAGTCCAGTAGAGTGTGCTTATATAACTAGGGTTACAATACGTAACCCCCGTTTCTCCCAAAGTCTCTGCAGCTCTCTGGATACCAGACGCTGTCTCAATTGATCCACACTGTGAACATGAGGGGAAAATGTGTGTAATAAATGCTTTAGACAAAAATAAATATGAAGTTAACTGTAAGGAGTGGCTCAGTTTTAAAAAAATAAACAATACTATTACTGTATTTCAATATCTCAAGTCTGAAAGTTTAATTTCAAAGAAGAGGCCCCAAAGTAGTGAATGTGAGAGTATTTCAGTAGTGTGTGTGCAAGGCCAGATGTGTTCAGTAGTATGTGTGGTGTGTGTGTGTGAGGTGTTCAGTAGTGAATGTGAGAGTACACTGAAAAAATGTATACTTTGGACTAACTTAAAAAAATGTCGCTAATTTGTTACAGCTAATTTTTTTAGTTTATTCCAACTTGATTTTTCAACCTAAAAAAATTAAGTTGAGTTAAGTGAAAAATATTGCTTCTGTCTAAGATATATATTTACATTCACACAAAGTAATAAGATGATTCATTCTGAAGATCACACAACATTTATTACTTTGTTATAACTTAATTTTTCCTTTTGGACTAACCTCATATTTATATTAGATCTAAGTAGAGTTTTTAAGTTTGTGAAAACAAATTGAAAAAAATACTTCATTTTGTTGCAGGCAATATTTTTTATTATAGCTTAAAATTAATGCTGTCAAAATGATCGAGTTAACGGCGGTAATACATTTTTTTAATCAATTGCTTTAAAATATTTAACGTATGTGGAGAATGGCCGGCCCCATACATCCCACCAGTGGCAGCGCCAGGGTATGGCTGGGGTAGGCTACACCCATACCAAGAAATGGCTTAGCCCCACCCATAGACTGTATATATAAATGGACGTAGTGTCCGTGACGTCACCCATAGAATTCTGCAGAGTTGCAGAGAAGCCCTTAGTAGGCGGATTCGGCCACTAACGGCTCGACTGTGACGTCAGAGTCTAATCCCGCCTGCTCCAAATAAGGGCAAAGAGGTGGAGCCGAGGCGGGACCTGCTGCCTCCGAACTGGAAGTAAACAGAGCTAGCTCAGGCTAAGAAGCTAAGCTAACATGAAATACATGCATACCAAGTTACTGCTAACAGTGTAGTTCACCTATATAAATGTTACATTCATAATCAAATGAGACAATCTGCAAGAGAATTCGCTATATTTTGTTATTCTTAATGCTTGTCATTCACACATTGAGAAAACACGGACTCCACCGCCCGGACCTAACGGAGCCGAAGGGGGCTAGCTCCGGGACGCCGGCTGGAGCTAGCCCCCTGCGGCTCCGTTAGCTCCGGCGGCCACCACTGGGATAATTGGGTCCCCTATTAACATTTGCTCCCGTTTAGCATTATGGGCGTCATAGCCATAGACTATAAAAGTCTTACCCAAGGCTGAATCGGACTCGTCGGTACTGAGGGGACGCTGACGTGTTTTTCGCCGCTCTTCATGCCAACGCTTACTTCTCGTGTCTACCACTCCCTGCCAACAATCTATTTAATTCCCATACACAGGAGAAATATTGTTCTCCTCTGGTTTTGTGTTTCTGCCATCTCCGTTGCTCAGCCGACTATGTTTGGCTGCTGTTTAGCTCTTAGCCTCTGCCATCCTGCTATTAGCAATACGAGCTCACCATCACGCTCTGCTATCAGTGTAGTCCCCGTTCCGGAATTCTCCTACTGGACTCCTCTCTGCCAAACTCCCAGGACTATCCACGAACCCTCCCTCAGTCTGGCCATTCCAACTGGGCTGTTTTCCATCACCGCTGCCGAGGTTCGAGGTCCGGTTTCTGCCGGGCTAATGGTGCTAGCTGCTAGCTGGCTCGCCGCTCTTCTCGTGATGCTGCTCCAATACTCCTCGCTGGAACTTCGTAACTTTTTGTACCACACTATTCCCGACTGCCTTGCCGTCATCAAATCCCTTGGGCTTCTGCGTCGTCCCCGCTACATACACCGGGCATCCAGATGCAAGTTTTTCTACTCCGAAACTCCTATCCCCGCAGTTGTTTCTGACAGATGGTCTGTCGCACGCCGATGTCGTCATCACAACAAACAACGTCATCTGACCAAACCTCCCGTTCGCTCTATCTACCTGAGGTCCCTGGCCTGTGCTGACAATGTGCTGGTTTCTCCCTCCCTGTTCCCCCCAGCAGAGCTGAACAACTATGTGACATTTATGCTGCAGAATACCCGCTCCCTCAACAACAAAGCACTACTCATCCACGACATTATCACTGACAGAAGCATTGACATCCTATGCTTAACAGAGACATGGCAAAATCACCAGGACTTTGTGACACTCAATCAAGCTACACCCCCAGGCTATTTGTACATCCAGAAGCCCCGCTCCCTGGGTCGTGGCGGTGGATTGGCTGTTATCCACCGAGCTGGCATCCTGGTTAAAGAACTCCCAGTACCTACTACCACCTCATTTGAGTGTGTTGTCTTCAAACTGGCTGGGTCTGCTCCGCTCCAGGTTGCCCTCATTTACCGCCCACCTAAAGCTTCCACTACCTTCCTGTCTGAGCTGTCTGAGTTACTCACCTCTCTCTGCTCCATGTCTCCATCAACTCTTCTGCTCGGTGATTTTAACATCCATGTGGACTCGAGTAACTGCACATTCGCTGCTGAATTCCTCTCACTTTTGGACTGCTTCAGCATCAAGCAACATGTCCAGGGCCCCACCCACATCAAAGGCCACACGCTGGATCTGGTGTGCTCTACCGGCTCTCCGCCTCCTGACCTACAGCGCCTCGACCTGGCTGTATCTGACCATCACACCATCCTCTTCACTGTTCCGGTCTCGCTGACCAGGCAGCATCCTAAACGCACCATTATGTTTAGGAACATTAAGACTGTGAGTGCACCGGCCCTATCCGACCTGATAGCTACCCACATGGCCTCGGGTCCCTCCGACTCCACCGTGGACGGCCTGGTAGCCCACTACAACACCGTCCTATCCCTCAGTCTCAACTCTCTCGCCCCCATTAAAACCCGGACTGTTTCCTTCACCCGCCCTGCCCCCTGGTTCACCGCTGAACTCCGCCGTTTGAAGGCCTCTGGCCGCCAGCTGGAGAGGCTCTCCAAAAAAACTGGCCTCACGATCCACCTCCTGGCCTTTCGTGAGCATATCAAAATGTATAAGGAAGCTCTCTCCCATGCCAAGACTCACTACTACTCCTGTCTCATTGGTGCTCAGCAAAGCAACCCCAGAAGACTGTTCTCCACCATCAACCGCCTATTACGGCCCCCTGATGCCCCCCAGCCCTCAGGGGCTCCCGATCTATGCTCCAAATTCCTCGACTTCTTCCAGGCGAAAGTCGAGGCCATCCATCAGCAGCTCCTGGTGACTGGCCCTTCCCCCCTACCTGCACCTCAGCCACCTGGTAACGCACCCCAAGCGCCGCGCCTCTCCCACTCCAACCTCTCCTCCTTCTCCCCTGTGGATGCTCTCCAAGTGGCCAAACTGGTCAGCTCGGCCAAGACCTCCACCTGCTCCCTGGACCCCATGCCCACAGCCCTGGTCAAGGACTGCCTACCCACCCTCTGTCCCTACATGGTGGTCATCATCAACGCTTCTCTGGCTTCTGGTATAGTCCCCACCAGCTTCAAACTGGCCTCAGTCACCCCCATACTCAAAAAACCTGGCCCGGACCCCGACGACCTCCAGAACCACCGGCCGATCTCCAACCTTCCCTTCCTCAGCAAAACTCTGGAAAGAGTGGTCGCCGGCCAACTCCATCTGTACATGTCCAACCATGAGCTCTATGAGCCCTTCCAATCCGGCTTCAGACAGCAACACAGCACTGAGACCGCCCTCATCAAGATCACCAACGATCTCCTCATTGCTGCTGACTCTGGCAGCCTCAGCATCCTCATCCTCCTGGACCTCTCTGCAGCATTTGACACCATCTCTCACAACATCCTCCTCACCCGCCTCTCAGACCTCCTGGGTGTCACTGGCACAGCGCTGTCCTGGTTGACTTCCTACCTTCACAACAGGAAACAGTTTGTCTCCATCAGTGGCTCAAACTCACCCCCGGCCCCAGTCCACCACGGTGTACCCCAGGGCTCTGTGCTTGGCCCCCTCCTGTTCACCATTTACATGCTCCCCCTCGGTCAGATCATCCGACATCATGGACTCAATTTCCACTGCTACGCTGATGATACCCAATTGTATCTCAGCACCACTCCATCCTCCCAGCTCCCCCCTCAGTCTCTCATCAACTGCCTGCATGACATCAAAACATGGATGTCTTCCAACTATCTCAAACTGAACAGCAGGAAAACAGAGCTCATGGTTGTGGCACCCAAGGCCCTGCTCCAGAAGGTTGGTGACTTCGTCCTTGAGGTTGACGGCTGCTCCATCTCCCCATCTCCTGAAGCCCGCAACCTGGGTGTCATCCTTGATTCCACCCTTTCCTTCCATTCCCACGTCAAGTCTGTGACCAAGTCGGCATTTTTCCACCTGAGGAACATTGCCAGACTCCGACCGTCACTCTCGGAGTCGGTTGCCGAAACCCTGGTGCATGCGTTTGTCACCACACGCTTGGACTACTGCAATGGTGTCCTGTTCGGGGTTCCCAACAAAACCCTGGACAGGCTCCAGTATGTCCAAAACTTTGCTGCTAGGGTCCTCACACACACAAAGCCGTGGCAGCACATCACTCCCACCCTCATCCACCTACACTGGTTGCCGGTCAAGTCCCGCATCACCTACAAAATCCTCCTCCTTACCTACAAGTCCCTCCATGCCCTTGCCCCCCAGTACCTATCGGACATCCTTCACCCACATGCCCCACCCCGGAACCTGCGGTCCTCAGACTCCGGCCTGCTTACCACCCCCCGCACCAAACTGCGAACCTTCGGGGACAGAGCCTTCAGCGTGGCAGCCCCCACCCTCTGGAACGCTCTCCCTGCGGAGATTCGCAACATCCCCACACTCGATGCCTTCAAAGGGGCCCTCAAGACCCATCTGTTTGCCAAGGCTTTCGGCCCCTAAATCGATCTGTTGTTTTGTCTGTCTGACTTTTGTTTTGTTATGTTTGTTTTTTTTGCCCTATTACTTGTAAAGCGACCTTGGGTCCCTTGAAAGGCGCTATATAAATCCAAGTTATTATTATTATTATTATTATTATCATAAACTAAAATGTATATGTATGCACAAAGGGTTACGTCTTTAGCTGGCTAATAAGTAGCAAGCTAAGCTACCAAGCACACAAACACCTGCAAACGGGGTTAACATGTATAATATTATAATTTTAGACTTCTTGGATGTTCTGTTAGTACATTCAAGCGCACAGCACAACATTTTAATTGTCTGGTATTTGTAACAATATTCCCTAAAAGGCACAATCACCAAGAACACGGCTAAAGCTAAAGGGTCAAGTACAGCAACTACAACTAACTAATGTTGTAGCCTCTATGGTTGTAGCCTAGCAGAGTGGACAAGTTGCTGTTAGCTGACAGTGAGGCAAGTACGTCTCCATCAAAGTGACCACGCCCTAATTTATACAAAAGCTTTAAGGCTTAATATTAATTAAACAGATGAGTTGAGAAAAAATTCACCCCCCACACAGTAGTCATGAAGGGGGAATCTAACTATACAGAGAATATGGTTTTTTGAACCATGATGTACACATGTTTATTGGAAATTGCTCCCTTCTGCAGCCTGCTCCTACTGGCTACTAGATGAACTACAGTGTGTGGCACTTCCGTATTGGCGTCCCGGCTCTTCCCCAGAGTTTGCCGCTTGGCCCCACCATGAAAAATGATGTTAAACCAAGCAAAATAAAGTCCGCCAACTCGCTCCGAGAATTGCACAGACAGCAGTTAGTAAGATTGATTTCAGTAGCCACTTGTCTGGAAATACCGAAGACCAGAAACGGTTTTTGAAAACTTTTGTCACGTAGTGATCGTCTTCTCAATAAAACAACTTTGATAATGTCTTCTGGTCAATCAGAATCAAGATAACGGCGTGGTGTTGTTGCAGGAAGTCCCGACGGAGAATACTGTTGATGTAGTACAGATTCACATAACTGGTATGCAGGTTATGTGCGTAATCTGAAATGCGTACCGTCACTTGTGTCACAAAGTGCATTTGCGTACCGAAGTACTTGTGAAGCTTTTCCAGAAGGCGGTTAGATCACCGGACGACAGAGTCGGTCTCCGTGTGCACGGACAGGGCTGCTGTTAACGTCGGTCTGTACAACGGAATTGTGCCAAAACTACGCCAACCGGCTGCGGAGGGTCCCCCCTCCCCCCTTCACTGGAGCACTGCGCTAAAACAGCTGATCACACTCTGTGGTCATGAAGTACTCCACTAGCCCCCCCCCCGTCGACTTTCCTGAAGTACTCCCCGTTGATAGAAATCAACACGTAATGAATTAAGACCCCACGGTTTGATGATTGATAGGTGTGTGGGCTGTCTTTAATTTTGACACTAATGATTATATCATCTGATATTTGGGAAGAGTGTTACAGTAGAAATGGCAGAAAGTCTTGTTGCAATTTCCAGATATTGAAAGAGGCCCTGGAGTTTCTCTGGTAATTATCAATAGCAGCAGTTAAGTGAATACTGTTCAAACAATACCTGTGTTTGTGTTTTGTATTGATTTCTCTGTTTTATCCTTTCATAAATGTGAGGACTAAACTTTCTTCAAACATTCCTGGGTGCTAAACAGTTTTATTACTCTGGGGGAGGGGAAGGTAAGCAGGCTGTGTATATGAGAGTTCTTCTGCTTAAGGTCTTCAGTATGTCATGTTTCAGGGAAGTCTACATATCTTGAATGGTATATATGTGTTTAATTACTTTGTATTAGTAATAGCAGTGTGTAAACAAAAGCTGGAAATATGAGAGTATTAATAAGTATATCTTTGTGAACAAGTCTCTGGAATGCGCAGGAAGGGTGTGTGTGTGGATGAAATCTGCAGTAACATGAGACAGCTAGAGTCCAGGTCCTCTGCTGGCTCGCTCTGATTTGCTATGACCACAGCTCCTCCCGTGTTTTTACAATATCTCCTGTTGAGTTCTGGGGTCCGGTCTCTTTTCCTTCTGCCGACAAGATGAGAGGATCTCCCGGCAGTTAGAACCAGAGCAGGGGGTGGGGCTCGAGCCCACCCCTTTGAAAGTGTAATGTATTCTTACCTTTTATCATTAAAACAGATTATTGTTTAACCCTCATCCTGGCTGTTTTGAGTTGTCCCTCTTTTAAAGCACACTCCTATAGGATCGGCGCAGACCAGAGATATCTGCTCCAACAACACACAGAACATTTTTATAATAAATACATACTGTATGTTAAATGGATATATCCGCCTTCTTTCATTTATCTTTCCATTCCCACAACAATATACATAAAGAAATGGCATATTTCGGACATAGTTCGAATGGTGATTAATCATGATTAATTAATTTTTAAGCTGTGATTAATCTGATTAAACATTTTAATCGTTTGACAGCCCTACTTAAAATATGTTCTTTTATTACAAAGCAAACACTTTAATGTACATCAATACAATACTGTGTTTTGTTTACTGTAAACAAATTACATTTGACTTATAACACTTTGATTAGCTCAGTTCACATACATACAGGAATATTCTCTTCGAAAGACCTTAACATTTATTGGGATGTCTTTAAAATATGCATCACCTATTCTGTTTTATAAAATACAATATTTGTTTAATTAAAGATAAATACATCAATAAATTAATACAATTAATTCAGTAAATTATGCAACCAATTTGCACTTATGTAAAAAATAAATAAAAGTAAATCAAGATCACTTTGACTACGCATACACATCATCTCGGCCTGCACAGCACGCTCACAGGCATAGCTTGTGCAACCTTGGAAGTGCAGTGCAGGCATATTGTCATTCAAGAGATGCGTAGTTCTTTTGGAAAACGTGTTTTGAGTTTAGCCTATTCACCAAGTTAGCATAAATAATACTCATTACATTGACACATGGATTATTTCTGATAAAAATAATGGTTGTTGGTAATATATTAGCGACCCACACAGATGTATGATTTCACTGCGTCCGTTGGCTCCCACATAACTCGAACCCTGGCTTCAACGCATGCTGCCGTGACGGGCCGTAAGTCTCCATTTTGGGTTTTTCAATCCTTTTTGAAAACTACTTGCAGTTCATTATGGAACTTATCAAATCAGCATACATTGTGACCTTCAGTGGAAACAGCAAACCTGTAAACACAAAGGAAATAAATAAATAAACAAGGTGTATTTAAACAATCTTAACCCAGCATAAATCACACACCCTCACCCTCAAAGCATGGTCAACAAGATGGGCAGCGTGTTTCAAGGAGATTCGGGTTGTTTCCCCCTCCCCACCGTTTACAGTCCCCTCTCCGGAGCGGCGTGGTCCGAGTACAGGTCGCTGCAGAGCAGAGATACACCATCAGCCACATAACTATAGCGGTCCCGGAGCTTTAATAACGGCTCTCCAAAAGTATAAACATCTCTAACGCTGGCTGGGCTGTTAGTGTATTTAATATGCTGCAGGTTTTTTTTATGAGCGGAGCACGCATTGAAAATGACCTGGTTTAACAGCTTAAAAACTAGCTAGCACGTAGCTAAACTTGCATAGCCCCATATAAAATACCTTATGTGAAACCAATATAACATTTGCTACTATTTAAACTTTTCACTAGTCAAACCGACACAACAAAAAATCGCCACTTGCATGATAAATGTATGAAAGTTATCTGGTTAAGCCATCCTTAAAAAATGGTTACACGTGGTTAAACGTTGCTAGCTAACACATAGCCAAATACAAAGACAGATGGTAAATTAGTTGTTTATCTTGACACGACACTAAATGGATAAACATTTAAATATATTTTAAAACAAAAAAAGGAACCATTTCAAATCCTTACCTTATTTAAAAGTGTTTTTGGGTCAGACACTCTCACAGACAGTGGGTAGCGGTGTAATGGCGGCTGCAGCAAATCTTGAAGTAACCTTGCTTTGTACGTCACGTGATCATGTGACATGCTTTGAAGTGAAAATAACGATTTAGGTTGAATATTGTTTTTAAGTTATTTCAGGGGGGGTGTGATTTGCTTCTGGGCAAACGAAAAAAATCATGTCAAAAACGGAAACCATGATTCTTAATTAGATCAATTTAAAAATGTACTTTGATTAAATGACACAGTCGTTGCACTTTTTTCAGTGTATTTCAGTAGTGTGTGTGTTGTTGGAGTAGATATCTCTGCTCCGCGCCGATCCTATATGAGTTTGTTTTAAAAGAAGGAAAACTCAAAACAGCCAGGATAGGGGTTAAACAATAATCTGCTTTAATGGTAAAACACAACACAATACACCATACAGAGCACTCTGCAACAGTATTCCCCCAGTCAGGAAGAGAGCATTGAGCATAAGAATGTTACAGTATTTATACACATAAGCGGGGAGGAGTTTTGGCCGGTTTGCCTAGACCAGGGGTCGGCAACCCCTGGCATGCGTGCCAGCATTGGCACGCGGCACCGTAACCAGTGGCACGCTAGGAATAAGTGGAATAAGTGTGCAAAAATATTTAAATTGTATTTTGGGATCCTGAACGAGGCCGCCGCCAGAGCGCGTCTCCCCGTTAGCCGCAGAAGGAAGCCATGCACACAACGCAGCCCCGCTCTCTTTATCTCCAGGTGACTTTCTGCCGCTTTCCTCCGTGGTGCTGATCGTTTCACCACAGAGGAAAGCACTTCACTAACTGCAGTTCCCATAAGGAGCTGTACAAATGCCGCAGTTTCTGCGTGGCTGTGTATTTAGTTGAAAGCCCAGTGGCGATCTGCTCATCTCTCATTGAAATAATATGCTACAAAGGAGCGGACTGGCCATCTGTGTGTTGAACTTTCCTGTCGGCTCCCAGACCGTAGTCGAGGAGGGCAGACCTCTGTTTTTCTGCTTCCTCGTTTCACTTACAGAAACATACACACGTTCTCTCACTGTCGCTCTACCATCCACAAACACGTATGCACAAGCCACACCTCTCTCTCTCTCTCTTAAAGGGACAGCGATCTGATCTCACTCTGCGTGACCTTAATATCATTACATGTGTGTTCTGGAGAATCACAGAACGGACAATCGTCCTTATTATTATGCTGTTTAAACCAATTATTTAAATGTGTTTGTTAAATTCGACATCATGTAAGTTGCACTGACAGGTCCACACACTGCTTCCCCGCAGAGAGGCTCCCCCGCCCTCCTGCTGATAGTTGACAAGCGTCAAGCTCCTCACCCCCCCCCCCCCCCCCCACTTGATAATTCTCGATCGTTGGCACGCTGATAACAATTTTTTTTGAAAATGGCACTTCATATGAAAAAGGTTGCCGACCCCTGGCCTAGACAATGAGTCAGCAGTTTGTTGATTCCATCTCCTTAGTGTGTGTGTGTGTGTATGTGTGTGTGTGTGTGTGTGTGTGTGTGTGTGTGTGTGTCTACCCTTAGGCAGTCCCACAGTCATGCTTTGGAGTCATATCATTTCACAGACAGAGGACTCTTTAACAGAACGCACACACATTCCCCCTAAAACATCTTTAACACACACATCCGTTTAAACCAATTATTCCAAAATGTGGTGGCAATTTAGTACTTATAACATGAAAAAACAGATAGAAATCAATAAAACACAAACACACAGTTTGAGCAGTAATTATACCTAGCTACTACAATAAACACACACATCCTCCCTATGCATGTTTGACGCACACACCTCTTATCCTCCAGCTCACCACACCAATGTCACATGTCTTTCTCTAAGAAAGCCATATTTGTTGGGGTTTACCAGTCATCATCTCATGACATCCTCAGGACCAGCTAACCAACAAAGCTTAACTGTTCCTATACCCTAAGGCCATTTCTGAACTTCCCTTCCACTCCGAAGTCAGCTCACCCAGAATCAGAAGGACCATTGTCTCTCTAATTGTGTGTGACCCACTCGTCTCCTGCTCTTTAGGAGTCTTGAAATGAACGCACATACATTTCTCTCATTAATTTAAGCTCCCAGATTTATACAGAAAACTCTTACAGACAATCTACTGAGTTCTGCCCTTGAAAGCCCAAAATGACTCTCTGAAACACTTATCAATGGGTAATTATTTTACTTAAAGCAGAGATCACAGATTGCCCTATATCCTTACCTACTCACAAAATAGCCAACAAACCACCTCCTGATTATTAACAAGTCAAGTGGAAGAAAAGACAATTTGCGCTAAATGTACTTCTAATAAAAATGGGACTTCATTATAGGAACATCAATATAAAAACCTCTCTATATTTAAGAGGAAAAAATTGACTTGTCCATCCAAGTTTTAATACACATATATTATATACCAGTGAATGAAATGAATATACCAGAAATACGCTCTATCAAACTTTCTGTATAATACTTTACATCAATTGCCACAGTGTGTGAGGTTAGTTTGAATGTTGGCCTACACGGCCCCTCATACTAAGCACTACATCGAGATTAAGATTAAACAGACTTCTTTCACTTGGGAATACACATATACCTATGGAGATAGCCAGATGTGCGTAAATTACTGTTCATGGTTATTTGAAAACAAATGCTGGTGTCGGGGACACACATAGACCGAACACACACACACAGAATGGAGCTGAGCAGAGCATAAACACATACACACATCATGTGCCCTGGTGACCGGAGATTTCTTTCATAAAACGAGTAATAGGGGGAATCTAATCTGCGGACGGCTTGAACAGTCCGCAGGCATTACAGGCTCTGCCCTTGCACGGTTCAGGTCTTATTTGACGGACCGTAGCTTCTCAGTGCAGTTAGGTGCCTTCTCCTCTGCCAAAGCCCCTCTTACCTGTGGGGTTCCCCAAGACTCGATTCTGGGTCCCATACTTTTTCTATTGTATATACTGCACCTAGGTTCAATTCTCACAAAAACATAATATCCCTTGCCATTGTTACGCTGATGATGTACAGATCTATCTGCCTCTCAATCAAAATGCCAACTCACTACAGCAGTTGAAGGACTGCTTAACCTCTTAAGCCTGAGGGTCCCCCCAGTGGACCCCTTCCACCGTTTTTTTACGAGACTATGTCTCAGGGCTTCTTAACATTTATGAAACTATTAATGTTCCATACCCTTTTAACGGTAAGAAACTCAGCTAACTGACAATGTGAACCATTTGTAGCTAAAAGAAACACAAGAGTAATACCAAGCCTTTGAATTAGCATGGAGCGAAAAAATGCTAACTAATGCTAACGGACCTTTGCACAGCACTCACGGTAGAAATGCCCTTATTACTTATCGTAACTGCACAAACAAGATATCCAATTAAAGCTGAGATTCCACACATGTAATGTCATCACTGTAGGACCCCGAATTCCTGGAGCTATCAGCCAGAAAAGAGAAAGTAAACAACATCCGGTTTCAAAAATATTACAATAATTACGTCTTACCTTTTTTGATTTGTGATCAAAAGTTGTGTTCAACGGAATAAAAACGTCACTCAAGGTTAATCCAAAAAAGGTGTAAATCACCCAAATCGACCAATGGGTTCCAGAGTTATGGTCCTGCGTAAAGTATGAAGAATGCCAGCCAGCGCAAGTACATTACGCAGCAGACTTTACTTATTGTTTACTATGGAAGGAAGCAGGAAGCAGGAATTCCCGGGACCCAGAGCACACAGAGCGGACAGCAGATAACGGAATTGCAGTTTTATTGCTTATGGATTATCAGAACATTTCAAAGGGGACACAGCCACATTGGATATTAACCTATGGATTAACTACATCATTGTTTTTATTGTTTTAATGCCATTGAAGACCAGTTTAGACCAGACAAAGAGGAAGGTAAGCCATTAGCCTAGCGCATGTTAGTACCTAGCGCCACTTGTTTTGATGTACATTTTTGTTGATAACCTCGTGAGTTTGTATCTTTCAGTGTTGAGGTGGGCACCGTTAGATTCTGTGTCTTTACGATCATAAACAATGTGTTGGATGTGGAGCTAGGATAAGTAATAAGGGAGCTAGGAGTGATTTTCGGTGCAGTAATAGGTTAGCATTTTTCGCTCGGGGCTAATTCAGAGGCTCACTGTTAGCATTGTGTGTTTTTTTTGAAAAAAGGAAAAAGATCAGTTAAATTAGTTTTTCCCGTTATATGGATATAAAATATTCATAGTTTATTAAATATTAAGGTTCCTTAGACGTTGTTTCCTGCAAATGACGCGATTTCGGGTCCGTGATGCCTAAGAGGATAACAGAGTATGTTTTATTTTATTTTATTTTTTATTTTATTTTTGTTCACAACAGTTGTATTTGGATGGAATGAATACCTATCGTGATAATTCAAAGTAATAAAATGATTTTTACGGTGAAAAAGTTCAAATGGAACTGATGGTTCCCAAATTACCCAGAGGTGAGTTTATTTTTCTAAACCTCTGTAAAAAGATCACATTTAACTTGTTTTGTATCAATCTTGATACAGGTACTTATTATATGTTATAGTTTGGATTCCTAAAGCTTTTAGTCTACTAACCCATCATTCAAGGGTGGTTTTCACTATAAGTAATGGGTTTTCTTTTAGGCGGACATTAGAATTTACATGTTTTTACTATGTTCCATCTGAAATTACTTTAAAATAACAACATCTATATTGATTCTGACACTTCTACATCCAACTCACAGATGTAACCTTGCTTTGAGAGAAAAGATTATTAATTTACCCCTTTTAGAAGTGAAGATATAGTCTTTGTTGTGTTAGTGGCATTTTCGAGCCTGAAACCTGAAAAACAAGCTCAGGGCTTAAGAGGTTAACAGAGGTGAGCCACAACTTCCTGACCCTCAATGAGAGCAAGACCGAGGTCATCTTTTTTGGACCCCAACCAACAGTTTCCCCGGTTGATATTCTGGGCTCCCTCAATACAAATATCCTCCCCTCTGTCATGAACCTTGGAATGACCTTCAACAGCGCCTTTAAATTTGATAAGCAGGTTAGCACTGTAGTCAAGTGCTTTTTGAAAATACGACTATTGGCTAAGACCAAGTCGTTTTTATCTTTTAAAGACCTAGAAAGGGTTATTAACGCCTTTGTTACCTCGAGACTGGATTACTGCAATGCTCTGTATGTGGGTATGGATCAGGCCTCAATTAGACGCCTCCAGCTAGTTCAGAATGCAGCTGCACGTCTTCTCACTGGCCATAAAAAGTGTGACTATATCACCCCAATTCTGCCTTCACTGCACTGGCTTCCAGTTCGGTTCAGAATACATTTTAAACTCCTTTTATTTGTTTTTAAAGCCCTAAATGGGCTGGCTCCTGCCTATATAGCCGAACTCCTCCATCGCTACACCCCAGGCAGAGACTTAAGGTCGGCTGATCAGCTACTGTTGATAGTGCCTAAGACCAGGCTTAAAACCCGAGGGCATCGAGCTTTCGCAGCGGCTAGCCCTAGGCTCTGGAATACTTTGTCCCTCCATGTGAGGTCGGCCCAGACCCTGGGGGTTTTTAAATCAACACTTAAAACTCACTTTTTCTCTCTGGCTTTTGTTTAATTATTTATTTATTCATTTAGTTCTTTATTTTAATATTTATAACATAACATGGGATTTCATAAAGTATTTTTAAAATAGTTTATACATTAGTCGAATAAAGGAATAGTAGATAGGATTACTTAAAATATAGTACCTTATATTTCATCTTTTTTCCCTTTAGACCCTTGCGGTTTATTCTTAAAAACCCTTACCCTTACCCACCCCCCATTTTCCCTCTGCTGGTCTATGGCCTTGTAGAGGGAAACGGGGTACAGAGTCGCTTAGATAAGCGGGGGAGTGCATCTGACGAAGAGATAGGTTGTTGTGCTCCCTATCTCTGTTTCTTATCCTATATCTAATAGAACTGCTCGGGTCTTGATAGATTGAGTGGGGAAGTTCATGAGATCTTTCTAGAGGGTTATGAAGAATAACTGTTATCCAATGACCTTTTCCCTCTCTGTATGTGTCTGTGTATTCTCTTGTTCCGATTAACCCAGCCAAATCTTTTTTCTTGTTTTGTATCTATATCTACGCCGGAATCCGGAGTCGAGGCTGATCCTCTTGCTGTAGTCCTGTGTCTTGGATCCTCTATCCTGAGTTCTGGATTAAGTCGTGGACTTCGGGTCGTGGCTGAACCTGTCTCTGCGGTCTTGCCTTGGGTCTCGTCATGCTGCTTCCCTGATGGCTTCCACAGGATTGTAGCTGACATCCTCGTGGATTCATCTTCTTATTACAGACACATGCATTTCCTAACATTCGGTCTTTATGCTGTAAAATGTATGATCTCTTCGATTTACACACGGCATCTATTGCACGTCTGTCCGTCCTGGGAGAGGGATCCCTCCTCTGTTGCTCTCCCTGAGGTTTCTTCCATTTTTTTCGCCTTAAACTGTGGGTTTTCTCTGGAAGTTTTTCCTTGTAGCACTTGCTTATCTTTCTTACAGTGCAGACGCTTTTTTGCTTGCTTCTGCCTCTGCTTACTTTTTATGCTGATTTTCCTATTCTTAGTCTCTGAAAACTTTGAGCAGCGGCTCCTGGACATAACTTATCACTGGGACAGTTCATCTTCGTAAATAGACGGAGGGTTTCAGCCATATTTCAACATTTTTAAGACGACCTCAGTCTTACAGTAGCGTGACCTAGCAACAGCTAAAGCCTGGTAGGCTACTGCATGCTATTTAGCTTAAGCTAGTTGGTAGCAACATGCCTCTGTTCTCTACAGATGACTTCCACAAACGTATACAGAAGATAGCTGTGTTGGAAATGAAAATGCAACGGTTGGCAGTTAACGTGGAAGTGAATGGACTATGTCGTGGAAATGACACCACTTTACCAGTGTTGCAAAATAATGGAGAAGGGTATGCTAACTCACAGCTAGTTAGCAGCTACAAGGATTCCAAGGAACAGGAGGGCTGTGTACTGGGTAATAAATCTACAAGTGGTAGTCCTCCCTGGAACTCTCTGGGTGCAAAGCCTAAGAGTAAATCATTTCCATGGGATTTGGGAGGACGGATAAAAGGCAGAGCCCAGCGCTCTGAAATCTGTGATGCGACCGGCTGGCCTGCATTTTTATCACCCAGGAAGAGCGCCTCTTCAACCCCTATTCATACTAGGAAACAGCAGTGGACAGCTGCTAAAGGAAGAATTACAAACAATCCTCCTATACCACCAAGTGTGCCAATCCAGAACAGATATGCTCCACTGACCGAGAACCAGAGATCTCTTTCTGATGACCTGGATAACCTGTCCTCTTCACACAGCAGGGTAAGGACCAATAGCTACTCTAAAAGTAAAAGGCTAGAGGGAAAGCTAACGACTGGGCCTGAAACTCTGATTGTGGGTGACTCTGCTGTGAGAGATGTACAAAGTCTGTGTAATAAGAACAACACCAAAGTACCCTGTTTCCAAGTGATGTGGTCTCTGACTTGGCTGAGAAGATCCTGCAGATTGGGGCTGAAAATCCAACTGTGAAGAATGTGGTATTACACATTGGAACAAATTATGTTGTGAAACAACAATCAGAAGTGCTGAAAGAAGACTTTAAATGTTTGTTGGAAACTGCCAGCTCTCTAAATGCAGAGGTGTTCATCAGTGGCCCTCTACCGCCAGTCAGAAGAGGAGTGGAGAGATTCTGTGTTGATAGGTAATAGATTGAGAGCGGTGAATCATCTTAGATACAGGAAGCACTCAAACAATTGTGTGAGTTTATCTAATTTAGCAGTGATTCCATGTCAGCCACAGCTTGTTAGAAAAAACCTGACTGATAGTGTGTTTAACAAACTTAAACTAGCTTTATTAAATGTCAGGTCTTTGGCAGGAAAAACATTTTTAATCAATGATTTTATCACTGAGCACAATCTCAATTTTATGTTTTTAACAGAAACTTGGATTGAACAAAATAACAGTGCAGCTGTTCTTATCGAATCAACACCTCCCAACTTTAGTTTTATGAGTCAGGAAAGAATGCATAAGAAAGGGGGTGGAGTTGCTATTCTGTTCAATGATTCCCTTCAATTCAGGAAGACATCTTATGGGAACTTTGCTTCTTTTGAATATGTGGCCCTTCAGCTGAAATGCTCCTCTCGAGCTCTGTTCCTAAATATCTATAGACCACCCAAATACTGTGCAAGCTTTTATGATGACTTTACTGAACTGCTGTCTATAGTGTGTATTGACTTTGACCGTCTAAGTCATTGTTGGTGATTTTAACATCCATGTTGACAACCCTCAGGACAGAGGGGCAAAATAACTGTTTTGTGTTCTTAATAGCTATGGACTGACTCAGCATGTGACGGAGCCCACGCACAATACAGGGCACACTCTGGACTTAATTATCTCAAAGGGTCTGAATATCTCTAAGGTTGTGGTGACTGATGTTGCACTCTCTGACCATTCGTGTGTTTCTTTGAGAGCTCTCTTTCTGTTCACAAAAATGTTCAAAAAGAGATAACCACAAAGCGATATTTAACTGAAAATACTAGGGAAATGTTTACTCAGAATTTTTCTTCCACACTTGCCCCTGCTAACATCTCAGTAAATGAGCTAGTAGATCATTTTAATTCAAAAATTAAAAATGTTATAGATGCCATTGCTCCAACTAAGGTAAAGGAAGTGTCTGGCAAGAACATATCTCCATGGAGAAAGGCCATGACCGTGAAAACAGAAAAAAGAGAATGTCGAAAAGCTGAACGCAGGTGGCGAAAAACAAATCTCCAGGTTCACTTTGAAATCTATAAAGAGAGTCTTGGCCTTTATAATTTGGAATTGATAAACGCACGACAATCGTTCTTCTCTGACATCATTACCAAAAACAACGCACGTGCCTTGTTTGCTACCGTCGACAGACTAACTAACCCCCCAGTGTCAGTCGCCTCTGAATTTCTATCCACCAGGGCGTGCAATGATTTTGCCTCCTTCGTCACTGACAACATTCAGAAAATCAGACAAGCAGTCAGTGCCTCTGCATCAGGAACAGCAAATGTGTTGTCTCTGTGTCCACTTAACATCAATTCAAACACCATGACACAATTCCATCAGATTAATGATAAAAACCTAGAGGACATTATACAACTTCTGAAGTCCTCCTCCTGCTGCCTTGATATTATTCCAACAGGATTTTTCAAAGATGTTTTGCCTTGCATGGCCTCAGATCTACTTCATATAGTAAACAAATCTCTTCACTAAGGTATTTTTCCACAGGCCCTGAAAACTGCAGTCATTAAACCACTCTTAAAAAAGAATAATCTAGATGCTTCAGTAATGAACAATTACAGGCCCATATCAAACCTCCCATTTCTAGGTAAAATCATTGAAAAAGTTGTTTTTCAACAGTTGAGTAATTTTTCGCATTTAAATAACTGTTTTGACGTGTTCCAGTCAGGCTTTCGTCCAGACCACAGCACTGAGACTGCTCTTGTAAAGGTCTTTAATGACATCCACTTAAACACAGACAGTGGCAGAAGTTCAGTGTTAGTATTATTAGATCTCAGTGCGGCGTTTGACACTGTTGACCACAGCATATTATTAGACCGACTGGAAAACTGGGTGGGACTTTCGGAAACAGTTCTAAATTGGTTTGAATCCTACTTAAAGGACAGAAACAACTTTGTTTCTATAGGTAAATACACATCTGAGTTGACAAATATGACATGTGGGGTACCTCAAGGCTCAATCTTGGGGCCTCTTCTCTTTAACGTCTACATGCTACCACTGGCTCAGATAATGAAGAATAACAAAATCGGTTACCATAGCTATGCAGATGACACACAAATGTACTTAACAATTTCACCAGGAGACTATGCTCCAATTCAAACACTGAGTAAGTGCATTGAACAAATCAATGACTGGATGTGTCAGAACTTTCTCCAATTAAACAAGATAAAACTGAGGTAATGGTTTTTGGAGCCAAGGCAGAACGTATAAAAGTTAGCGCTGAGCTTCAGTCTGCAATGTTCAAAACAACATATAAAGCCAGAAATCTAGGTGTAGTCATGGACTCTGACCTGAGTTTCAATAGTCACATTAAAACAGTTACTAAATCAGCCTACTATCACCTAAAGAATATATCTAGGATTAAAAGACTAATGTCACAGCAGGATTTGGAAAAACTTGTCCATGCTTTTATCTTCAGTAGGCTGGACTATTGCAATGGTGTCTTCACAGGTCTCACTAAAAAATATATTAGAAAGCTGCAGCTGATTCAGAACGCCGCTGCTCGAGTCCTCACTAACACTAAGAAAGTGGATCACATCACTCCTGTTCTGAAGTCTTTACACTGGGTTCCTGTGTGTCAAAGAATATATTTCAAAATACTGCTGCTGGTTTATAAAGCACTGAATGGTTTAGGCCCAAAATACATTTCTGACCTCCTGCTAAATTATGAACCATCCAGATCTCTCAAGTCTTCAGGGACTGGTCAGCTTTCTGTCCCCAGAGTCAGAACTAAACATGGTAAAGCAGCATTCAGTTATTATGCTCCAAATATCTGGAACAAACTCCCAGAAACCTGCAGGTCCGCTGCCACTCTTACTACTTTTAAATCCAGGCTGAAGACTTTTCTTTTTGTCGCTGCTTTTAATTGAACTATTCATATCTTAGACAGCACTGTAACTTTTATCCATGTATTTTTTAAATCCAGGCTGAAGACTTTTCTTTTTGTCGCTGCTTTTAATTGAACTATTCATATCTTAGACTGCACTGTAACTTTTATCCATGTATTTATTTTCTTTTAATGTTTTAAATTTAAACGTAATTAAACTCCATGACATTTATGAGAGGGACTGCTCGAAATTTCCAAAGGGAGGTTCTTTGAGTAAATTAAAAATCAAGAACCTAAAGAATTGAACTATTCATATCTTAGACTGCACTGTAACTTTTATCTTTTAATGTTTATTTTATTAGCATTTCTTTTTAATGACTGATTTTAAATGCCATTTTCTTAATATCTTTCATTTTTTGTTTTTGTTTTAATGTTTCTTTTATTATATTTTACTGTTTTTAAATGCCTTTGTCTGAATGTCTTTCATTTTTGTATAGCACCTTGAATTGCCTGGTGCTGAAAGGTGCTATATAAATAAACTTGCCTTGCCTTGTACGATGTGAGGGTCTAAGGATAGAGGGTGTCGTTTTTCTCATACTGATATTCTGAACAATCTGTGCTGTTGTATTTGCTGTATAGTGTCTCTACTGTAGGCTATTTTTATTATATGTACAGCACTTTGCCTCGACCAAAAATCGTTTATAGATGTGCTGTATAAATAAAACTTTATTTGATTTGATTTGAATAATGAGGGCAGTTGTGTGTGTGTGGGTGTGTGTGGTAGCAGCAGCCTCGATCTCTATTCAGTTGTTCTAATGAACAATGATGCTTAACCTGTCTAGCCCGGGGGCAGGGGCTCCCGCAACATCTTGCAAGAAACAGCATCTGAGGGCTTCTTAACATTTAACAAACTATGAATGTGTCCTACCCACTTAACGGGAAGAAACTCAGCTACCTGACGATATGAACCATTTTTACCGAAACAAAACACAAGTCTAACGCCGAGCCTCTGATTTAGCAATAAGCGAAAGAGTGCTAATGTTACGCCCCTGATAAAAGGGAAGAATTTTGACAAGAGTCAAAGATAGGTTTCATTCTCCGATACTTTACTCGAGTGAGGAAAGTGCCGCGAAACCCCCCAGATATGTGGGCGGAGACAAGAGCAATCGATCTCCGTCCCGCAGATCAAGGCCTTCTAGTCGATCACAGTTTAACAGATCACACGTTTCCAAAACAAACACAAACAAGCGCAGACAGAATACCTTCTCATTCTTTCCAAACATCCTACAATTAAACTGCAGCAACAAAGGCCAAAGATAACAATTCAAATACTGTCAATGTTACGAAAACTATCTATTACACACTCCCCTGCTAAATTTGATGTCGTCCCGACATCTCAAAATCTATAAACCAGTGGTTCTCAACTGGTGGGTCGCGACCCAAAAGTGGGTCGCGGACCCGTTTCGAGTGGGTCGCGGATGTGTGGGTGAAGAAAAAAAAAAAAAAAAAAAAAATTTGGAATCTTTTTTTTTTTTTGGGGGGAAAAGTCAAACTTTTATTTTGAAGGCCCGATTTTCTAACGCTCTGCAAGCAGTCGGTCAGCGTTGGACTGGAAGTACCGGAGACCATAAACGGTTTTGAAAACTTCTGTCACGTAGTGATCATCTTCTCAATAAAATATCTTTGCTGATGTTTTTTCGAGTCTTCTGGCCAATCAGAATCAAGATTGTTGCCGGAAGTCCCCACGGAGAATAACTTTGCGGTAGAACTCTTCTTTATACATCCATGGTTACAACTTCAGATAGAAATGAACACATAATTAAATATGACCCCCGGTCTGATGATTGACAGGTCACAGAACAATGGGAGCTATCTACCCTTACCCACAATTTAAAGTAAGTCACACAATAAACATTGGCATAACATATTATTAATATGACAGGTAGCTAGTAATAGATTTATTTTTTTTCTTCTCAGAGTGTACCAGAATGCATAGTTTATGTTAGTATTTGTAAAAATCTCCTGGGGGAGAATCCCCCCAGACCCCCCAGCTGGAGTTGGGTTTTCAGCATGCCTTTTTATATAGTTCAGCTTTGATTCCATCATCTCATTAAACCTTTTTTAAAAGCATACTTTAGTTCTGTGAAGGGATATAAGGGATATATGCACTGTACTTCACTTTTATTAATATTGTATGCTGAAAAGCGTATATTACAGCACGTTTTTTTGTTGAATAGATTTGAGTGCTTCAAAATGTTGGGTCGCGATCTATTGACCAAGTAAAAAGTGGGTCCCGAGGCCTGACCAGTTGAGAACCACTGCTATAAACTAAAGGTTTTAAACCTGAAATGTTCAATTTGGTCTTGAGGTGTCAATAAAGTGATTAATTTTGGCATGAACACAATAAATCTACTGAACTACTGTTTCTGTTTGTGTCAAACGGTCTCAGTCCTACCATTCTCTATAATACACTGTCCATGTCTGTTTTATTCCTAGTATCCCTGCACATAATGGTTGGGAAACTTGAAATGGATTTGTCCACATTGTCACTAGTTGACCTTCCTTAAATAAACTTGGTTGATACTGGCAAAGCATTCCATTAGCATGTGCTGTGCTATAGCATGTTGGAGTCCCAAGTTGATCATAAGTGAAGAATCTAGGGGCTCGCCTTTCCCTCCTTGGTAGATCATCTCTTTGCTCACTTTCATCTCCACCTGAATCTGAGTATGGGGATGTTGGGTTCTCATTCTGTGCTTCCACAACCGGTTGAACATCTCCATACTCACAATTTTCCTCTGGCAGCACATCTTCTTGCTGTGTATCAGACTCTTGTGCGTTTGTTATAGGCATCTCTTTAACCACAGGCTCATCTGTACTCAACACTGTTGTGTTCTGTTCAGCACCATCTTGTGTGTTAGAATGCTCCATGGTTACATCAATAAAGGGCATTTGAGAATGTTCTACTGGCTTGTAGTAGTACTCATCTCCTCTTCGTCATCTTCCTGTTCCCGAGCTGTGTCTTCAGCAGCTGTCTCTGTCATCCTTCTTTCATTCTTTTGCTTGGACACTGTCTTTGGCTGAATTTCCAGAGGTAAGTGATCACAAGGTAGCAACCGATTGCGATGCATTATTCTCGATCTTCCTCTTCCCTGCTCAGGTCTGATTTAATATTCTGGAATGTCTTCTCCGACCTGGCGGATTACATAGTGGATGTTCTCTTCCCAATGGTTACGAAGCTTTCCAGTGCCTCCTACAGCATGGAGCTTCTCACTTTTCCATCATAATGTCTTTTACTTCTTTCAATCAATCAATCAATCAATCAATCAATCAATCAATCAATGTTTATTTATATGGCCCAATATCACAAATGTGCAATAGATGCCGTGTGTAAATTGAAAAGATAATACATTTGCAACATAGGTAGTCCAAATGTTTGGAAATGCATGTGTGTATAATAGGAAGATGACTCCACGAGGATATCCATCCAGGACCTATGATCCAGGACCACAGCCACGACTCAAGATCCAGGGCTCGCGATGCAGGACACAGGACCGCAGGATCATCCATGACTCTGGATCCCAGCGTATATAGACACCAAAAAGAAAGAAATTTGGGGAAGCTGGGTTAATCGGAACATGAGAGTACACAGGTATAGACAGAGAGAAGGAAGAAGTAAGATGTCCCCCGACAAACTAAGCCTATATCAGCAAAAATAGGTGCTAAATCTAATCAGCCCTAACTATAAGCTTTATCAAAAAGGAAGGTCTTAAGCGCACTCTTAAAAACGGATAGGGTGTCTGCCGCCCGAACACAAACTGGAAGCTGATTCCACAAATGTGGAGCTTGATAAGAAAAGGCTCTGGCTCCCATTGTACTTTTAGAGACTCTAGGAACAACCAACAACCCTGCAAAGTCTTTCTCTTGACTTCTTTGCATTCTCCTGCACTATTTCGTACGCGTCTTGCATCTCTCTTTTCCATTTCTCCATGTATGTTCGATGGTCTGTTTTTCTGTTTCAGATGTTAGACCAAACAGTAGGTCATTGGGTAACCTTGGGGATCTTCCAAACAGAAGGTAAAAAGGGGAGAAGCCTGTTACCTCACAACATGTGCAGTTGTATGCATAGATCAGCTTGTTTAACGAATCCTTCCAGTTTGTCTTCTGTTTATCAGTAAGTGTCTTTAACATCTGTAGCAATGTTCGATTGAAACGCTCAACTTGTCAATTTCCTTGAGGATGATATGGTGTTGTTTGCGACCCAAGTACACCACAGTTATTTTTCAGCTGGGCAAAAAGCTGGTTCTCAAATTCGCCGCCTTGGTCGTGATGTATACGTGTTGGTAGACCAAACTTGAGAGCATAATCATTAAATATGCAATCAGCAACAGTTTTGCCAGACTTGGAAGTGGTGGCGTAAGCCTGGGCAAAACGAGTGAAATGGTCAACGATTACCAGTATGTACTCATAGCCGCCGCTGCATTTGTCCAAATGAAGAAAGTCTATTGACACCAGTTCAAAGGGTTGAGTAGTGACAATGCTTGTGAGAGGTGCACGTGATTCTTTGCATGGTGTTTTTTGCTTAAGGCAAGTACAAGTCCTCGCTACATAGTGTTCAATTTATTTTTGCATATGGCCAAAATAATCTGTCTCTAATCAGTGATGTTGTACGATCAATGACTTGATCATGCAACTCTTTCAGTACAGTGATTGTATGCCTCTCAGGTAATACACGCTGTGTATTGTTAACTCTCTTCCTGCGAAGAATGCCATCGTCATCGATATGGAGTCTTTCCCATTCGCGGAGAAGGCACTTGCTTTGTTTACTCAATGCATGAAATGCATGTCTATCTGGCTTTTTGTCCCTCAGTTTACACTGCATCACTGGACCAATGTTTTTGTCATCTTCCTGTGCTTTTCTTATTTCAGGAACTGAAAATGATTTATACGTTGCTTCACTCACTGATGAACATTGGAGAGCGGTAAGTACTGGGCAGACCAACGATGAGCTTGAGTCTTGAGTCTCGACTGCTTGGGCTGTAGCTGCCACACAGTCTGATGGGAGCTCTTCAGTACATTTGTTGAACATCTCTTCAACATTTACAGGCATCCTTGATAGACTGTCAGCATCCACATTCTCTTTCCCTGGACGGTATCGAATGGTAAAGTGAAAGTCGGCAAGCTCTGCTACCCATCTATATCCAGTTGCATTAAGCTTGGCACTCGACAGGACATAGGTAAGTGAATTATTATCACTGTATACAGTAAATGTAGGCGCATAGTACAAATAGTCTCTGAATTGTTCTGTTACTGCCCACTTTAACGCGAGAAATTCCAATTTTCCTGAGTGGAGATGGTAATTTCGTTCAGAGGCTGTCAGTGTCCGGGAACCGTAGGCGATCACACGGAGTTTACCATCCTGTTGTTGGTATAGGACTGCGCCAAGGCCTTGGTTTGACGCATCTGTATGGAGGACAAATGGCAGTGAGAAGTCAGGGAACCCGAGGACTGGGGGCTTTTACCATATAGTCACATGACTATTCTGTAGTCACTAGGTCAATGAAGGCTGTGACATTCTTGTTCTCAAGACTGGGAATAGCTGCTGTTAAAGTCTCATGCAACTGCTCTCTTCTTCTAACATCCATTTGTTCTGAAGTGCTGGTTTTTACTATTCGCTCAATGACAATGTAGCCTAGAATAGGCTGTGAGAGAGATCTGCCTTTCATCACTAGCATGGGGACAATAAGTTATTTGGGATCAGCTCCTTCTGCAGCTAATCCAAAAGTTACCTAAATGTAGCACTTGTAAGGCATGCTCTCTCCGTTAGCAGCAGTGATGTTCAAATCATCCAGTGCATCCAGTAACTGAAACATTTCTTAGCTTCTCATGTGGCAAATGTCTCTTTTTCCATTTTTCATCAACAATGCAGACTTGGGAGCCTGTATCCCACAATGCTTTAGTTTTACGGTCTTGGATGTAGCACTCAACTATACACCTTTTTCCTACCAACACCACATGTCCTCTTTTCTGGTGTGGGCTGTGCTTGCACTTGGTTGAGAGCACTGATTAACATGTGTGTGAGGGGACTGCTTGCATTTTTTGTAATGTTTTGGCCAATGTTCAGTTTGACAGGTTTTAGAGCAGTAATTGTCTTCTTTACACAATGCACATTTTCTGAATTTCTGTTCGTTTTCAGGGGCACCACAGTATGAGCAATGCTGTTGAGACATTACACTGTTGTTGGTTACTCCCTGTCCCGTGGGGGTAACCCTGTTTCGTTTAAAAGGGACCTCTCTGTCTGGTCCATTTCCTCTCAGCCTGCGACCTGCGAGAAAATGTTCACTACTACCACACCTGTAGCAATGGGTGCAATACTCACTTCCATTTTCTTAAGCGTGCACGACTTGACCCGGAGAAGTTGTGTTGTGGTGCGAACCCTCTTTGGTATTGAGCTGTCTCTCCTCTCTGCCCTGGTCCTGGGGGTGGCCAGCGGTTTTGCTGTGGATACTGGAACTGAGGAGGGGGGATGCATTCTTGTGGTATAGGTGAGGTGAAATACTGTGGCTGTGCTTGGTTAGGCTGTCGCATTAACACATCGTTGGCACAAGCAATGTTAACTTTTTCGAGGAGCAGCTCATCACTTGATGTTGTCTGTTGCAAATACGGCTGAAGATCACTTCTAATGTTGTCATTTTGCAGGCCTGTGAGAACAGTGTGGAGAAACATACTCTGTACGAGGACAGGATCATATCTTAGACCAGATTCTGCCTCCTGTGAAGCAAACAGAATTTTCTGTCTTAAATCCAGAGCGCAGATCAGGAAGTTTTGTGGAGTCTCCTTGTTACTTTGGACCTCTGAGGTCAGTTGTTTGTACAGTTCTGTTACTCCTTTTTCTTGGTAATGGGACCTGAGTATCCTCCTCAAGGTAGGTAAAGTCAGGTTACATTACATTACATTGCATTTAGCTGACACTTTTATCCAAAGCGACTTACAATAAGTACAATCGACCAGGAAGACACAACCTTGAAGAAAACAGAATCATATAAGTACATCAGGTTTCATAGAGCCAAACATTTCAAGTGCTACTCAACTGGCTATAGATAAGACAGTCCTTTATTAGTATATAAGTGCTCTGTTAGCAGTTCATTGTTAGTAATTCTATCGCTCGAAGTGGAGTCGAAAGAGATGAGTTTTCAGTCTGCGACGGAAGGTGTGTAAGCTTTCTGCTGTCCTGATGTCAATGGGAAGCTCATTCCACCATTTTGGAGCCAGGATAGCAAACCCACGTGTTTTTGCTGATGGGAACTTGGGTCCCCCTCGCAGCGAGGGTGCAGCGAGTCGTTTGGCTGATGCAGAGCGTAGTGCACGTGCTGGGGTGTACAGTTTAACCATGTCCTGGATGTAGGAAGGGCCAGATCCATTCGCAGCATGGTATGCAAGTACCATTGTCTTGAAGGTTGATTTTTCCCTCCAAATAGCTGCATAGTTGTAGGCCTGGTGCTATTGCCCTTATCACTGCATCCACTATTTCTATTTCAGGAAATCCCTTGCTCATGCCTTGCTCAATTTGATGTGCTAGACTAGAGAATGTAAGTTTGTGTTTTTGACCTGGCTCACCAATCTGGCCTGATATTTTTAATTCTCTGCTCCACTGTAATGAGACACTGTTGGACAGTCACATTGTCTTGTTTAATAGTATTACCTTCCCCACTCACTAACCTTTAGGCCCCACTGGTCTGGTCTGGTTTTGCCTGTAGTGAATACGCTATGGCTGACTTTAGTTTCTCTATCTCTTTAAGCAAACTTTCTCTTTCTGACGGCTTTTCTGAACTCTGCACTTTTACTCTGTTATCTTCTCTTAATAAAGTAGCCTGTTGTAACTCAACTATTTTATCTTTTAGAACAAGTAGCTCTGCCATACCCTGATCCTCAAGTTCACTTAGCTCTTCTCTCTCTAAGTGCATTCTAACATGTGAGATGAGAGACGAACGGTTTTTACCTGATACATACTCAAAAGTTGTATTTACCGAATGGGCTTACTACACGCCTGCTTCCCTGAATCCCTAAGGATAACAGGGAGAGCGCCAGAGCGCATGCCCCACACTCAAACACTGACCCCGTGCAGAGTGTGTGGACTAAAGTGTGGAGGGCTACCCCCCTCCTGCCTCTCGGCAGGAGGAGAGCAGCCCTCCAGCCCTGTAAGGGCCCAGCGCGCCCCTCGCACATCCCGGGACCCTCAGAGGGCCCGAGAACAGCGAAGGCGCATTACGTCCGGGGAGGGGGTCAGATGCCACTGACCCCCCCCCCCCCTACCAGTCCTGTGTTTCCCCCGCAAGCACAGACGAGGAGAAAGAGCCCGACATGTCCAAGAGATAAAACCTTATGAAGGGGCCAGGCGTCGACCAAGACGCCGCTGTGCATATGTCCTCCACACTCACACCGTTGAATAAGGCTGTTGACGCAGCCACAGCCCATGTGGAGTGCGCACGAACCCCCGTGGGGCAGGCTCTCCCTGCCTGTCCGGAAGCATGTGCAATGCACTCGCAGAGCCAGCCTGCCAGGCGTTTCTTGGACAGAGCTTTCCCGATCACACCGCCCCCCACACACACGAACAGCTGTTCGGTGCATCTAAGGGCAGCCGTGCGCTCCACATAACATGCAAGCGCACGCACCGGGCAGAGGAGGTACAGTTTAGCTTCCCTGGCCCCACCATGGGGGGGGGGGGGGGGGGGGAAGACTAAAACCCCCTAACTGAATAGCCCTCGACCTGAACACACTCCTTAGGTTTTTGGGCATAAAGGAGGGGTTCGGTCTGAGTGTCGCGCTGCTCCGGGCCCCGAATCAGTAAACAGCTCGGGTGCACCGACAGAGCAGTTAACTCGGACACCCTTTTGGCTGACGTTAAGGCAAGAAGCAAAGCTGTTTTCCACGACAATGCTTTCAGAGAGGAGAGCTCCAGAGGCTCAAACGGCCCCGAGGCCAGAGCCTCGAGCACTAGGGGCAGGTCCAACTGTGGGGTGGAGGCGTGCACTACTGGGTGCAGCCTCCTGACCCCCTGTAAAAACCGCGACATCAGTGGCTGACTAAAGGCTGACCTGTCGCCAAATCCCTCATGGCAGGACGAGATGGCTGCTGCATGCACTTTCACTGTTGAATGCGCAAGCCCTCTGTCCACCAGTAACTGTAAGAAGGAAAAAATAGAGCCTAACTCACATGATAGGGGTTCTATTCTCCGCTCCTCACACCATCGCTGGAATCCTAGCCACCTCGGCCTGTAACAGGCTGTGGTGGATCCAGCTCTAGCTGCCTGGAAAGACTGAATAACACTGTCAGACAATCCACCCTGTCTCAGCCTGTCCCTCTCAGGAGCCAAGCCTGGAGAGGACGGCCCAGAGTGGGTAACGCCCCGATTGCACCTGCCTCTTGAGACATCGCCCCCCAGAACTGGGGAACTGCCCAGGGCTGGCCCACCTTCATCTGTTTCATCTCTGAGTACCACGGCGCCCCGACGCGGTCCGAAGCCACGAGGATGACTGACAGACGTTCTCGCCTCACTCTCCCCAGGAGAGGGAGAATGAGAAGCAACGGTGGAAAGGCGTATAGCAGCTTCCTTGGCCATGGCTCGTGTGTAAACGCGTCCACCCCCAAGGGCGGGTCGTCGCCCAGGGCCATGGAGAACCACAGGGCACAGTGGTTGTTGCGCTGGCTGGCGAACAGATACACTTCCGCTCTCCCGAACTGGGCCCAGATCTGCTTCACCACCTCCGGGTGAAGCGTCCATTCGCCTGACAGGGGGCCGCCCCTCGACATGAGGTGGGCCCCCCTATTCTCCAGTCCCGGGATATGGAGGGCTCTCAGGGCTAACACCACCTCTGAAGCCCATAACCACAGCCTCTCCGCTGTGGTCAACAAGGCAGCGGAGCGCCTGTTGATATAAGCCACTGTGGTGCTGTTGTCGCTCCTGACCATTATATGTCTCCCTTGAATTAGGGGCATGCAATGCTGGAGGACTAACACTACCGCCCGTAGCTCTAGGAGGTTGCTGTGTCGAAACTCTGTTAGAGCCCAGCGCCCACCTATAGCCCTCTTCAGGCAGGTCCCTCCCCATCCTGTTCTGGATGCGTCCATGAACACTGTGATGTAGGAGGTCACCCGTCCCAGTGGAGACCCCTCCGGAGGTGATCCGAGGACCACCAAAGCCGGAGGTTGCCCTCCACTGAGGTGGGGGATGGTCATCAGCCGCCGTTTGTGCCTCTTGGGATCCAAACGCAGGCTGGAGAACCAGGCGGCGTATATGCAGTAACCCCAGCGGGACCACAATGTGAGCAGCCGCCATGAGACCCAGAGTCTGCATGACAGTTAAAGCTGTCACTGTCGCCCCCTGTCGCAGCCTGTGAACCACCAGGAGAAAGGACGCACTTCTGCTCTCTGACAGGGTGGCGCGTAGAGCGCCTGCATCGAACACCACTCCCAACTACAACGCCTGTTGGTGAGGTATGGGGGTGCTCTTTTTTCAATTGATCGCAAAGCCTAATTTGGTTAGGTGTGTTCGCCTGTTCCCGGGACCCAGCCATGACTATGAGGTCGTCTAGTAAAAGAAAACTCTCATGCCGTGGGCACGCAGCGGTTGAAGTGCTGTGGCCACACATTTGCTGAACATGCGTGGGGATAGGGAGTAGCCGAACGGCAGCCTGTTGTATTCGTAGGCTATCCCCTGGAAGGCAAAACGCAGACACTTTCTGTGCTCTGGAGCAATTTCTACATGAAAGTACGCGTCTTTCAGGTCGATGGTGGTGAACCAATCGCCTGGCTGCACAAGCCCCAGTAACTGTTTCATAGTTAACATGCGGAATTTCCTGCAGGAAATGTGGCGATTCAGGCCGTGGAGATCTAGAATAGGTCTGAATTCCCCTGACCTCCTGAGAACCAGGAAGTACATGGAATAAAGACCCTTTTCTCTGTGCTGAGGGTGCACAACAGACACAGCCTGTTTCTGCACCAGAGCCTGAATCTCTGCTGAGAGGAAACAGATCTCCTCCTGGGAGGACAGATTTACCTCTCGCATGCCCATAAAAAGAGGTGGGTGTGGGACACCCATAAGACAGTGGTCCATGTGGTACAGTGGGACGCTGCAAAACTGGAGTGAATAGCCCCGTTTCAGCATCCTCCTGTCCCTCCACCTTGTTAGCACACAGCTGAGTTTCCATTCCCCAGAACATTGTGTTAATGGACAAGCCCTCAGCCGTGGGGCCGCAGCTATGAAGCTGTGATACTCTCTGGTGACCCGTTCCGCCGCAAAAACTCCCCGCGAAGGGAAGATTTGCCCATGGAGGGTTGACACAGAAAGGGCCGATTATTTACTGAGGACCCTGAACGCACCGCCGCGCGCTCTTGTGTGAGCACGCACTCCACCCTAATGCTGTTCTCACCACTACGGTAAACAGCATTAATCAGAGTCTGTATAGAGAGGCGAAGTCCCTCCCCTTCCGAGAGCCTCCATGGGACCCCGGAAGCGGGAAAATATACATTGAAGTCAATGGAGAGAGAAAGGTTATCTTTTGATCCCGTCTGAATTGTGCCACGAATGACACATATGATGTTTGTCAATTTAAAAGAACATTTTGAAAGTCAAAAAAATAAAAATGTGTCGTAAAACTGTGAAGTTACACATTTTTGTGTGTGAAACCGCTCAGTGAACTACAGGTCTCTGGTCTCGCACAATACGCGTCACCATCACAAAGACGGCCGTCACGTTAGCAAATTCCACCTGCTTCTTTCAGAATGAGGCGAAAAGTATAAAACGAGGTGAACATCACTACAAGTCTGGGCATGTTGAGAGCTGTACATACACGAAAGGGGAGTTAGTCGGTTCTGTAATAGCCAGCATGCCGGACCGGCTTTACAAGGTTTCGGTGAGTAATATGAGTGCAATGTGTAACGTTAATGTCAGCTAGCTAACATTAGCTAACAAGGTACACTAACGTGTTTTGTTTTAGTAACTAGTTTTCTCCTTAAGAACTTCGTGGTCTCTGTGGATGCTGTGGATAACATTAGTGTTCACAAGAACAAGGTACACTCCCGTGTCTTGTTTTAGTTGCTCTTCAGATTGAAGCGGACAGTTTTATATCGACTATACTGTATGTGTCATCTCCTTTTACATCTCGTTGTGTCATTTGAGTTTATCTGCTGTGTGTAGATTCAAGGGTTTTGGTTATCTAGGCACAGCTGTGTGTGACTCCCTCTGGTGCACTGGTATGTGTGTTCCTAATGTAGAGAGCATTGATTAATAAACTACACACTGAGTCTAGATCCTGACCAAATCCTTTTTTATTGTTGATCAAATGTTTTTCAAAAATGTATTCATTCACATTTAGAAAAATCCAATGTACAATCACAACCAATACAACAATCAGACAAGAGGACAAAACTATGGAAAAATAAACCCCCCCCCCCCCCCCCCCCCCCCCCCCCCCCCCCCCGGACCATCCTTGTATTATTGCTCATTCAATCTATTATAGCATGCTAACAAATGGTACTTACTTTATGTGTACAGATCTGCATGGGAGACGATGGCGCGATGCAGAGCGCTGTCTGTGCATTGGCAATATTTGCCATGTGGCAGATCAGCTCCACAGATGTTGAGTGCTAGTGGAGGAAGCCTGGCACTTCCAAAGTAGTCCAGCCGGTGTCTCAACTTTACCAACAGCGAGAGGAGACATACAACCCACTGGCCAGAGACATCGCTAACTGTCAACTGGGTGGTTGTAAACGAGGCCGAAGGGGTGAAGGCCTTTGTGCAGGCCTATCAAGTGACAGTGTTCGAAACTGGTCTCTTTGTGAGTGAGTCTGTGTTTTGGGAGCATCACCCGATGGACTTGTGCAGCCATCTGCCCTGCTGGAGGTGAAGTGTCCACACAGCCAGAGGAACATGACCATCACAGAGGCAGTCCAGTTACCATCCTTCTGTCTCCGTGAGGAGGGTGGGTCATATATTCTCAAGGAGAATCACCCATACTGGCACCAGGTCCAAGGGCAGCTGCACATCACAGACCGGAGTCTCTGCTACTTTGTTGTGTGGACCACGAAGGAGGCGATCATCATCCCCAAAGACCCTGCATGGCATGGCAATCTCCTCCTCCTGGAACAATTCTACACCCAGCATGCTCCCTGTGTTGGCCAGTAGAGAGGAGGACATTTAAATAAACACACTCTTAACACCCTCGGACTCTGCGTTGTGTTTCCTAGGTGTGATGGGGTGTGATGCCGAGGGGAGAAAAACAGGACACAGCAGATTGTGGTGGAGATGCTGAGCAGTTATTTAATTGTTGCATGTAATTATTATTATACTGCGTGCTTCTTAGTTATTCCATCTTTTGCTGTAACATGGATCTGTATGTAACTCTATATTTACCTGTCATCTACCACACTTCCTTCTACATCATACACCATCATTATACATGATGGTGTATATAAGATATATATATTTGTATACATATCTGTAAATTGTATAATTTTATTTAAATGTGTTTTTGATCTCTCTATAAACACAAACTGAGTAAGATTGACAATAAAGTTGACTTTGAAAAATAATATATATATTCTTTATGAAAATAGTTGCCTGTTGGAGAAATGAATCCAAATGAAACGTAGGACTGAACTGCAGCCACGCCTTTGAGTCTCTACTGACTGTTTTTCAGTGGGATGGCTAGTTCCTATCTTTAAACATTTATTAGTTTTTTCTCAGAACAGATTTGATTTTCTGAAGTTAATTTAACTTTGCCGACCATGTAAGGTCATTATTAAAAGGTACAATCAATTTGTTTAGGGTTGACTAAAATAATGAAAAACATTTCATTTGGATAATTTACTGACAGAATAAGAAACTCGATGATGCTCTACTCACCTGTTCCCTTTTTATAAAGTGAAACAGTTGAAACGATAGATTTTAGTAAACTTAAAAACAACCTTCTCCAAAAGCTATCAAGGAATATCCCGAATACTTGTTTGAGAACTTTATTACATATTTTTATATAAATAGTTTGAATGATCCATAATTGACAGAAGCGTGTGTTTACACTGACCTGTTACTCATATATTAATGTCTTTGTAACTTCAGTAAACCACTACCTCACTCATTTCTCTCATTCATCACGGTTCAGTAAACTAAGTGACACATGAACCAGTTTAATCATTATAATAACGTAGGATTGCAACTCTTTGAAACTGTGTGGCTCTTAAAAGAGCCGTTGTGTTTGGGTGTGCTGGTCTCAGGTCAGTCTAAGCCCTCTCTCAGCTGGATGTCCTTGGGCATGATGGTGACCCTCTTTGCTTGGTTCATCTTGGGGGGCAGCTACATGGATGTCGGTGCAGTCCACAGTCATTTTGCAGTTGAAGGCAGAATGATTTTATGATTGACTCAGAATGAAGCACAACTTCATGTCATACAATACATTGACTTTATTTGTAATTGTGTAAAAACATATAAGCATTGATTAGCAAGCAGGACCTGCAGGAACAGAGCACGGTGATGGATGGAGCTGCTGGGAAGAGAGAAGAAGAAAACAGATCAACTTTATTATCGGATATTAAAAATTCAATTTTCAAAACAAGTTGCCACTCCTACAGTTTTCTAGTATGTAAAGATGATTTCACATGACCTATGCAAAATATCACACTCAATACATGTGTGTCTCTGGGGGGTGCATTGTGCCTTTGATGTATATAAATAATATACCATAACCAAATACTATTACGTACAGTGGAAATCAGGTTGCCAGAGCAGGTCAGTCCAGTGTGCATGTTCCTCAGGGTCTCAGCAGTTACAGGTGAGGTGAAGAAAATAAAAGAGAAAAAGGTCAGTAACAACACTTTAAAGTAACAACACTTTATATTATATTATAATAATTATCTCTCAGTAATCACTCAACTACTGTCTTTCCAACAAACAGATTGACTCATCCTCACTGTCATCATAATGAAACACGTCCAGAAGAATGTCATGCAAAGCTGCCTGCCTGCCTTCGACTCTCCCTGAACTGCCTGATCTTTTAATGTTCAATGTTAACCATTTGTGCAGATAGCATTAAGTAGAAAAGATCGCCGATGCTAATGTGGCGTTAGCCTACCTCCCGCCCCCTTAGCACCTGGTGGAGGGGGCGATAGGCTACTCTTCAAATGTTTCACAAAATACTTACCATCATGACTACCCTTACTGTTTAACATGTTGGTTTACTTCATGTTAAGGCTAATACAAATGACAAGGCTAACTAATGTGATGCTAACTAACGTGCTCGCTACTAGCTAGGTAGCTAACTTGACTATGTTTCATGCAAAACATGTGTATTACCTGATATGTTTGGTCCAGCGACTCCTGGTCCTTTCATCAGACGGGAAGCGATAGAACGAGCAAGTGGTATGATCACCTTTGTGATTGCAACCTGGTACAAAGCACACAGGCATCTTGTGAAAGTTCATTTATTGGAGCAATCTCTTATATTTATTGGAGGGAATAAACCAGTTTCTTCTTCTTCTTCTTCTTCTTCTTCTTCTTCTTCTTCTTCTTCTTTGCTTTAATTGCGAGTCGCAACCAGTCTTGGAGCATTATGACATCACTTACGCGACACAGAATGGGATTTGGGATTTGTAGTCTTTGTAGTCGCGTATTTTTCATAGTCTTATATTTCAGCAGTTTTACGACAAAATGTGACTTTTTTTTACATGGAAATGATTGTTTAAGATTGACAAACATCATATGTGTAGTTCGTGGCACAATTCAAACGGGATCAAAAGATACGTTTTCTCTCTCCATTGAATTCAATGTATTATTTTTCGCTTCCGGGGTCCCATGGGCCGGAAGTAGATGGGCGTGACTTCGCCTCTCTATAGGCGTAGTGTGTTTTACTAAGGTCCCTGAACGCACCGCCACGCGCTCTTGTGTGAGTGCGGGCTCCGCCATAATGCAGCCTTTACCACTACGGGTAAACTGCATTGGAGTCTTTTCTCTTGGCGTAGTGTGTTCTCTGACAGCAATACGCCGGCCATAATGTCCCTGTACCCGCATAGCGCTCTCCTTTAGATGGCACTCCCTGCGGTTCATCCCTCTCATCTGCACATGCCCACTAGCCACCACCTTTACAGGAGCTACAGCTGGGGCAGCGAATGGGGAAATCATACGGTTAACATTGTGTGTAGGCCTAAGTGTAGCCTTTGTGGAAACAAAAGACACTTAGATTTGGATACAGATCAACCTCATTCTTATTAGAAAACGTAGTGATCTGTGCATTATACAGGGAGGAGGCGGGATTCGCCCTCTCGTCCCGGGCGGAGAGATTTTCTCCCCCCGCCAGTCAGATGCAGGCAGCCCGTCCCCGTGAGTGCCGGCACGCCATTGGTGAATGAGAGCTACGAGAGTGTATGACAGCTTCCGGTTTTGGGCATGCTGGCTGCGCATCACTCTCATTCACCAATGGCAATGTTTAGATGGATTTAGGGACTCCCTCTCGATTCTATTGGCTCTATCGGTTAAAAATAGGTGTCAATCATCAAAATCAACCGATGGGTTCCAGATATATGGCATAAATGACCCCAGAGGTGGGGTTTCTTTTCTAAACCTCTCTAAAAAGCAAAAATCTAGTCTACGATGAAACGGTTCTCTCCTGTGCGCTCCACTTCCTACTTGGCACACCGGTAACTTTCTCGTGTGAATGAGAAAGTATCTTGTGCGAACGAGAAAATATTGTGCGCACAAGATACTTTTTTTTTCCATTAACCTTTAAGGGCTCCGTACTTATGCCTGTTCATGCGGGAGATTATATCGGCAGATTGTAAACTAAACACTGCCTTGATTAAATGCATATCATGTTCAAAACCACATCAAGGATTATTTCTGAAACAGTATGGAGCTCAAATGCTTTTTCTCTTGCGGGTTTACCACAAGGTGAGTTCCTTTTTTTATTTCCTGCTTCTTTACCAAGCGGCAAACTCTGGGGAAGAGCCGGGACGCCAATACGGAAGTGCCACACACTGCAGTTCATACATGGGCCGCTAGGGACTGGCTGCAGAAAGGAGCAATTTCCATAGACCCCCATTAATGCCCAACTTTACAGCAGAAAAAAACATGTTTCTACCGATGGATGCAATAAATATTATTATCGATATAGTTAGATTCCACCTTCATGATTATGGATCTGTGAGTGAATTGTTTTCTCACACGACCCTTTTATTTATATTAGGTCTTAAAGTTTTTGCATAAATTAGGGCGTGGTCACATTGAGTGACGGCTCTGTCAAGTGACTGCTGCTGCTAGCTTCTCGCCTCTCTGCTAGCTGCTCCGTGAAGCTACAGGGACTCTGCCTGCTCACTTCATCCAGGAAACACAACTTGAAGCCGGCCGTGGCTGTTTGTTCTTCATGCTTATATATCGGACTATTGTGACTCGCTCTGCGGTTAAAACAGACGGTGCATGCATGTGGTTTTGCGGTAAGTGAAAATCAAGGATTTACGTGTTAATGATTTTAATCGGCTACGTAACTGTTAAGGCTTGGTTTAGTGTGTAAGCGATTGGTAGCTACATCGGTTCTAACGATGCTAATCGTAGCCTCCAAGTTAAAACCATAGACTGTATATATAAAGATTAAAACGAAATAGACAAGTGTTAAGTGGGATAATACTGTAGAACAAACGGCTTCTGTTTGAGGTTGATAAAATAAGGTCATCCTTGTAACTTAGAGAGATATTTTATTATGTAGGTAGGAACTGTATGCATCACTAAGGTTAATTTAAATTGGCTATGCTCAAGTATGTAGACAAGCTAACGTCAAAGTAGTGTATGTGAAATCAACCTCACAATAAGATGTGTGTATATTACAATTATTCATGTCATATTTCAAGATGATTAGTTAGATATTACAATATGGTTGGTTGAGCTGGAGTTCAATATTGAGCTTACACGTTAACGTCACAGTCATCTGAAGAACGAACCCAAACCTTGTTGTTTTTATTAATTGTATTACCAAATGGGTATCAAATAAACAGTAAGCATTGGTAACACAAATGCTTCCAAAGTTACAGTAAAATAAAAAGGACCCTGTCTCGGACAATACACAATCCAACATGTTCAACAGAAGAGAATCAGTTATATTGTTTGTACACATGGTACTTTACATATATATATATATATATATATATATATTTATATATATATATATATATATATATATATTAGGGCTGTCAAGTTAATAACGCGTTAACGCAAAAAAAAATTAACGCCACTAATTATTTTAACGCGATTAACGCATGTGTATTTTTTGTCCTCGGCCGCCCCGTAGTTTCAGAGCGCATCGGGTTTAAAATACATTCTACAAACTGATGCTGACAGCCCCGCTCCTGCCGCCCGCTTGTGGCAGACCACACTTCCACGCTCACCGGCAGGCCCTGACTGGCTATTGAGAGGACCGGGAGGGTGTGTGTATGTGTGGCCCGAGCGAGCGAGAGAGAGACCTTACATGTATTGCTGTTGTTAGCATCTGGTGCTAGCTAGCTGCGCTAACGGATATAAGGAGCTGTTTAAATGAAAACAGAGGAGCGACATTTCGCCACAACTGCGCCGAGCACTTGACTTTATGCAGGAAGCCAGACAGCGGGACATTGTACGAAAAGTCAGCACACTCAGCACGGATAGTGCGCGCAACATGATTGCAGCGTCCAGGCAGCTCCCATTCGAGCATATGCCTTGAGTTGCACATAGCTCCAACGATCCATCACACACACACACACACACACACACACACACACACACACACACACACACACACACACACACACACACACACACACACACACACACACACACACACACACACACACTTTGTATTGTATTATTGAATGAGAGGTTCCAGGTTGAATTGAGGCAGATATTTGTAATGTTCAGAGGTTGTTGTGTTTAATATTCATGAGAATATTTGTCATTGTTCAAATGATAATAAACATTTGCATAAAGCATATTTGTCCACTCATATGTTGATAAGAGTATTACAAACGTGAAAAATATTCCTCTAAGGTAAATTTAGAACAGATAAAAAATGTGCGATTAATTTGCGATTAATCACGATTAACTAAGGACAATCATGCGATTAATCGCGATTAAATATTTTATCGACTGACAGCCCTAATATATATATATATATATATATATCTATATATGTTTGTTTAAGGTGTCCAGGTGATGCAGACAGGCTGGACCAGAGAGTGAGAGACAGAACTGGACTCTTCACAGCAGTGAACTTCAGCACAGGTACAAAGACTCTTTTTTTCATACTGTACAAAGAATCAAGAAAGATATTGGTTTAAATAAATGAAGTATTGACTTTAATACACTGATATACATTCCATTAAACAATACTAAATACTAGATCACCTACACATCAGTTAAGTTAAGGGTATTTTCCATGCAAAAAGTTACATTTTAGATATTTAGCAATATGACTTTGTCAGCTTTCTAATTTAATGTATTGAAGGCAAAGATATTTAACACATATTGAGAACTGCTATTATTTATCTCTCAATATTGTCTGTAAAAAACATGGTAAAAGTTATTCTTTCAGTCAGACAACAGAGCAAGCTTCTACAGTTGCACTATGTTTTGATAACAGTTAAATATTATTTTGATAATAACATATATTTCAATGTTGATGAACTTCATACTATTCATTCATAATCTGATTGTCTTTATAGCTCACTGTTGAAATAAAAAAAAAACATTACAATTACAAAATAATTATATCTACAGCCCCTAACCACACAAACACACTGCTTTCATAAATAACACACTTGTTCTGCAATAATATGTTTTATGTTTCCTGTCATTTTTGTTAGGAAAGGACATGCCTGAAAGACACGACATGTTCTCCTTCTCTGAGGGTCAAGAAGAACATCCAAGAGGAACATTAAAAGCTGATGTTATGAGATTTTAAGACCAGTACAGGACATTCACTAAGAAACTACTTTTATTGTGAAAACACAGTCAGCTGATGGGATGCATCTATTTCCACATCTACACTCCATCAGCTGATAATATGTGCCTCACTTTATGAGCTTCACATCACTTGTGCCTTGTACCGCAGAGTTTGCAACGTCACAAATAAATGGGGCCAATCTTCAGTCAGATGTGAATGTGTAATCTAACATTTTCAGTAAGAATAATGGACAAAAGGAGTGCAAATACAAATACAATTTACTGAAATGTGAACCAAAAGTTAATCAAATGTTTTAAATATAAAGCACATATGGACAGAAGGTAGTAAACACATTTAGTCAAATAACGTGACAGACTAGGCCTGTGCAGTTGGTATCAGCTTTGCCCAGCATGGGCTCCTCCATCAGGCCTGGTCCTCCTCGCTGATGAAAGACCCTCAGTCCTCTCCAAACCAACAGACAGGACGTCCATCACACGGAGGTTTCTCCCTGAAGTCTCTGCTGCTCTCTGGACACCACACTGTCTCAATCCGTCCACACTGAATATGAGAGGGGAAAAATGTAAATAATAAATGCTTTAGACAATAAGAAATATAAAGTTGACTGTTGAGTTGCTCAGTTTTTTTAGATTGTCAATACTATTACTGTATAACTAATATCTCAGGTTAAGAGGCACATTCAAATAAAGATTGTTCTTTACATACATGTTGTCTTTTGAATTGTTTGTCTAAAGTCAAGGATCTATAACTGGTACTTAGTTGTAATGATACAGTCTGGTTATTATGCTGTTTGGAGGAGGCCTCACAGGTAAGAGCACTAACTAGCTACCATCACATGTACCTTAGCTTGACTTAAATGTATTAAACGTATAATTAAGTGATATCAAAATATAAATAACTAATGTCATGCAAACATATTAATATTTGCTTGATTCCAGTGTTGAATTTAGCACAATTGCATACAAACGTTAAGGGATTTTAAGATTCTGAAGTATTATGCTAAAAACTCAATAACTTAGATTAATATTTATAGTTTTGCTGAATAGTTTCATGTCAGCTTACCTTAGAAACGTAAAATGCGACGGCAGTGTGCAGATGGGGAGCATGTTAGCTTAGCTTGGTAGCTTCAGCTAGCTCTGGAACTTCCAGCTCGGTGGCAGCAGGTCCCGCCTCGGCTCCGCCTCTTTGCCCTTATTTGGAGCAGGCTGGCACAGGCGGGAGTTGAACTCTGACGCCACTGTCGAGCCGTTAGTGGCCGACTCCGCCTACTAAGGGCTTCTCGGCAACTCTGCAGAATCCTATGGGTGACGTCACGGACCCTACGTCCATTTATATATACAGTCTATGTTCTTTACACATACTCTCTCCAGTACAGCTTAGCTCTGAGTGTTAGCGATGCTTGCTAATATAAACAAAGACCATATTACGTCCCACATTTCCGATATTACATCATATCGGCAGAAAATCTGGATCAGCTAAGTTGTACACCCGTTTTTAGAGATTTGCGCACCGAGGAAAAGAGAGAGGGTTGTATTTTCTGACACATTGTGAGTTTTCTGACACACCGGGGACACATATTTATGCAGGGTTCGTGTTATGTGGGAGCCAATGGGAGCTGAGCTCCCATAAGGAGGGGTCTGAGCTCCTATGAAAGCAGTGAAATCATACATCTGTGGGGGTCGCTAATACATTACCAACAACCATTATTTTAATCACAAATGATGCATGTGTCGCTGCACCCTCGCTGCGAGGGGGACCCAAGTTCCCATCAGCAAAAACACGTGGGTGTGCTATCCTGGCTCCAAAATGGTGGAATGAGCTCCCCATTGACATCAGGACAGCAGAAAGCTTACACACCTTCCGGCGCAGACTGAAAACTCATCTCTTTCGACTCCACTTCGAGCGATAGAATTACTAACAATGAATTGCTAACAGAGCCCTTATATACTAATAAAGGACTGGCTTATCTATAGCCAGTTGAGTAGCACTTGAAATGTTTGGCTCTATGAAACCTGATATGATTCTGTTTTCTTCAAGGTTGTGTCTTCCTGGTCGATTGTACTTATTGTAAGTCGCTTTGGATAAAAGCGTCAGCTAAATGCAATGTAATGTAATGTAAATAGGCTAAAACAAAAACATGTTTTCCAAAAGAGCTACACATCGTATTCTCTCTTGAATGACAATATGCCTGCGCTTCTTCCCAAGGTATGCAATAAATTATTAAGCAATCTATGCCTGTGAACGTGCTGCGCAAGCCGAGATGTGTTATGTGGTGTGCGTAGTTGAAACTTTTCATATTTAAATTTGTAGCAAGGCTGCTGCTGCTGTGTGTGTGTGTACGTGCGTGTGTGTGAGTGTGTGCGTGCGTGCACTTGCGTTAGTTTTAAAGACCCCCATAAAGCTCAGATTATAACTCGAACCCTGTATTTATGTATAGAAGACATCAAAAAGTGCATTTTGCATGATAGGTCCCCTTTAAGACTACAGGAGAACAGAGAAACATTGTGTTAACCAGTGGCGGCTGGCCCATAGGGGTGCTAGGGCAAAGCAGCTGTTGACACCGCCAACAACTAGGGGGCAGCAGAAGCACCAGAGTGAGTGATTGACGTTTGAATGAGAGATAGTTAGACGGAGACGGAGGGTGTTACTCAATCTCGAGTAAAGCTGCTCCAGAGCCACTATTTCAAACATGCTACGCCATCGAGTGCCGCCGAAGTACTGTTCCAATGTCCAGCATACTTGGAATTCTACCGAGCCCGGCGTACTTCGTTTGGTAAATTTCGAGGCTGCACACATGTAGAATGTGAACATGTGTCTGAAGCAAGACGCTCGGAAGACATGTGCTACCAAGCAAGCGTACTCCAGATTGAGAAACACCCGGAGTGTGAATAGAGCACCCATAAGGTTGAGGTTGTCTACCTGCACATGCATGTTTATACCACAAGGGGCAGATCACCTGATGTTTCATCATTGTTTTATGCTGGAGATGAACAGAAGAAGTGTGTTGGTGTGTTGTGCTTGGAGATCGTTTGAGATGCTGACATCTTGCACATGTGCCTTGTGGAAGTTAATAAATGAACGTTTTCTACACCTATAATACCCTTGTGGTCCGAGGGGTGTAACATAAACAAAACTAGATAGCGAATATGGAGAAGGAAAATTATGTTTAATCACTTTAAGAAACACCCTTTGAGAGGAGGACACTGGAGGGAAAGCTGAGAGTAAAAGAGCTCGGACCTGATCAGCCTGACATAAGCAGGAGTTAAGGACAGAGGAAGGCACTATCCTGCTCTTTTTCAAGGAGCTGGTTTAGCAAGAAGGCTTGGCTAACTACCTGTAGCAACACCAGTGCTATATTTTTGCTTCCCCTGCTTCCCTTTTCAAACGTCAGGATCAGACCAGTCTATGGACCAGACCCAGCATGGATCCAGACAGATGTGAGTGACATAAAGCACATATCAGAAAAAACTAAAAAGCATGAACAAACTACAGTCCACATGGATGATGCTATGCCACTAGCCATGTTTAGGAAAGTAAACACAGCTGTCCAATGAGGGCTACAGGATAGGGATCAGTAAGCATAATGAGGAGGTTGACAAAAACAGGCACTAAAATAATAGACTGTATCAAGTGTGCCTTTGAGCTAGCCCTGCGTTGTAATATGACATATGTTTTGAGTTTGTGTATAAGTTTGCTTACATTTTGGTAGAGCCCCCCCTGGAGAAAAATGCACCAGCCGCTGGTGGTAACTCTGATGCTAAGGTCCTGTCAGTAATAAACAAGCAAGTCCAAACCTCTGTTTTGACCATGACACTGAAGGTCCTGACGTCAGTAATTGGGGTGTTAAAGTGAATAGAATTCTGGCCAACAGGTAGGAAGATTTTAACAATCATGAAAAATGAACAAACTGAATATGACTATTACCTCCCATAGGCTTTGATACAATAAACTTTACTCCACTTAAAGATATCTGTTCTGGACGCAGTCCTGTTGTCCAACAGATGATTAAAAAAAGTATATACTTCATATTTAAGGATAAAAGACAATAACATTAACACATGGCTTCCATCATTAATTACTTCATGAATGTAGAGAAAAGTTGGAGTACAACACATTGAGGTACACTTTTAGCATTCAATTTGTTTTTATTTATTTTCAACAATCATTAGTCACCAGTCACATAACTCAGCATAGTCTGAGTTATGTTATCCAAAGCTTCCTCCTAGGGTTGTATACAAATGTCCACACCAAGCTGACCTGCACACATTCTACACTGTGATATGATACATGTAAAGCAGAAGGAGGAAACAGTGGAAGACCAGTTTTAATGTTTTAATTAATATCAAAAGCACACATTTCAGATATGTGCTGTAGTTTAACAGCTGTTAGACATTGCAGCAGTAAACTAAGCTAATTAACAAAGTGAACTGGTGTGAAAGTACATAAAATGTATCTTTGATAATAAAAAGTATTTGTATATCGTACTGGAATCCTTGAAGGCCCGAGGATCAGACTTCACACTTTAAGCTGCAAAATACAATTTTAAAAGAAAGTCAGTCACTGTGAAATCTTACAGTCTCCAATAGTTGTTTTGCTGGATTTGGTTTAAGGTTACACAATTACCGCATGTATAAAAGATATCTGTTAAATAGACTGTATTTCCGCTTTATGTAAGCACAGATTGTTACCTGAAACACAAGGGTGTCTGTATTCTGTCTCAGCCTGGTCACCTGAGAGGAATGAAGGAAAAATAAGCAGAAGATAAGGAGACAATAATCTATCCAAGTACTAAATAATTACAAAAAATACTATTCTGATAATGTTCAGGTTGGAGCAGAGTGTATCTGTGTGGCCTGTAGTCTCTGTTAGGGGTTCGTAAGGATTTACTTGGCTGATAGTAGTCATAGATCTTGACCACGGCTGGCTTCATGTTCTGCACTGGGATCTCCAGTCTGAGATCAAAGCTGTGGTTGATAGGTATGTCTTTTGGTAACTGTTGGGATAAAAAGAAACAAACCATGAATAACAAATGTGAAGGGCATCATCAGTTGCTGCTCGCTGAGGATAGGATTTCTCTCACCTCCCGTATGTACACCAGAACATGATCCTCCTTTTGTTCAACGTGATCCACCAGCAGGGCTCCTTTGAGCTGTGAGGAGATGGAAATCAGCCGGGGGGATCAACAACAGATGAAGATTTTTAAACTTCGAGCTAAAGGTGAAAGTTACTGAAATAACTCACCCTCTTCAAAGATTCTTGGTCTGGGACAAATCCAGAGAGCATTTTGATATCCAGTATCACCATGTTTGTGCTGGTCTCCTTTCCACTAAATCTGTAAGGCAAGTGCTATTCATTTGTCCCATGTCCATCCTCCTCTTACATAGTTCAAGCTGGTAGATGCAGAGGATTGTATCTAAGAAATGTCATGGTTCTTCTTTCGCGTGAATCTGCTTGTTGATAACTTACCGGGACTGAAGATTCAGAGTGAGTTTGGTGTTTTTGATGTCGCAGTCGAATTCTGTGCTTACACTGACACTGAGGGTTGTTTTTGCGAAAGTAGGAGTTGGGATGTTATAGTGTTGAGAAATCTGGAAAAGAGAGACACAAGGAGAACACTATTCAGTGAACCTGAATCTCGAGATTGCCTTTGCTTAGTTTAAATATATGATGTTGCTTTCTTTTTTTGGGACCTAGGTGGAAGGTAAGTTTGTATACTTGCATCGTCACGTCGAAAACACTCTGTTGGCTGCTATGTGCACGGAAACTTTGAAGGGACCTTTGTGTGGACTCCCAAAGTAACAGGAGTTAAATAAAAGTGGCTGAAATTAATTTCTACGGTAGAAATTAATTTCAGCCACTTGTATTTAACTCCTGTATTTAAATGTGTTGAGCGATGAGGCTGCTAACATTACGATGCAGTTTAATCAGCAGTTTTTGTTGTGGTGTATGCATTTCAAAGAGAAACAGGTACATCTGCATTACCACTGACCTGCATTGCAGCACATGCAGTGCCCTTCACCTCCAGGCTGAACTTTCCTGTCAAGTCCTGCAGCAGCTTCTCCTGGTAGAGCAGTTTGTTGTTCTGGTTCACATCAAATGTCAGAGTGTCGCTGGGAGACTGGACTGTCACCGTGCTTGAACCTCCTGGACTGAACACCAGAGCGGAGTAGAGAGCCAGAGCCTGAAGAGCCACCACTGTGTCCTACAACACATATACACAAATATGAAATACTGTGTGCACCTACATTAGTGCTAATGTAAAGTTTTATTATTTTGGTTTATACATACAGTAGATTTCATATGTAGGAGTTCAAAAATTGGTTCATGTCGCTTTTTGGTGAAAACTATTTCTATCTTTATTATATGATTTTGAATGCTTCACTTGAACTTAAGGATTTAGTATTCCTGTTGAGCAGATTTCTTTTAGCCTACAGGTATTTTGGAAATATATGGTTTTCACAAGAAGGTGATGGTTAAGAATGGTTAAGCTTGTTAGGTCAGATCAAAGTCACATATTTACATTTCAATTTAAATTAACTTTGTTTGTTCATCATTTTGATCAGGGTGGCTTATATGTTTAACTGTAAGTCCAGCTGTAAGCAGTGTGTGCTGTACCTGTGTGGAGGAGAAACCTCCGTAATAGTTCTGCTGGCCCGCCAGCCATCTAACGATGCCAGCAGCATAGCCCAAGTCTTCAGTAGTGGGAGAGGCACTGAGTTTGGCCAGCAGCACGTAGGAGCTGATCTCCACAGACAGAGAGGCTGATTTTTCTGATGCTGTCTGAGACCAGTGAAGGAAACCTCCTGAATCAGCCATCCACAAACACACAAACAGACAAGGTAAGCTACACCCACATTAGTGAATCCAGAAGGATATTTTTAAGAAAAATGACTCACCATTTTGTATTCCAACAGTGTCTAGGTGATTGAGAAGGTGAGCGCGGGTCTCCAAGTCGCCTGCCAGGGTGAAGACGTACGCCAGCAAAGCTGTGGTGTAGGTGTTACTGAGGTCACTGATGGACTCTTTGAGGCAAGACAGGCTCTTGTTCACCACAGGGTCCTAGATCAGATTCAAATAACACAATTTTTAACTGTCAGCATGTCAAACCTGATTTAATCTATCAAAGCACCAAGTTTATTCTAGTTCATGATGCATTAACACATTTATATATAAAGGAAAACAAATTTGAATGCAGGTGATACTATTAACAAACATCAGAAAGTATGGGCTCAGCAAGTCTTTACCAAATACGACAAACCTGAATAATGAAAGGGAGAAAATACAACTTGCATCGACCAGAATGAACCAACAAATATCATTGTTTAAAGACGCCTACAATCATAAAATGTACCCAAGTTCCTAAATATATCAATAAAGACAGTCCAGTGGTCTTATGTCCCACAACTATTTTTAGCAAGACTTTCATTTATATCTTTCGGCAACAAATACTTGGGAGGAAAACGCTTTGTTGTACTCACTTCCACAGATGTTTTCATCTCCAAGAAGGCAGCAGTGATGTAGGCACTGAGAGTCACTTCATCAGACACACCACCCTGTAGAGTACAACCATCACACACACGCACACGCACACACACACACACACACACACACACACACACACACACACACACACACACACACACACACACACACACACACACACACACACACACACACACACACACACACACACACACAGATCAACACAGCACATCTAACACCCGGGGTCGGACTCACGGAAACCGGTCCCTAGGATAGCATTAGTTACTACTGAGCCATCTTTGAAAGTCCTGATGGTGTATTGCATTTAAATAGAGCAGCATGTGGTTTAGTGAAAACAAAAATGTATAACATTCTTAAGTTTCAGTTATTAACAGGTATTTTCATGAGAAGAACGACTTTGATTACCTTCATTCTGTTGTTAAACAGCTTTCCTGACTGTTCAAAACAGCCATTTTCTCGTTGTTTCCTTTGGAGCCAAATCTTAGACTCTTCCATCTTTGCTGGGTCAATGTAGACAAAAGACTGTGCTTTGGCAAATGATCTCACCACAAATGCAGTCAGCCTGAGGATATTAAAACAAAGTTATACATGACTGACATAATTACTCAATCATGATCTGTGTAATGTCTCAAGATAATCACAACAATATACAAATCATACAACTCTATTTTATGCATTAATTAGAAAGACTTGAACTTGCGTGTGTTCACATAGCACATTAGTGATTTCATTGTGAAGAACTTATGAGTAATAAAATAAAATGTCTAAGTACTTCTACATCATCTACTCTCTTTTAGCACTAGTGGTAAACTGTATGTCTTGGTGTGACATGGTAAATATTGCACAGCATGTACATATCATTATTTGGGTTGATGATCGATCAGTAGTTTTCTCACCAAGTGTTCCCAGTTCCTGTTCCAAATGTGCTGTATGCACCATCATCATGCTTGTAGTTCAGCTGTCTCTGGTAGCCTGTATCACAAAAGTAACACGTGTCAAATTACAAAAGGGTTTTGCTAAATTAATGAATGAAGTAACACTTTAAAGCTTGTGATCAACCTGGAAACCTGAAAGTGATTCAAATAAAGAACGCAAATTAATCACATTACCAAGTTTGACTGAAACTTCCTCTCATATAGTCAGGATGTTTACCATTATTTGCATAGCAGGGAAAAGGCAGAAAAAAGGGATGAATCGGCACGGGCTACATAATCATGCAACACTCTTTCTGATACTGGTTGCATTTTTGTGTGCCAGAATGTTACTCATGCTACATTTGACATATTTCACCAGAGACTCACCACTGGTCAGGAAGTTGGTAGCCTTGTCCTTGATGGCTGGGGTCAGCTGCTGAGTGTTTTTCAGGTACTGGAGGATGTAGATGTTGGGGGCCAGGAGAGCCATGTTCTGCTCACCACATCCATGCGGCATCTGCAGCAGCCCATCCAGGTTCTTTAGAGCCCGGCCCAGAATGTCACCTGCACAAAAACAATGAAGATAATACTCGAAAATATAACTCAAAAGACAACAAAAACAACTCAACAGAAATTAATGTGTTACCCAAGACTGATAGCGAAGCTCGGGCAGAACCAAGAATGACGTTCTCAGGCAGCTGTATTTCTATTTCCTCTTTCAAAGCATCTCCTGTGTGAAGACAAGGTACAGTCAGCTCAGCACTCAAACAAATATAGATTTCACGGATGGTTAATGGATCATCGATTGAAACACGACTGAGAATAAGAATTAGGTGTTCTTCCATCAGGGTGATAAAATGTATTTAAATAATGACCTATATGATTCTGTGACTCATTGACAAATAAGTTAAGTGCTACCCGCAGGTAGTGAATGTATCTATTATATGTGACGGACCTGCTCCATCAAAATCAGTCACATGGACCCTGAAACACATTTTGAATTATATACAATGTTGGAAGAAGGAGATTCTTTGCTTTATTTTATATCCTTATTCTTTTTGTTCTCAAACAATCAGAACAAATATCCCCACAAGATGCTCAGTGTGATCAAGACCAAATGATGAGAAAAAGGCCTTCAAAGTTTGCATAATATTTTTGCAGGCCCCCCCTCAAAACCACCACTCGATTACATATGATTTGTTTGTCCATAAAAAAGCTTGTCAGCAGGCTGTCCCTCTACTAATGTTCATTCAGCGGCGTATTGTTCACTTAGATTCATCTGTCTGTTGTGTGTATTTTCTGAGGCAACACACAACACACAGCGCCTGTTGTAATACCTCTGCACGAGGTTTTGGACATAAATCCGCCAGACTGATTTCGATAAGAGGGTCACATATTCTTGATGGCAAATCTCCTAACTTATCATAATTGGTTGTTATTTTTCTGAACAAACTGACCTTTTGGGCAGAGCAGCCAGTTGTAGGTCTTGGACATCTCAGTTCCTTCAGCCTGAAAGGAAAAGATATAATGCAAGTTCCAGAGTTTCTTTCTAGTTAATGGATGAACTTATACTTTATCATTTTGTTTAAACATCCTGACCTTGACTATGAGAGAACGTTTGACCACGTCGATACGACCCCTTTCTGGCACGCTCACAATCTCATTGTCACACGAAGCTTGGGATGCCACAGCCTCAGCAGTCACTGACACATTCATAACCCCTACAAGAGAACAACAAACAAGATGTGACACTTGATCAATCAATTGTGTTATTTTATTAATAATAGTGTATAAACATTCTGTCACTAAATTGGATCTTAATGATGTCACAAAGGTAAAAAAAAGGTTTAATCTACCTTGGCACACTTTAACATTTCACATCAGTAGAAAAATCTTCTCTTACCTAAAGCTGAGGGGGCCATGGTCCAGCTGAGGGTCTTGCGCTCTCCACCACACAAACAGGATGTGTACTGGTCACCAGAGAGGGGGGAAAGGGTGTAATCTAAGGAGGGGGTTGGAGCCACAGTAACCTGTTCAAGAGAGACAGCAATATATTTTAGAAAATGCAAACAAAAGAGTGGTGCAGAAATGACTCTGAACATCCAGAAATGGGTTTGAAAGATGTCTTCACTTGGTCCACGACCATTTCTGAACTTCGCTTTTTGTTTAGCTCTCAACTAAATGAGAAAAATCACAAACAATAAACTCTTCTGAGTAGAATTCAGCCTCCTTACCATCTTCATCCTTGATGACATAAGTGCAGCCTTTGACTCAATCAACAATTCCATCCTCCTCTCACACCATCGACATAACTGCCTTCTCCTGTTTTACATCATTTCGCTACACCAAAATCCGCAAATAACTGCCATTCCCCCACTGCCCAACTCCCTCATGGTGTCCCCCAGGGTTCAGTCCTCTCTCCCCTCATTTTTGTCCTGTATATCGTTCCCCTAGGAAGCATCCTCCGTCAACATGGCATCTATATAAAAAAATTGCCCAAATTCCCTCACCCACTATGCCCAGTCATTTTCACTGAACATCTCATTCTCATCGCCCCCTGCACAACTATTGCATCATCTTCAACCCCACCTTCTCATTCCTACCATATCAGCAAAACTGCTTTTTTTCCATCTGAAGAACATTGCTGTTCTTCTTACACTCCCTATCCTTGCCCTCATCATTACCAGACAAGACTTCTTCATTAGAATACTCTAAGTGTTCACCAAACAAGATCACCAATGAGTTGGGTCCATGAGTAGGGGACTAAAGCCTTGGTTACAAGGATTGTATCCAGATTGACTTCAGAAAGTCTAGACAACAACAAAAAGCTATTTGGAGATGTTTCGACCTACAATACAGATTTCTAAAGATGGGGCACAGTGACAATGTAAAAACTATACGGCAAAAAGAGCTGAGCAGTATCCATTCCGCTACTGGCTATCAACGGTATGATGCACAAATAAATTATCCGTTGACATTTTGAGGGGAGGATCTGTACAGGCAAAGCTGGGAGGAACCTACTGGAACAAGACAGTTTATCAAGAGACAGAATATTTTCTGTGCCCGGACTTCACAAGTTCAATGTTTGGACGGTGAAATGTTGGACCTTTTCTCATGCTTCCTTATAGAAAGCAGCTACCTTTTACTTGCACCAAAGTCGTTACCACAGTGCAATACAAGTAAGTAAATACAGTGAAGGCATTATGAAACCATAAACTGCATAAATATTGGGTGCATTTATTTAACATTTCATACATGTTCACCAAATAATGAATTGTATTGCAGCTGCTTAGCATGTTAGCAACTATTATGAGCATGCTGACGTAATAATGTAGGTCATGTGAAAACATGAGTTACCATGATGCAGCTGGTCAGGTAGTTGAAGACGGTTGCTTTCAGTTCAAAGTGCTCCCCTCGGATGATGGAGTAGGGCAGGCTGAGCTCGAGGAAGAAGGGCTGGAAGACAGTGATCTCTTTACGAGGAGCCAAGCCAAAACCTTGAGAGGACAAACAGAATGCCTCCGTCTCCCAGGTGGTGATGGTGTCTGGGACTGTGACGGACACATCCTTCGTTCCAGACTTTCTGGATCAGCCGAAGCACACAAACAGATTCCGTGACCTTGAGAAATATACTTAAATACTAACTTACGTGAAATTGTTTAATTTCCTTGATTTTTAAGATCTCAAAAACTCAGAAACGATTACTTTGTTCAGTCTTGCTAAATCAATTCTGGCAATATTCTAAATAAAGAACCATAACCCTAAAAATGATGCACACTAGCGCAAAATATTTCCGCACATACCGTCATTATAAAATAAACGTCTCTAGAATCACAAATACCCTTTCATTTCCCTTCAAGCCAACGTGTTAAACACGACTAGATAGGGATTTTCTTGCTATTCATGTGTGCTGGGACTCTGGTCTACATATATATCTGGTTTAAATGAATACATTTACTCAATTCATGACCCTTAGAACTCTTTATTGCATATTCTTACCCAACTTCCAACAGGTCCCATATCCAGGTCTCAGGGAAGAAAGTTCGAACGGTCTCAATTGGTGAATCATCAGGAGAATTGTTTGCACCAGGCGCTGACACCAATCGGCTTTCCAGGGCTATCATGGGACTATCGTAACCTTGACGCATACCTTAACAAATCAAAATAGGAATCCAACAAAAGCAGGAGAAAACATGGTAACCTGTTTGATTGCAGGTAAATGTTAAGTATGTGTCACTCACTAGAACAAGAAAAGCAATTACCATAGCCATTGCCCTTGTTGTATTCTCTTCCTCTGTACTTGAGGCATGTCGGCACTCTGATAACCAGGTTTGTTGCCATCTTCATACCTACATTCTAAATACATGAATACAGGAATCACTGAAAAGTTTATAAAAAATGGGCTACAGCAACATATATTGCTATATTAAACATCATTGTTTGTGGAGTTAGTACCTGGAAAACTGTATGAGCATCATCTCTCTGGTTTCCATCGGGAAATGGCATAACGTATCTTCTGGGTCTCACGACCAAGCATTCTACACGATCTTCAACCTGGTATGGAACATGTGTTGCTTTTCTGACAGGCAACAAGTTGAATATCTGAGAAGAAAGGTATGGTTCACCACTATATTCTCACAAGAGTTTTATTGTTTTTATGACCATCTGACAATTGAGAAACTGCAGATTACAGGGATGCATTTAACCCTTATGTTGTGTTGGGGTCTCCCTTGACTCGTTTCAAGTTAAAATGATAAAATAACTAGGCTCTAGTTTTTTTTTACGGAACAAGGCTTCAAGTTACCCTCCACAACAGCTATATAAACACTACAAAACAGATTTTAACCATTTTAGCCAAGTCTGAAGGTCTCTAAAAAAAGTGTATATTTTGGTGTTCGGGTCTAGGAAGACCCGGCAGCATTGTTGGGGGTGACTCTGGGTCAAATTTGGCCCAATCAAGAATCATCTTTGACTTTGGACACCCCTCCCCCACCTCTTCATCCACTGTAACAATAATTTAAAACTTTTTTTGGGGAGATTGTATTCTAATATTAGTCTATTATAGTCAGATAACCTAAAGATCCACTGTCTTCACTATAGTGAATATAATGAGTGAATAGAATCACAAGTTGTACTTGAATATGTGGTGTAATGTTTTTTGGAGCCATAAAATGCAATTACAACAGGATTGTATGGTTATGAATGCATAATAAGTTAGTTATGATGTAATTAAAACAATATTGGATGATAGTCTATTTTTGAGTGTTTTGGACTGAGATAAATCATGGGTCAAAATTGACCCGCGGACACCATGAACGGTAACAGCTTTTGAACACAACACAAGGGTTAACAGAAAGTTGGTAACAATATGTAACTGGTAGAATAATAGAATAAAGAATGATTGACCACCATACAAGGAAATATCAGAAAAATCTTGAACCTCTGCATAACGAATGCAAATTAAGGAAAATAAAATGCAATGGTAACATTAACTTTGTATCTATTTGTGGTTGATTCTAGCAGGTACCTTCTCGGCATCCAGAGTTTTCCCTGGCTCCTTGATGAGGACGCTCTGGTCGACAGCGCTGACACCACACAGAGAGTCTGGCAGGGCCTTCACCTGCAGGATGGTCTGCTCTCCGGGGACGGCCGAGGATGGAGAAAACTCCAGCGACACCTTACATATAAAAAATATCTCACCTGAGACTTCAGTGGCGGTAGAGAATCTAAAATGTTTTGAACTTGACAAAATTGTGTAGTTTACCTTTACTTTTCCCCATGCTCCGGTTCTGAGGGGAATGGCCCCATGCCAGAGCCGCACATAGCAACATTGCTAGCATTTTCTCTTTAGTGGACTGACATGGCCTTGCTGTTGGTCCTACCAACGCTTAATAAATTACATATATTTTCTTTGAAGTGGTTCCATGGCCAGTTCAGAGCATGTGTCTGATTGCAAATCAGTTTTTCCACTGCAACTACGCCAGCTCTCGGCCTTCTGACCAACAATCTGCTATGCTGGAACTGAGAACCACATCCATGGCTATGCCACGCTTACAGTCCAGAAATCAATGCTGCACTTATTATACATAACAATCCATTCCTTGTAAATTGGCTGAATACTGATTTTCACGCCATGGCTTTAGAGAAACATAATTTCTTTACTCACCAAATGAACTATCTTTTGTCTTGTGTGCAACCCCTGAAGTACTGCACCTGGATTATAATTCCTTAATAGTGCTTAATAAGGTTTATGCTAATCGTTGTAAAGAGATATTTGCATATGAGCGCAGAAGGATTATGCTTTTAGTCCAGTTCACAGTCCATTTGAAGACCGTTTGTAACCTAGTAGTTTTGACAAATCAGGTTTGAGCAATTTGTTAGTCGAACAGACTTTGGCAGGTGGAAGAGTCCGCATGGATAACAAAAGAGGTGTTGCAAAATGGGCCTAAAGAGTTACAACCAATGGTTTTGAGATTGTTAACTTGATAGCTAGTGTGATATTTTTAATTTCTCCAAAAAATGACTTTGATTGTACACTTGCATCTGAAAATAACAGAAACTTCTGAAACTGACCTTGTTACTGAAGCATTTCTCAATGGAGAAGTCGGCGCTGTTGGCGATCACAGTCTCACTGGGGAGGATGGCGTAAATTATAACCTGAATGTCTGGAGCCATGTCTGGAGACACTGCCAGCTTAAAGGACACCTGGCCCTCATTCACTGAAACACAACCAAACTGTTATGAACCACAATCATCAATCATATGATTTAGTTGGCAATGCTTATTAAAAGGGAGATTTTTAAGAAGTCATTCTTTACTCACCTGATTGATCTTCCACATCAATGCGGTTATGTCCTTGCATGACAATGGCACCTCTAGATAAGACCTAGGGAATTTCAGAAAATTGTCACAAATAACTAGATTTGTACCACAAAGCATGTCTGGCAGTGTTAGCTCTGACTTTAACAAACCAACCCCAACTATGTGCTTAAGCGGCAGGAAAGGAGGGGTTTGTTAAAAACAGCCAATCAAATGGAGCATCAACATATCCAGATCATCATTTATTAGATTTGCTATGAATTAGTGATTCATGCAGTAATGAAATGTATAAAAAGAGGAACTCAACTAATTATACTCAACTGTAAAACAACTCTACTAACGGGTGTAAGGACTTAGGGTCAGGGTTGAACATGTTCCTTTCAGCCAGCACTTGGTTGTGAAGGTCATTATTAAAACAAAAAATTATTTTTTTACTTACGAGATACATCATATCCACTGAGCCCTTGGCCTCTCCAACCACAGTGTATTGGATAAGGATTTCTTCTTCTTTGTCACACTTAAGTGGTTTATCCTTCTTCTTCATCTCCAGGAAGCTGACAGTTTTAGTATCAGGAGAAGAGACTTGGGCCAACGAAACTATTTGATCTCCAGTCTCATAATGTGCCGCTCTATAAGGAGCATAACCCAATGTTGGTGTGTTGCTTAGCTAGACAACAGAAGAAACTATGTTAACATTGGTTGGGATAGAAGAAAGCTACATGTTGTACCACTTCGGCCAGTTGCTGTATATTGAAGAATTGATTTTCGGTTGTTTTATGCTGTGACAGACAACATGTTGGATACAAGATGGTTATTTTCCTATTTACCTGGATATGGATGTCCCCATGTAGGTTAGCGGTGCTGAAATTGAAAGGGGCAACACCATTGCTGTCAGTAGTAAGATTCTGCAACCAACGTGCTGACCACCTTTCACCCTCAAAAAGATACACCGGCATGTCAGCAATGGGTGTATTGTTGTAATAAACTGCTTTAACCTGTTGTAAAGAAAAAAGTTATATTACTGAGAAGGCATTTCAGAAGAATGTGGTTGCATTACCCTGAAGAAGTGAAGACAAGATGCACTCACTTTTCCCTCCACAAAGGATCCTTGGTCATAAATCTTGGGTGTGTCAGTGAAGGACAGCTTTCCAACAACATATGAAATATCCATAGACTTCTGTTGTTGGTGTGAAATACCTGTAGAAGGATGTTCCATATCAAATACATGCATTCTATATTGTTTAAATTAGATATATTCATCAAGAGTAGGATCAAATTATGAAGAAATAGATCAAAATACTTGCCTGTGCCCTCCTCTTCCACTTTGGCACTGAGTTTTAACTGATCTCGCAGCACTTTTTGTGCAACTTTTGTGAACGTTGACATTGAGAAGATAAAATTGGCACAGCCTTTCTTGTTTGTCTAAAAAGCACAAAAATATAGATGAAATACAATCAAATACATTCTGGATTGTGTTTCTACTTCAACCCCCCAGGAAGTGTGCTGGCCGTTGAAGCACATTTTAGTAGTGGCCAAATGGTGGTACTACACTTATGTTCTAGTCCACGACATAATGAAGGCCTCCGCCAACTTAACAGTAAAAACAAGGCATCGGCGCCAAGCAGTATTTGACTTCCTCTACAAAAAAAGGACAGTAAAAGAAACAATCTAATTCAGAAATCAAAGTTTAAGTGCTAGCTTGCTGCCACTCGTTCACTGGCAGACTGACCAGACATGGTTCCACTATTGATTTATATCAACGCCCAACAAATCGATGCCGTTCATCAATCTCCAATAACATTGTTAATTATTTGCTTGTCTGACCATAATATCTGAGCTCCTTGTCGATAAAAAAAGGCGCGGTATTATAGTTTTTTTGAAGTGATCGGCGAAAACTTCAGAATCTGTATTTAGCGGAAGTCAAATGATAGCAAGTGTTTTCACCCAAAAAGGGGCATGGCCTTGCGTAGAGGGAAAGTACCCAGATGTGTTGCTCTCAGCTATTGACTTACATTGGGAAAGAGACATTTTCAAATTGTCGTACAATCAATCACCCAGTAATTGTATAGCCCCTATATAAATCATAAAGGTCTTAAAGTTGTAAATGTGCTAAAAGACGAATCTAGAGTTATTTTCCTTCTGCATTAATTTGACTGAGTCGAAAGCTGGATATCAGAGGCGGGGCTTAAGAAATATCAAGTGTGCATGCTCTATCTATGGGACCAAGAACAGATTTATTTTGTTTTTTAATCTACAGTAGTTCTATTTTGGGCCACTGAGCGCCACTGAGCAAATCTTGTAGGAATGAACGGGCTAGCTTCAGACGCTGTATCCAGTTCTCTTTATGTCCATGCATTAAGAAGGAAACTCTATTTGCTTGTGACGTTTGTGAAATGCAGCTCCCAAGATAATCAGTTAGCTTGAGTTCACTTTTTTTTACAATGAAACTACTATATCCATTGTGATTAATCAGTTGATATGCTCATCAATTTGTACACTACACCGACAATGTAGATGACAATATATCTAGTCCAATGTAGTGTTACAGTAAGTGTGCACGGTATGTCGTGTTTGAATAATACAGCTTAATACAACATATAAACATTCTGTAGGAGGTAGATATGTAAGGTCTACCTTTATGTGCACATTTTAGACGGACATGAGACTGTTGCCTCAGCAACTGTACCTTCTTTGTTTCCTTGTAGCATGGGGCGGATATTTCAGGGACTCCCTCTGGATTTTCCGGGGTGTATACTAAGCTTCTTTCAATGTGGCTATTAAAATGTCTGCACATCTCTAGGTTAACACTGCCTGGCACAGGCTGTCCATATGTATACCTAATTAGGTTGATAAGAAAACTGTGTTCAGAAAAGACCCATTCACTCACCAAGCTGGAACTATTCAAGAGCAAAAAGAGCTTTTACTTACGTTGCACAAACTTCCGCTTTGATTTCTTCCTGATCGATACTTACTTCGTCAGATGCAATTAATTTAACATCAAATTTAGGCAAAACTGTGGACAAAATAGGATCATTAGCATTCTTGCTTCATTACTAATGGATTGTAATGGATGGCTTAAAACAATACCTTACCATATTTCTCCACTTTGAAGCTGTGATATATTTGATTAGACCCAGTCGACACAGTAACTTGGTAGGATCCTTCACGAGCCTCAGAGTTCAAGGCATAAGAAAGCTGCAATATTTTACTATCAGATGTTTCATTAAGCCACTGTCCAATCTTGTTCCTGTTAGCATCCTATGCAAAAAAGGGTAAATTGGAACAACATTCAGGATTTAAGATTCAAAGGTTTTATGTCATCTACAGGGTCAGCTACAGTGTATGACAATGACAATCTTAATTCCCCGGCTCCTCCAACAATGCAACATAAATATGTATACAAGACATAAAACACTTAAATAATACAAATTAAGCAAGAAAAAACTGACTAGAAATAACAAAATTAGAATGTTGATTGTTTATTTTTTTCATTCAAACAAGATGGCAGAGGAATTGTACCTGTTGATTCTCAGAGTGAGAAGCGGGTAAAGTAAAGATGTTTGTTAGATATATACGATACTGTATGTGCAGGTATTCAAACTGAAAATACGGGAAATTAGCCTCATGTTGTCTTTCAATTACAATAAAGGTAGTTTGAAATTGTAAGTGGAGCTTTGTTCACACTACATTTTATTGATATATGGAGGATATACACTTCAGTTATATTTTTGAGCTTACAGATTGATTGTCTAAAACAGTGGTTCTCAAACTTTTTTCAATAATGTACCCCCTTTGAAAAGTACATGCAGCCAAGTACCCCCTGATCAGCGCAAACAAAATTGTTAAGGAAAAAATGCCTATGTAAAGAGGTACAGCACAATTCCTTACAATTCAGTGAGAAACATGGGCTTGTGCTTCACTGAGGAACTTTGTCATTCTCAGTGACAGGGAGGCAAACTGCAGTTATTACACTTCGCGTTTTGAAATATGTGTAACTTCAAACTTCGTTACTTTTCCTAAAATTAGTATATTTATTTATTTTGGGGCGCGGGGAATGAAGAGAAAAAGATATATAAGCATTTTATGAGCATGGGATTTTGACCCCTCATATAAACATATGCATAATGCAATACTTTACGGCCACACGCCGTTGCCAAGCAACGCTTATTGTTTAGGTACTTTGATAAGCAGGCAGTCATATCATTAACTAGAACTAGCTAGATCTGATAGATTTGGACATAAACGCGAGTGAAGTCTAACCGGACGCGAGAGAGAGATCAGAGAACAGATCAGCTGCCGCTGACGGAGAACACGCAGCATGATCACAGCTCGTCCGCTGTGACGGATCGTTGAGTGGAGCAAAATACACTATGCCCTTTTCACACCAACGCGTTTTCAGCTCCGGCTCGGAGCTGGAGCCTGGAAAGTGCCGGTTTTTCCTGTTCACACCGCAGCGGCGCCGCCTCTTAGCTCCGGAATCCGGTTCACTTCCAGCTCCAAAAAATTGTCGGCCTAGAGTAGACTCTAGAGCAGACGTGTCAAACTCAAGGCCCGCGGGCCAAATGTGGCACGCCACGTCGTAAAAGGTCTGATTGTCTAAAAATAGTGTGTGACTTTGCTATGTTGTGTGACATAACCGAGCCCAACTGAATCAGAAGCTGCAGGGACGCAAACAAGTCATCACACAGATGTCCGACACGATCACGGCTTTCCAGCGTAAACTTGACCTATGGATGTGCCAAGTGAAACAGGACAATCTTGCCCACTTTCCTGTTTGTCAGAGCATCTCAGCCTCATGTCCCGGTACTTTCTCATGTGCTCAGTTAGCTACCAAACTGAGCCTGTTGATGAATGAGTTTGATCGGCGCTTCTCTGACTTCAGAGCACAGCACTCTGGATTTGCCATCTTTGCTAGTCCTTTCACCACCGACGTGTGCACTGCACCCCAACACCTTCAGATGGAGTTAATAGAGCTTCAAAGCGATAGTGGCCTGAGAGCAAAGTTCCAGGATGCTACAATCCAGGACTCTACTGCCCCCTGCTTTCATGCCACAGCTTCGACTTCATGCTGCCCGTGTTCTGTCTATGTTTGGGAGCACCTATCTGTGCGAACAGATGTTTTCAATAATGAATCTAAACAAAAACAAGCACAGATCACGCATCACTGACGGCAACCTCCACGCTGTTCTACGGATTGCTACAGCACAGGACCTAAAACCAGACATTGACACACTGGCCACGGAAAAACGGTGTCAGACATCTGGTCAGAAAACACATTGGTAAGCATTTTAAAAAACTTAATAAAATGCAATTCAACCAAGAAGAAGAATAGTTAAACTATGTGCAATGTAATGATTGTGCTTGCATTTTGTTTTGTGTTTGTTATTTTCAGAACATGATCAATGGATGAGGATGGTGGAGAGGGGATCCACATGGTGTGTTCAAGGACAGGCAGCATCTCCTCATCAAAAACTAACCTAAAAACTTGACCAATATAGTTGTGGACTGAGACAACCCTTATTTTGAGTTTATTACATATACTAATTTATATGTGTAGCAATGTATTTAGTGTTTGCAGGTTTTATGTGTTTATGCAGACAAATGTTTACTGTAATCAAACCATCTCTCATTAGTTGGATGTATGCCCCCTGCAAGGCTGTGTGCAGCCATTTGTTTTTGTAAAATGCTACATCTGTCACACATGTTCTTAGCAGCTCACAATTGTTGGTTTTACAGTTATTTGTTATTTCCAGTTTTGAACAAAGTTAATGTCATAACTTGTGTTTGATGTTATTTTTCTTTATTCACTTGGATAGTTTGATCGTTGATTGATGGAGTAATGTGGGTTTCATAACCTGACAAATTAAAAGGATTTATGTTATAATAACAAAGCAACAAGCAAACATATTTTGTACATCTATGCAAATATATATGTAATATTTGTAACTTGAATAAGTAATACATTCAGAGTTATTTAACATTAAGGAGTAGTTACATTTATTTTACATTGCATTTAGTTACATTTATAAGTTACATCTGGCCCTTTGAGGACAACGATTATCCTGATGTGGCCCTACTAAACTAAACCCACCTCCCCTGCACATGGGTCGACTGTCATGCCTGCTTACAAGCAGTAGTGTTTTTAAACACACTTTATAAAGTCAGGCAACACTACCCAGGCTTCGTGTGATTCTGTTTATTTGTACCTTACTTTGACCATCCGTTCACTGTTATTGATCATTGTGGAGAGAGGCAGACGTTTTGTTTTGTATTATAGCAGCTATCGGATGGAATCAATACATGGGCTGCACAGGTTGTCGTGTCCGACTATCACAAGTAGAATCATAATAAAAATACGCCGGTAAAATGTGCCTGTATAAAACGGCTTGTGCCACAATAGGATAGCAATAGCAAGTAGTCAGTTTAGCTTCGGTTGCTATGCTAACATCTCCCATTTTATACCAGAGAAACTTTCATAACAGCGTTGTGATGCCAAACAGCGTCAATTCAGACTGACACACATTCATTCCCGTGGAAGAGCAGCCAACACTGCAGCGGTCGGTAAATGCCGCAGAAACATATTAAGAAGCAATGAACCACGGCACTCTGGAGAAAAGCATAAGGTTGGAGAAGTCGTTATTTAATTTAATCTGGCTTTGTGTGATTAAAAGCAACACGATCATCAACCCGACGCAGTTCCCTGTTGTTGTTGTAGTTGTGAGCGCCGTAACGCCGTTGGGGAGCAAATCAGCGATGTAAACGGTGACGTCATGACGCAGCAGCGGCAGCACCAGTCGGGCTCTGGGCGGTGTGAACAGAGCGGGAGCAGAAAAGGGAAACCGGAGCTGAACCAGAAAAGCTCTAGCTCGGAGCTAGAAAGGGAAAAGCGCTGGTGTGAAAGCCGCATGAGTTAGACCTAACACACTTAGCTAGTTCATCTACTCTGGAACAAGCTAAACTAGTTATACATATATGTATTCTTTACTGTCGGGTCACTTATTACAGGTTCAGCGAGCTGCACGAGCCTGACGAGCTGTCAGGAGAGGGAGAGTAAAAGAGAGCACCCCGTTTATTGTTCCCATTTTATTATCCAGAATTACTGTAAACTTTTGAAGAAAGAAGTTAATCTACTATTAGTAGTTTGTTTAAATGCATTAATTATGTTTTTTTTCCATTAACATAAAATAAATCTCACGTACCCCCTGCAGTACTCCAACGTACCCCTAGGGGTCTTCGTACCCCCATTTGAGAACCACTGGTCTAAAAAAGAAATCAGTAAACTCGACCATCTTGCTTTAAAGTGTTCCTAAATAATCAAACTTGTCACCTTCAGACTATATTACCAGTTCATGTATATTATTTCTATATTTATTCATGTATATTTGTATTCTTACCTCAATTTCGATGGTATTATACTGCAAAAAGGAAAAATAATTGTTAAAGGATCAGCTGTTTTCATCATTCAGTGTTCAAAGACAGTCACAGTCAATAGTTTCACTGTCATCACCAATTCAAATAGGATTATGCGTAACAAAATATTCCAAATGTGGCACAAATAAAAACCCGCACATTTAACGTAATCGCTAAAAATGTGTTCCATGAAAGAGATATTAGGAACGATTTCTCAAACACTCACCATCTGTTGGGCAGGTCTCATCTTGGTATCCAGTGAGATGACTCTGAATTTCACTGATAAAAAAGCAGAAAGATTACATGAAGCTTTTACAGCTCTCCTACAACAGTGTTTCACATCCTAAAAGGGTTGTGAAACTGATCTTCTGTCAACTCAAAACATTATGTAATGAACTTGAAATGTACAATTAAGAATATTAGATCATTTTCTTTTGACATGTACAGTATTTCCTCTGTCTGGGAACATGTCTAATTATAATCAGTGAAAAAACTATTTCCCAAAAAGTAAACCTCCCTTTTTGGCTAACGGTATATAACCAGCTATTAGAATTAACGTGTTATATTACTGTGATATCCAGAATGTGGGGACGCATACTTTATTATATATGCCAACATAACATTTTTAGTGCTAAACACATGTTTTATATAAGCCAATGTTTCCCTGTTAAAAAAAAAAATCACATGTGGCCCTTATCCTCTTCTTTTTCCATGTATGCAACCAAAATGTTTTTCATGTTAAGCTAAGTTAGGGAAATGTGCCAATGATACTTTACCAGACTCACATGTTGTCTCTGGGTTTCAGTCACTTTTACCCATACTGTGTGTTCTTATACTGGGGCACACACACATTTTCTTCTCAAATATGGTAGTATGGTATTGGGTAAATGTAACACTCACTCTTCTATTGGCTAGCACTCCAACACATTGTACGTGACAGGCTAAGGGGCGGGACATCTCTAATACAAATGAATTGTTTACTCCTTGCTGCATGCTATTGATTGTAAAGGGGAACCCGGGTACCAACAGTTAACAACATCATAGATCATTCGCTCAACGTTACCTGTTTGTCCAGGAAGGTAGATTGGTTTATCTGTTTGGATAAACGTCATTGGTTGATAGCTTCTGATCATGACTTTCCTGACTTCTTTTGAGTAAAATGTGTCGCCTCGTACTTCCACCTGGAACTCCTGCACCACATCATCTTCCACTGAAGGAGTCTGTGACAGAAAATATAATGTAGACACAAAGGGAGCATTCAAACGATTGAATTGTACCTGTTGCAATGATAATTAAGGAATTATATTATATTCTATGTTGTACTATTCTACCTCTTACTGAGAAAAAATGTATGAAAACTTAACTTACTTGATCTCACTTGATCTTTGGAAAAAGCTAATAGCAAAAATGTATTCTGTATTACAAAAGCGTTAGTCATTTAAGCCCATTTTAGCTTTTTATATAGTGTGCTTTGTGTTACAAATCTGTGAGTGTGTGTCAGTGTATATGTATAACTGTATGAAGGATGAAAGCTAATTTAGACTCCACAACAAAACATTTAGCATTTTAAAGACAACCTTTTTACATTGTACAAATGAATAAAATCTGGAAAGCTGACCGTGAACTGAGTGCAGATATGAAAGTCTTCACTGGACGTCTGCTGGATGAGGGTTGTATTCGTCTCTTCCGACATCAGAGTGACGGTCATCACCAGAGTCTCGTTGGGCTGCAGGAGACTCGCACAGAATTTGGTCTCAGCTCCAGCTTCAAGAACTGCAGGAATGGCTACCATGTACTGCCTACAACCACAGAAACACACACACACACACACACACACACACACACACACACACACACACACACACACACACACACACACACACACACACACACACACACACACACACACACACACACAGTAGATATCTCACTGAGTCTGAAATGGATAAGCTCTCTTGACTTATGAAGAAAGTCTTTAACCAACACTCATTTTCGAATCAGACAGTACTTACGGTCCTGCCACTGCTGGACCCACACACATCCAGCTCAAGAACACACACAGTGTCCGCCCCCACATCTGAATCCCTGGACGACCCATGACTGACTGCAATGATCCTGAGTCAGCCTCTGTTAAATAGCCACTGATAGAGAAACCCACCCCTTCTTCTTACACACAACAAAACCACCCACTCAACCAACCACCCACACACAAACACACACACACACACACACACACACACACACACACACACACACACACACACACACACACACACACACACACACACACACACACACACACACACACACACACACACACACACACACACACAACCACACACACCCTTTTTAGCTAACGGTATATAACTAGCTATTAGCATAAACCTGTAGGTTCCGAGTTAAAAACGTTTGTTATTTTCTAACTATACACATTAAACTGTGGAGTTAAACTGACAAATTGTTTGACAAAATCTGAATTATAATAAGCTAGTAATAACATGGACTACACATGCTCTGCTTTATTCAGTTAAACAGAACCTTGTGAGCTTTACATCTAAGCATTGTAGAGCTATTTCATTAGATTTCACGGGTGTTTATAATGCTTCACTTTCATTTGAGGATATTACGCAGATTTTAAGCATTGTCTTCTACAGTAGGTTGATATCAGGACGCTTGGGCTGTACTTTTTTCAAAAATCAATTGGGTGATCAGTGTAACTGTAGTTGTGTTCTGCAATACTGCCCTTTAACCAGCCGGGCTGTTTGTTTTTGTCTAGGGCCAAAGTAGACCATTTACAGGAAGCAAACATTTGTGAACTGATGAAGTCAATACTGGTCATGAGTTACAGCACACACAATTTGCTTAGTGTCAACAATAAAACTAAACTTTTTTGTATCTTAGGAACTGGGTATTTAAGATGATTTACGGTGTCACTGTAAGGATAGAAAAAATGAATGTCACACTTCAGTTATATCTTTTGACCTGTAAACAGTAAATAAAATGGGAGTGAATTATCGGCGGTAACAGTCATGACTAGAGATGGGTATCCACTAAGCAGCAGTAGTTGCATTTCCGGGGGTTAGGGAATGCTCCGGCATTGGGACAAAATTAACATGGGATCACTCCGGTCATTGTACGTACTTCGTCTCACTGGAATATTAACGGTCAGATTGAATACAACATCGACCCAATTTATCCGGTCAATGACGGGAGAGTTTTGAAAGTGACAACACACTGTTTTCACACATTTAAAAACACTTAAACAATTAAACAATGTTTACCCAGGATTCAGGCACCTTCCCAGGCTTGTAAAATGTGGTGATGCGCCCTGGAGGTATCATACTATTTAAAACATGTATACCCAGGATTCAATCACTTTTCCTGGCTTGCAAAGTGCTGTGAAGCAGCCTGTTCTCTGGATGTGTATGGCAGAGGAGGGTAAAAAAAAAAGTTAAAGTGTGAACCTTCAGCAGGGCAGGTGGTGCTCTGAATAAGCCCGAATATTGATGCTGATGTGCGGACAGTAAAGCACCACAAAATCCATCACCTTTAAGTATTACCAGGGCCAGGAGAACATCCTCCACAGGAGGGTGGGTGGTGCTGTGAATAAGTCTGAATATTGATGCTGGTAAAGCACCACAAAATCCACCCCCCTTTAAGTTACCAGGGGCATGAGGTTCTGTAGGTTGTGAACATCTGGGTTTAGACCGTGGGGGAGTGCTTAAGTCCGGGGGCCCGGGGTCTCACGGTGTACGATGTTATGGAAGTCGAAAAAACGACAGAGTGCCAACGGAGGAGGGGCTCAAAAAAGCGCAAGTCTTCGCCGCTTCCGGCGGAAGCCCCGGACACATTTTCACTGCCCTGTTGCATTTTACAACGTAGAGGGGATTCGAGACCTCCCTTCCTCCGTCAAATAAATTCATTCATGTTTTCCAAGCTACCATCTGCATGAAATCGGAAACCCGGTTTTTGAGAGCACTTACAAAAAAGACGGCTGTCTCACATCATGGAGGAATGTGTCCGCTACATGAGTGCTTTGGCTCGGATACAATTGTTGCCTGGAGGACCCCAATCATGGTTCTTACCAAGCTTTAGGTTTTTGAACTGGCCTCTGGAGGAATTCAAGGAGAGTTGTCAAGGAATAATGATAACTTGGACTTTATCTGCCTCTGGAGCAATTGAAGGGGAGTTGTCAGGGGACTCTACCCGCCTTAAGAGACACTATTTTGGGATACAATTTCTCAATTTTCACCCCTTTTCTCTGGTTCTCCCAAAATATAACAGAGTATTTTCCTGATTTCTCACTGATCGAATGAAAAACGCGACCCGCCATCGTAGGGCCTCTGCCGGCCCGGCCTCGTGCCGGTGCTCTGGCGGTCAGTTCCTCCAATCTGCGTGTTAGACTCTGATGGCCGGCAGGGTGTGCTGCGTGGGGGAATTGACGGAAGCGCACCACCAGGAGTGGAGCCTGCGGCTTAATTTGACTAAATGCGGGCAACCTCACCCAGCCCGGACACGGAAAGGATAGACAGACCATTTTCTAGCTGACACAGCTTCTAATAATACTTTATGATGTGCTGACAGCCAGTCCACCACACAATAAACAACAACGGCTGTCTGATACCCTGGATGAAAGTACCCTCTCTAAGTGCACTATGTCTCGGATATATCTGATGCCTGGAGACCCCCCCCCAGCCTGGTTCTTAACTTTAAGTCCAAACTGGTCTCTGGAGGAATGCAAGGGGAGTCGAAAGGGGACTCTTCTTGCTTTTTGTCTTGTCAAAATTGAGGGGTGTGTTTGAGGGGAGGGCCCTGGCTGTTTCGGCAGCCTCCGCTCCTCTCTTCTCTCCCTCCCCGAGACCAGATCGTACTCCCGCTGTAAAAGGCAGGTGCGCGGGCACCCACTGCCACTCACTCTGAGCCTGGCTCCCAAGCAGCACGTTCTCCCCGGCAGTCCGCCAGCAGATGAAAAACACCCACCTCTCCGCCTCTTCCGAGGGACGAGGGAACCGCGCGGGGGGGGTCTGCTGGAGGCTCCTGCCGGGTGCTCCGTCCTGCGTTTCACCGGGACCCGGCTCCAACACTCGGAACTCTGACTCCAGCGCGGTGTGGCCGTCCACCGTGCGCCCCCTGCCTCCGGGGGCAGGTGTGAGGGGTTCAATGCCTCCTCCCCCCGCTGCGGTGAATGCCGGAGCGGGATGGAGCGCCCGGAGGTACTGTTGTCCCTACGTTACCATGTTGTCTGGAGGATAGGACCGAGAGATGACATACTCTCTACCCGGGTTACAAGTCACTATTTTCGGACACTTTCTTTGCTTTACTCTTTCCTCCTTTGACCATAAAATGTGTTTCCTGCTGGGGTACTGCCTGGTTTCGGGGCACCCCAAACCCTCTCATGGTCGGGCCACCATGAATTGATGCATCGGACCCAATGTTGCCAACACCAGCCCTGCGTTGGTGCGGAGGTGGGACCATTTTGCCAGGTGGTAACCCAAGTCCTCCTTTGGTCCGTGTACCAGGCATTGAAGCATCGAATTTTTGTTGCAATCACCGGTAACGCATATAAACGGAGAAACACAACAGAATTTAAATACAATTAACTGTGTCTGTTTCAGTAAGGATGTCGTCCGAATGCCCGGTGTGCAGACTCTTCTATCTGGCTTTGAACAAGCACCTTAAGCACAAACATGCAGTGCGGAACTTAGAGGAAAGAGGCATCATTCTTAAAATGGCCAGTGGCCGAATAAATGTTCGGACCAAACCCTGTCCCTTCACAGGGTGTTCGTATGCTGGGAAGAAACTGCACCGTCATGTCACTCATGGCCACCCTGAGTTATCCCGAGATGAAGCACATCAGGTCCTGGCAAGGCTGAAGCATAGTGTGGCCCTGCAATTGCTCCATGACCTCAGACAGACTAATCCCATCATTGGAATGGCTACATCATTGGATATAGACAATGAGGAGGAATACCCGGTGCACCCTCCACCCTTCTCCCCACATACTGAGTGTGACGAAGAGGACTGCAGGCAGGTGATGCTGGAAAATGTGGCATTGAGGGCTCAGAAGGATGCCCTCATTGATGAGGTGAAGACCCTGCGCTCCAGGCTGAAAAAGGGGCTAAAACCCAGGCAGCAGTGTGCCACTGCTGCTGTGCTTGAGGAAGAGGAAGAATGTATACGATTTAAGGGCCTGGCATTGCAATCTCAAGTACCTCCGGCATAAATACAGCAGACTCCTGTAGTCAGACCCCAGTCAAGATTGTAATGCGGTCTCCAGCAGACTCCGGTAGTCAGACGCCTCTCAAGACCCCGGTCAACACTGTCATGCGGTCTCCAGCAGCCTCCGGTAGTCAGACGCCTCTCAAGACCCCGGTCAACACTGTCATGCGGTCTCCAGCAGCCTCCGGTAGTCAGACGCCTCTCAAGACCCCAGTCAAGACTGTAATGCGGTCTCCAGCAGCCTCCGGTAGTCAGACGCCTCTCAAGACCCCGGTCAAGACTGTCATGCGGTCTCCAGCAGCCTCCGGTAGTCAGACGCCTCTCAAGACCCCGGCCAAGACTGTTATGCGGTCTCCAGCAGCCTCCTGTAATGAGGACTGGCCCTCTCCTCACTGGTCCACTGGGAGGGGACGGGGGAATACCATGCGTGAAATCACGTTGCCTCAAAGCATGGAGACGTACATTCAGACATACAGGCATCATTGTGAGGGTGTCTGATATGATATAGTCTGATATGACGCACATTATCAGAGAGGTGAAAGCCAACATGAACTACTTGAAAAAGTCTGTCACTGTCCACCAGTTCAAGATGAAGAGGAACAAGCTGGATCGTCTGCCGAGCCAGGCGGAGCTTCTCGCCGCCATGGCGGCCGCTGAGAAGCGCATCCCTGATTTACTTGAGCTGATAGCTTGCAACCCGACCTCAATTACCCAGTACCTGCCATACGGCTATCTAACCCTCCATTGGAGCCTCCTGTATGGCCACCGTCCGGGTGTGTACGCAAACATGACCAACACTGAGGTGTTAGAGGCGGACACAAGGGGCACTGCTGAGGGCTACATCATCCGTGTGCAGGATCACAAGTCTGCCAAGACATTTGGCGAAGCACAGCTGGTGCTTACAGTGAAGGAGTTTGGCTGGGTCATGCGGTGGATGGGGATAAAAGAGTGCTTGTCGGGTCCTCAGAATGAATTCTTCCTTTTCACAACGGGGAAGCATGCCTCCAGGAACCTGAACGCTCACTTGAAGAGGACTTGGGCTGATGCTGGGCTAGAAACAGCCGTCACCTTCACAATCCTGCGCACTGCCCTGGCTGACATTATCAAGCATCACCAAGATCCAGAAAGCAGGTCGATTCACGCCAGGTTTATGTGTCACGACGTAAGCACTGCAGACCGGTTCTACGCGAATACGCCTGGAATAAAAGAGGGATTGAAGATCCGCTCCATGTTCAGGGCGGGAGCAGCTGCAGCAGCAGCCTCATCGGAAGGAGTTCTACCACCATCAGATACCTCCGAAGAGGACTCAGAGGCGGAGACCAGCGATACCTCTTCTTCTGGTGGACCGGTTGATACTCCTGATGTGGGGGTAGGGGCCGTGGACTCAGCCTTTTTCCCCCGGTGCACCGTACAAGTTACACGGCTAATATGGCCCCCGGGCCCCCGCTAATCATGTTTTTAATCATGTTTGTATTATGTTTATTATGCATATTGTGTATACTGTTTTTGTAAAAATAATGTGATAATTAAATAAATAAAAAAACATTTTAATAACGTTTAAGGTTCCCAGGGGTTGATACAGTGCCAGGTATCAGACTATTTAAACAAAGTTTACCCAGGATTCAGACACCTTCCCTGGCTTGTAAAATGCGGTGATGCGCCCTGGAGGTGTCATACTATTTAAACAAAGTTTACCCAGGATTCAGACACCTTCCCTGGCTTGTAAAATGCGGTGATGCGCCCTGGAAGTATAACACTATTTTAAACAACTTTTCCCTGCCTTTGAAACACTTATTCCTGGTTTTTAGCCTGTCATTTTGCAAGATATGATTTAACATTGAAGCTCTCCTGGAAATGGACATATTCTGTCCTTCTCCAAGAGAACTTCAATGTTTAATGATATCTTGCAAAATGACAGGCTAATAATCTCTTCCAGATGTTTAAAAACTCTTTTCCCGACAATTTAAACATTATTTCTGGCTTGTAAAGTGCAGTGGTAGTATCAGACTATTTAAAGGGTTACCAGGAGCATGAGAACATCCTCCACAGGAGGGTGGGTGGGGCTGTGAATAAGGATGAATATGGATGCTGGTGTGCGGACAGTAAAGCACCGCCAAATCCACCCCCCTTTAAGGTTACCAGGGGCACGAGGTTCTTGAGGGTGTGATCATCTGGGTTTAGTCCGTGGGGGAGTGCTTAAGTCCGGGGGCCCGGGGACCCAAGGTGCGCGAGGTTATGGAAGTGTGCATGTCAGGGAGAGATGCTGGAGCTGATTAATCCGTCGTTTGGGGCTCTGTGAGCGGCTACAAATAGGTGATTTTCCCGGTGTATTTCATGGAAGTCTGACATAGCCTGTTTGCTCATGTCAGGGAGCGATGCTGGAGCTAATTAGTCCGTGATTTGGGGGTCTTGGAGCGGCCACAGAGAGGTGGTTTTCGCGCTCTGTCTCCTGTTAGTGTGAAATAGCCTGTTTTGCTCAATGCATAGCAGTTTTAATGGCATTTTTGTAGCTGTGCCTGGGACCGTGGGACCCTGCTTACAGCAGTGACTCTGCTGCCCTTATGTTCTTGTACATTTCATGAGTCAAATGTGGATGAAATGGACAGATTCCTGTACATTTTCCTGAGCAGTCAGTCTCTCTCTCTCCTCAATTCAATTCAAAACCTTTATTTATCCAGGTAAAATCCCATTGAGATCAATGATCTCTTTTTCAAGGGAGACCTGCAGCAGACTCAAAGAAGACATAAAAACATAAACAACAGAACAACAAAAGGACATTATACAGCAAAATGTACAGGGATTACAATGTACATATCTGACCACATATACAGGTACCAACAGCATCTGATTTTGTTGCATTCAACCGAGCTTTAAAAACATGTAGTGGTACTAGCTTGGTAATTTTCCATTCTTTTTGCAGACTGTTCCATGTTGGTGGAGCTGCACATCTAAAAGCTTTCTTCCCTAAGACAGTCCTAGCACTTGGCACATTTAATAAAACCACAGCATGCGATCTCAGGCAATAAGTACTTTCAATTCGCCGAGAGATCAGGGAGCAGATATAAGATGGTAGTTTATCCAACATGGCTTTATAAATGAAAAGGTACCAGTGACTGAGCCTCCATACAGTAAGTGATGGCAATACCGCCTTGGTATACAGTGTACAGCAGGGGTCGGCAACCCCTGGCACGCGTGCCAGCATTGGCACGCGGCACCGTAACCAGTGGCACGCTAGGAATAAGTGGAATAAGTGTGCAAAAATATTTAAATTGTATTTTGGGATCCTGAACGAGGCCGCCGCCAGAGCGCGTCTCCCCGTTACCCGCAGAAGGAAGCCATGCACACAACGCAGCCCCGCTCTTTAACTCCAGGTGACTTTCTGCCGCTTTCCTCCGTGGTGCTGATCGTTTCACCACAGAGAGGAAAGCACTTCACTAACTGCAGTTCCCATAAGGAGCTGTACAAATGCCGCAGTTTCTGCGTGGCTGTGTATTTAGTTGAAAGCCTAGTGGCGATCTGATCATCTCTCATTGAAATAATATGCTACAAAGGAGCGGACTGGCCATCTGTGTGTTGAACTTTCCTGTCGGCTCCCAGACCGTAGTCGAGGAGGGCAGACCTCTGTTTTTCTGCTTCCTCGTTTCACTTCCAGAAACATACACACGTTCTCTCACTGTCGCTCTACCATCCACAAACACGTATGCACAAGCCACACCTCTCTCTCTCTCTCTTAAAGGGACAGCGATCTCATCTCACTCTGCGTGACCTTAATATCATTACATGTGTGTTCTGGAGAATCACAGAACGGACAATCGTCCTTATTATTATGCTGTTTAAACCAATTATTTAAATGTGTTTGTTAAATTCGACATCATGTAAGTTGCACTGACAGGTCCACACACTGCTTCCCCGCAGAGAGGCTCCCCCGCCCTCCTGCTGATAGTTGACAAGCGTCAAGCTCCTCACCCCCCCCCCCACTTGATAATTCTCGATCGTTGGCACGCTGATAACAATTTTTTTTGAAAATGGCACTTCATATGAAAAAGGTTGCCGACCCCTGGTGTACAGTGATGCGTAAGTGCTTTACAATTTGTCAAAAATCTCAGTGCACTGTGATACGCAGCATCTAACTTGCTCAGGTAATTGGCAGGTGCATTCATATATAACAAATCACCATAGTCCAGCACAGGTAAAAAGGTCACAGTGACTAGCCTTTTCCTGGCCTCAAGCGAGAAACAGGACTTATTTCTGTAAAAGAAACCTAGCCTAACCCTCAGCTTTTTAAGCAGGTTATTTACATGAAATTTAAAAGTGAGATCATCAAACCAGATACCCAAGTATTTGTAACAGGTAACCACTTCAAGTTGTATTCCTCGCCTGGTTACAATATCCAAAGCAGTCTCTGCTGTATTTTTAGCTTTAGCTTTAGAAAAGAGCATTACCTTGGTTTTATCCACATTTAAAAGAAGCTTAAGCTCAGAGAGCTGAGCCTGAATAATGTTAAAAACAGCCTGTAATTTAACAACAGCCTCGTTAATTGAGGGACCTGCACAGTACATAAGGGTATCGTCCGCATAAAAATGTAATGTCCTTCGACATTTTCACCTAAACTATTAATATAGATAGAGAATAATAGCGGACCTAAAACTGAACCTTGTGGTACACCATTAGTGATGTTTAAACACTCAGAAGACAGCCCATCAAACTGAACACATTGGGACCTTTCAGAGAGGTAGTTCACAAACCACCCCACTGCATGGCTGGATATGCCAATACTGACTAGCCTCTGCTTCAAAATGCGATGATCTACGGTATCAAAAGCTTTGGATAGGTCAACAAATAGAGCTGCACAACTCTGCTTATTATCTAAAATACTCGTAATAGCATTTACCACTTTCATTGTGGCAGTGATGGTGCTATGTTGCTTTCTGAAGCCTGACTGATGTTTAGACAGGATGTCATTGTTACATAAAAACACCTTTACCTGCTCACTCACTAGGCGTTAAAGAACCTTGGCCAGAACTGACAATTTAGAGATGAGTCTATAATTGTTTAATAAGGTGGCCTCCCCTCTTTTTAGTAGTGGCAGGACATAAGCTGACTTCCATACTTTTGGGATTTTGTTCGTGCTGAGAGAGAGGTTAAAAATAGTAGTAAGAGGTGTTAGATATTAAAATGGATTTACGCTCCACGTTTCAAATATCTCCGCGTCCTTCTAGAGCCATTTATATGGAAGGAATTCAGTGCCACCAAGTCAACCATACTCTACTTTAATGGCAATATTACAATGCACCAGAAATCATTACATTCAATACAATACACATACAAATACAATATACATACAAATACAATATACATGGGAACCCAAATTACCTTGTGATCACGTCAGCCAGCCAGCAGAAAGAGACTGAACACCGCTGCGTCTCTTCATTTATACTCTCTAGCAATGGGAGGGGTCTCTGATGTTCTGCTGACATCCTCCAAATATCCCCTGCTATCACCTTCCCCCAATCTTAAATTCCCCCACTCACAGGTGACGAGAGCATTTGCATACAGTGCAAGTCACACATGCTGCCACCTCCCCATGGCCCTTTGTCCTCAAAAACCACATGGTCTCTCAAAAGTCACATGTGATTGCGTCAAGGTCCATATGGTCTCTCTGAAGTCACATGTGCTTGCCCAAAGTCCAGCTCACAGTTTTACCCAAACAATTCCCATTTTTAAGCTTATTCATTTGGAGCTAACATGAATACATTCAAATATTCTACTGCAATCCCCCTTTTGATTTAAATTTAATAAATCAACTACTTTCAAGACATTCACATTCATTCTGGGATTCAGACTATTTAAACGTTCAGAAATGGCTCCACATATCAACTTCATACGACCGTGTTAGAAATACTAAAATATGTAAATAACTCCATACATCAATTACATCACTTAGTAACAACAAAGTTAAAACCCTTCAATCAGAATGATTGAGTATAGTCAATCGTCATAAGGTATAACCTTCACAGTGGTGATTCAATTAATCTGTAATCTGCAAGATTGCAGTGTCTTCAAGCTTTAACATTACTTCATGTATACTTCATTCCGCTTTAGTTTCAGAGCCACACATGATATCAGTGCATTAAAACTTCCCAAAGAGTGGAGACATCAGTATGTCTCCAACATATCCCTCCTGTTTATACTCCGGAATAACATAGAACCTGGAAAGATACAAATGATTGTAAAAGATCAAAAATTCATATACAAAAGTACCCAAACGGCTGAGGTAGGTAGATTGTATAGGCACATGTTTTAATGTAATCCCCATGGTCTAATTCTTTCTCTGTACATCGTCAGTTTCTATCCCTCAGACCCGTTACTGTTTCCCTGCTCACGTCCACTCTTTAAATTCTACTGGGTTCTGTTGGTTTCTTCACTGGTTTGAGACAGGTGCCCTTATTGGAAATCACCTCCCTTTGTAGCCAGACTTCACCACAGTAGAGGCGAGTTTCTGTGTTTTAGGTTTAAACAGCTTCACAGTCAGATGTATCCAGGATGGTCTCTCCGCCACTCTAACTGCAGTCGATGTAGACAGGAGTGCTTGTTAGGGACCCTCCCCCTTTGGCGAGTGCCTGCTCTTCCTCTTTATCGCTCTGGTGAACACTCACTCTCCTGGTTTCACTGTCTGCGTAGTGTCAGGTGCTTCCATCCGTGGCGAGACCCGGAACTCCTGATACTGCGTCCTTGGATACGCTTCCCACACCGTGGAGTCGCCACCCTTGCTTGGTCAGGTACAGCAGGCCCAGCACGCGGAAGATGATGACAGCTTTCACACGCCAGCCTCCGGTGGAGGAGACAGACGCCATCTGGAAGTGTTGATCCACCCCGCTCTGCCTCGTTCCCTCAGTGCCGTTCTTCGACGCCCTCTGGTTCCTCCTCCTCTGTGCGGCCCACGTCCGGGATGATGTTGTCTTGGATCCTTCCTGGAGGTTTGCCCACTGCGCACTGATTCCAGTGGTACCAGATGTCTCCTTTCCCTTCCAAGCGGACAGCGTGAGATGTCCTCTGCATCGCCCGATGGGGTCCAGAGAACCTGGGTCTCAGCCACTGGGTTTGATGTCCCCCTTTTGCCTCTGTAACCTGTGTGGAGAAATCTGATACAAATCCCTCAATCCTACGCTCAGGGCTCCTGGGAACTGGTGACCATGAGTGAGCTCAACTGGAGAGAAACCTGTCCCTTTTTAATTGAGCTCCTGATTGACATACGAGCTAGGGGCCATGCGTCTAACCATTTCATGCCTGTCTCTTCACATGTTTTCTTATATCTTAGTAATATATTTTATTTCATGTTTTTTACTCATAAAACAATATGACATTGTCCAGAATAGTAGTTAACTTTATATAACTTTTACTCTTTCTAATCTTTTCAAACATCTTAATTGTCTTGTCTCTCTCTCTCTCTCTCCTACATACTTTTTCCAACTTCACTCGTGGTATTTTAACCACCTTTTATCCTTCTGAGCAAGATATCACTTCAACACATTTAATATCTTGCCCTGTCCATCTATTTCAGTCTTCTTCTATCCATCTGTTCTCTTTTCTCTTCAGCCTTCAACAACCTTTTCTTATTTCCATTTCTAACCAGTCTTTTACTTATAATCTGTCCCTTTCCTAGGACAGGTAAATACATCCTGCTACTGTAGTGTTCACAAATAAATCTCCATGCAAACTGCTACTGTACACTCAAAAGTGATCTGTTTCATTTTGAAAAGTCAGCTTTTTGAAAACCAACATGGCTCAGTTCAAACTTTTGTTTCAAAACAAAACTCCTCATCTCTTCCCGACATGATTTGACATAAAGATGATTTGCTACCACTATTTTTCATTGTGATATTTGTTCAAACAGAGACTGCATCTGTCTCTGGATTTAAATATATGCCTGATGGCAGTATATGCATAAAAATAAAAATAAGTGTCCAGGTTTTTAACCTCTGTCATTAAAGGACTGTATAAAAATAAGACATGTCATCTGATTAATCTAAAATCAGAATTTAACAGATAATTTGTGTCGTACATCCCACCATTTTTAGGGACGCCTAATTAACATTCTCCAATCTTCAATTAACTTGACCTAAAAAGCTAAAACAGTGCTGTTTTTATGATACCTAAAAAAATACTACAATAGATTTTAGACTATAAAAATGTAAATATCAAATTCCTATTATCTAACAACTACTCCCCCTTTTCTGAAAAAGAATCCCATTTACTGTGTTTTCATTTTCAGAAACATCAAGAAAGAATGGTAATGCATAGGATGCCGAGGCGAGAGCTGTGCCCTGGGAACTTTACGACCCTGGCGTCCTGCTTCATCGTAAAACTCCTCAGTTTCATGGCTTGCTGTGTCCCTCCCCCTTTTATGGCCCGCTATCTCCTCACCACTGTCCCCCTTGGACATGTGTGATAAGACGTCTCACCTCTCTCCCCCTCCTCAGCGCGCCTGTGTATTCTGTCTAACGAGGAGGAAACTTGTGTTTTTTTAACTTTTAGTTTGAGATTTGTGGTCTGAGTTAGAGACAACATTATTTTGCATTGTTCTAAAATATTCGACTCGTTCTGCGACATAGTCCAGAATGTCGCCATCTATAGGCACCTCCGTGTCTTTAACACCATGAGGGAACAGAAGAGTGTTAAATTCATCTGTTTTTATCGGGCTGTGGATTGCCATTGCACCCGGGAGATTTTGGTCTGTGACGGGAGGAATTGTAATTCCACTCATTGCGAGGGCAACATTGTGACAAACCCTCCTCAATCTATCTAGTGCCTGCGTCTGTTTGTTCCATTTGCTACGAGCAAACCATCTGGGTTTCTGTTCGTTTAGGTGTGCAATTTGCTTTACAATCTGTCTTTCATCTAAGTTAAATCTATCCATGTTGTGTTACAAGCATGGTTAGATTTGTAACAGAATACAAAACTAACTGTATTTAGCGCTATATTTGAAAAACAAGTAATCTGATTACAGTTATGTAATTTGACCCAAGTGTCTATGTCGTGCCTAAAAATGTTAACAAACACCAACTACAAATTAAAGATAAATTGATTTAGCAAAATGAACTCTTATGTGATTCAAAAATGTTTGTAGTCTAACAGAATGACTCTTGACCACATGGGGTCAAATAACTTGGATGACCGGGGAAAGGGAAGAGAAGACTCAACCATGTGCAGAGAGAAATCACACTGCTTGGAGACTGAGTTCAATAAAAATTAAACCATAGGACTTGTAGTCTGGCTTCAATAAAAATGTAACCAGCCAAGGCCAGTTCATAACACACAAATTGTCCTCTTTGTATGTCTAATCTAGGTAGAATAATCCACTATTATATTTAATTTGAATGTACTTAATTCTCTGTTATCATTTTATCGTGTAGGAATCGGAGATCAGTACAAGCCTTTTCTTTAGCCCCCTGTTTGATACCGCTTAAAATCAATCTCTTAATCTGTTCCCATTGCTCCCGGTAACTACCTGGAATTTCAGAATCGTTTCTAGCATTCTGTCGTTCCATATTCACTTCGCTTTTATTTATCTGACTCAATTCGTAGTTACTATTAACGCGCTTCCCGTCTTCAATACCGGTCAGCAATGTAATGTTTAAACTCAGCGCTTGAAGCTAAATTCATATAAAAATGTCAAAGGTGTACTACCCCCTTTCAGCCACTAGATGGCAGCAGCAGACCACCAATGAGCCTCACTCATCCGAGTGCTTCTTGGAGATCCACAAATATTGAGTAATTACCATAACACAGACCTCCGGCTCTTAGCTTTAGAGCGTTCGTCTGTGCTGTAAAACTCCTCAGTTCTAGCCGGCGACCCGATCTGAAATATCGGGTTTCCAGGTTCTGTCGTGCGGTACTCAAAACACGCAACCCACAGACTGCACCGTCTCTACGCCACTCAGGACTTTATCTACCTGTAGATCCGCGCTAAACCGTTCTTATGTACGCGACTCAGGACTTTATCTACCTGTAGATCCGCGCCAAACTGTAATCAATATGTAACTGTCTATGTACGCCACGCCGGACTATATCTACCTGCGATCAACGACTATGTTTAAAATATGCATTGTATATTCCATTTAAACTTTAAAAACACTGTGAAACGCCTTCAGACAATCCTAACATTTTAGTGTATTCAATCACAGACAATCGATTTTCATAACAGGCGTCTGTAAGTACCTTTGAGTTGTGCAGGGCCCTGCGTGATTGTCTGAGGTGTTTAAAAGCGCTTATTCTCGACCCAATCCGGTCGTCTGAATTCCTCCTCAGCTCGTAATCTTGCACGTCGGGGCACCATATTGTTAGGTATTGAAATGGATTTACGCTCCACGTTTCAAATATCTCCGCGTCCTTCTAGAGCCAAATTATATGGAAGGAATTCAGTGCCACCAAGTCAACCATACTCTACTTTAATGGCAATATTACAATGCACCAGAAATCATTACATTCAATACAATACACATACAAATACAATATACATACAAATACAATATACATGGGAACCCAAATTACCTTGTGATCACGTCAGCCAGCCAGCAGAAAGAGACTGAACACCGCTGCGTCTCTTCATTTATACTCTCTAGCAATGGGAGGGGTCTCTGATGTTCTGCTGACATCCTCCAAATATCCCCTGCTATCACCTTCCCCCAATCTTAAATTCCCCCACTCACAGGTGACGAGAGCATTTGCATACAGTGCAAGTCACACATGCTGCCACCTCCCCATGGCCCTTTGTCCTCAAAAACCACATGGTCTCTCAAAAGTCACATGTGATTGCGTCAAGGTCCATATGGTCTCTCTGAAGTCACATGTGCTTGCCCAAAGTCCAGCTCACAGTTTTACCCAAACAATTCCCATTTTTAAGCTTATTCATTTGGAGCTAACATGAATACATTCAAATATTCTACTGCAGAGGTGAAGCAATAAAATCTGCAGCTATCTTTAAAAAGAAAGGTTCTACGTTGTCCGGACCAGCCGGCTTTTTAGGATCTAGCTTGGTTAAGACTTCACGAACAACATCAACAGTAAAAGGAGTAAAACTGAAAGGGTTTTCCAGACCACATTGTTCTGAGTCACCGACTGTGGTGTTCACAGAAGCAGAATTAGAAACAGAATGAAACAGAGAGCCACAGGACACAAAATGCTCATTAAAACAATTTAGTATGGTGGCCCTATCCGATATAGTGCCAGATGCTGTGGTAAGGCACGGAGGTAGCTCATTACGGATATCACCGGTGGATATCGATTTTATGACTTTCCAGAATTTTCTAGCGTTGTTCAGGTTCTTTGTGGTAACTGACAGATAATACTTAGATTTAGCACTTTTGACATGTGAAGTGAAGCTATTTCTTAGCTGCCTAAAACGCAGCCATTCTACCTCTGAGCCTGATTTCCTAGCCTTTGCCCAGGCCTTGTTTCTCTCATGTAGGAGACTAGATAATTCAGCATAAAACCAAGGATTGTCTCGTCCCTTCACTCTAAATGTACGCAGGGGTGCATGTCTATCTATAATTTCCATAAAACCAAGATAAAAATAAGACCATGCAGTCTCAACATCAGCACACAAATCGATTTTTCCCCAATCAAACCCAAACAGATCATGTACAAAACCCTGATCCACAAAATGTTTTATGTCTCTCTTGATGATAATACGAGGTTTAACCTTTTGGACCTTAGTGCCCCTAATTGTGGCTACAACACAGTGGTCACTCAGATCATTCGCAAATACTCCCACAGCTGAGTATTTATAGGGAATATTAGTTAGAATGAGATCAATTAGGGAGGATTTATTTGGGGACTTAATATTAGGGCGAGTAGGACTGTCAACAATCTGAGTAACATTTAAAGAGATACAAAGGTTTTTAAAATCCTCTGACACTGCAGTTAACCAGTCCCAGTTAAAATCTCCAAGTAGCACTATTTCCTTGTAGTCTAGTTGCGATAAAAGATTTGCTAGCGAAGACAAGGAGTCTTTGACATCTGGGGGGGGGGTCTGTAACAGCCCATGACCATGACCTGTTGACCCTTTGCCACTTCTATATTTAAGGCTAAAAATTCAAATTGCTTACTGATAGATTTGGAAACTACTGCGGTTACACTGAACTTATTCTTAACATAAATGGCAACGCCACCATCTTTATTAGGCCGGTCGGTACGATACACATTATAACCATTTAAGGCAATGTCAGAGGACAAAATAGATTTGTTTAGCCATGTTTCTGATAAAACAATGAGGTCAGCGTCAGTCGAGCTTGCCCAAATGCGGACAAAATCTAGTTTACCTAACAGACTGCGCACATTCAAGTGGATGAAACCCAACCCAGACCTAGCTTTAAAATCAGCAGGAGTAGCGATCTGACTACTACTACTGGGCGGACCAGGGTTAGGTTGTACATTTCCTGACAGTAATAGCAACAAAAAAAACAGGCATCATTTCCTCTTAAGCGACACACATACATTGTCATCTACTTTAGAATCACCGGAAAAGTCTGCGAGGGTGGGATTAGAGCTTAAGAAGCAGTCCTGAAGAACTATCATCGCAGGAAAAGAAAAAAGAGAAACATATTTTGTCAGCAGATTGACTGTGACAAGGCAACCGGTAATTGTGTGTGTAACACATCCGAACCTTTGCAGGGGATGCCCACTGCGGGTGGCAGAACATACCTGAATCCAGTAGACTCCTCAGAATGACTAGAGATCTTCTCATAGTCCAAAATAGTTAACAGGCACAGCAGAATCCCGATATGGGTCCATGGGCCCCAGACCAGCACACAGTATCCGCGATGTTCCTGGAGCAAAATCAGCACAGCAGCAAAGGACAGGCGAAAGCAGCAGCGTGGTATCCCCGGGGTGAAAGCAGGCCTCTGCGACAGCAGAACCAGGACAGGTGGAAAGCAGGCCCCAGCCGTGGTAAAATCCTCCTCCGCACAGCAGCACACGCCCGGTGGAAGCAGGCCAAGCCCGAAGCGTGGATCCACTCCGTCTCTCCGCGACGACTCCGGGGTAAAAACCTCTCCAGTGCAGCCGTACTCTACAGGTGAGAGCAGGCCTCCGTAGATCGCAGGCAGCAAACAGGTGGAGCCGCTCCGTCTCTTTGCGACAAGCAGGCCTCCGTAGATCGCAGGCAGCAACAGGTAGAGCCGTCTCCGTCTCCTCTTGGGTTGCTTGGCTCTACTGGATCTTGGTTTGTTTGTCTTTGTTTTATATACTGATGAATGTTCACACACCTACTAACTTCACACATTACTGATTAACTGACTTCACAATTTACTTTAATTGGAAATGAATCATGTGTGGTCTCCTTTTGTTGTCCGTCCTTGCTTACAGCATTACAGATAAGCTTTTTTCTCACAGTCTAGAATCTCTATCCACTTTTCAAGGCGTGGCTGTTTTATTATTTCTCTTTGGGGACGGAGATCCTGGAAATGAAACCATAATATAACTCATATCCATTAGTCCTAATGCACTAATGACTGGAACACACTCATTTCCACTTACAATGTTGAAAAAACATGCAGTTGCATGAGCAACGGACAGAGCGAAGATTGTTATCCGGATATTGTGAATTCATAGAGTTTTCAAATAATGTGGTGAGACAAGTACAGCTGAGGAGTATATTGTTATTGTTTAAAAAAGCAGATCCTAAACATGTCATTCTGAAGAGCAAATACATACAACTTGCACATGTCACTGTTGAATCAGTAGAAAAATAAATAAACCAGTTGTTAAAGCAGTAGCAGAAAAAATAGTCACATGGGAGATACAAACTGACAGATTGTTTAAAAAAAAAAAAAGAGGCCCATGCTAGTTCTTTGTTTAATAACTTGCTTCTGCCTTCAAAAATATAGTTTTGAAGTTGATGACAATGTTTTGATCTAAATGTTTCCCAGTATAAGTTTATTTATCACAAAAATATTGTATGTTAATACAAATGATCAGAGGGGTTCATTGGACCTTATACTCTGCTGACATTTGGATGTAACTGAAGTGCTCAACGTGTGTGAAGTAACAAAGTGCAAAAATAAGTAACATATACATTTGTAATCAGCAATCACCCATAGAACTCAGCCAGCAACAATATGTACTGCACAGTACGGCACTACTTTAACCCTTAGATGCATAAGTGGGTCTTTTTGGACCTGGTGAGGTGGTGTTCTTAGAGTATCTTTGTAATTACATTTTTTTATCATTTCATGTTCCAGCTATTCCTAGTGTGAACCAAGATATAATACTAAATATTATACAAGTTATTTTTCTTAAGCATAATGACAAAAATGGCATAAAAATACATATTATTCTAATACGGGTCCTTTTCGACACGCTTATGGAAGAGTATAGGGTCCAGTCACTCGTGCATCTAAGGGTTAAGACTGTCTTCCATCCAACCTTCCCTCCCGACTCCACCCCAGCAGCTTCCGAATCTTGCCCTGCCCAGTTCATCATGTTGATTCTATCATTTCTGCCATGCACTGTTGCAAGTCACAGAGGAGAAAAGACCAAAACACAACTCAACGGTAAGAGATAAAAAAAAACCTTCACAAAGTTTTTTTAAATATTGTAGAATCATTTGAGACCTTATGGAACAGCAACTGTTGTCTTATGATTGTGTTAAGTTGAAGTTTATTTACACATTACAGCACGATATTAGGGTTGGGAATGGGTTACTGCTCCAATAAAAGCGAAATTCAAGTCTAATGCTTGATCTTATTTAATGGTATTAACAAGACTCAAAAAGGTATTTTGTACTACTTGGGGCAGGCAAGGTCAAAAGGGATGATACAAATAAACATTGCTTGTGTGTAATTGTGTAATTTACACTTTATTTATATTCAAGGAAGTATTTATGTGGATAGATAGCACATAGGCAAGGCTATGTGTTACTTTTGTCGGAATGAAAAGACATGCATTATTGTAATCGAATTATCACTTCAATTACAATTTTAAAGTGTAACGTGTAGTCTATTAATTTATGGATTTCTCTCTTCTCTCCTCAATGACTGTACAATGTTTTGTTTGTGTCAAGTGTCATAGTTCGATCAGGAAAAATGTACACCTATGTGTTTCTGCTCTTCCTCTTTATAGGTAAGCTCACTTAAAACAATTATTTTATTTTAAACTAATATCACAATTAAGTATTTAAAGAATCTATTTAGACGTATCCTAATGCATGATGTAAGATTATACTGGTGGATGTGAGCAGCTGTAAGCGGTTGATTTCCTAGCTTTGAGAATCAGGAAGACACTAATAACATTTTAATGGTCATTGCTGCATGTGTAACGAGTTTATCAATCAGCAGAACCAGCCCGAATCGGATTTGAGATATTGGATTACATCACTGTTACACTGTTGAGTTGTTTCTGTTGTGCTTGTGTTTTTTCCTGTTGATGTTGTTTGTTTGTCATCCATCAAAGAGCATTTGATCAAAATGGTAATTTGCCATAACATAATGTATTCCAGTTATGATATAATAAAGGTTCTGCTGTGTGATTTTACATCATTTACAGTATTAATTCTACATTTTAGATCATTAATGCTATAATCTAAATAATGACACCACCTTCATGTTTGTGCATTAAGTACTGAGCAACATTGGGAGCTTAAAGGGGAACTCTACCAATTTCACATATGAAAGTATTTTCACCGTTATTGGGGTGTCCGATTACAAATGTTGTACGTTTGTGTAAAGCTTTTTTTGGCTCTTGAGGCAGCTGTGTAAAGTCCGATAAATCGCCTCAGTTTATGTCACTTGAGTCAGCGTTGGTTTGGCTTGAGATTACAAGTTTTAAAAAGAAAAACAAATCTGAATGTGGGGATTAAGAAAGTTAGTGAGTTTGCCAGCCTCCTGCTACCCTGACGTGCTAATGGCCAGCGGTTCAAGGCAACATTAACATTGGCCGAGATGAGCATTACATACCCAAATCTCTGGGCGAACTGTAGGCAGACTAATTGCATTAAAAAAAAAAAGTAGGTGGCAGGTTCGCCAAGAATGAAGAATAGTTGGAATAAATACCTTCTTTATAAAAAAAACCCAATTGTGAGTTGACAAGTTCATATAGTAGGAGTGCATTAGGATTAGACGCATGGCTCAGTCAAAACTTCAGAATTACAATTTGATGAAATTTAAAGCTTAATAATTAGCACTTTGATTGTTTACTACATGTGAGAGTGAAATTGATACAGTCAAATATGTGGTAAAATATGATCTATATGTTGTTATTATATGTTGTAACTATTACTGTTATTTGCAATTTTTGTAGGTATGTGTCAGTGTATTTACGAGAAGTACTGGGTTAGCTCTTTGCCCCTTTTCAGTCTTTATGCTAAGCTAGGCTAATTACCACCTGGTTGTAGTTCAATACTTAAGGCACAGACACGAGAGTGGTATCAACCTTTTTATCAATTCTTAGAAATAAAGCAAACAATCTCATAAAATGCTGCACTTCTTAAGTGACCAAGCTGCTAATCCACAATAATTCCTGACTTTATCAAGAATCAAAATCCAAGTAATACAGAAACGTGAGATTTTAGAGAAAATTGTGCAAAACATTGCATAGTTTGGATTACAATATAATCACTATAATAATGTACACAAGATGTACCATTTATAACCATGTTAGCTGCTGGTGTATTGGATTTGCTGAACACTTGGTTCAACTAGTTCTTCAACTCATCAATGTCTATTAACTTTCACTTCAACCTTCTGTAGACTCTCACAATGTAGTGCTAAAGTACTGAAATTGGGTATACAAGTCTAAGGAGCATCTTAAATCATTTATATTGTACGTGTTATACAAATATCCTGTCTATGATTGCAGGTTCAACTTTGAACAAAAAGGAAGGAGATTTCGGCACTATTACCGCCTGCAGCTACAAGAACAAAAGCCTCAGGTTCAAGCATCCAGTCTACTCATTAATAACTTCTCGCATTCATTGCCATTATTTTCTATGCATTTGTTGTATGTTTTGACAACAAGTAAAGTATGCCACAACATTTTGATCTATTTAAGGTTGGACTGCTCTTATGCACATTGTAAAGACTCTCCAACGTTTGCCTGTACATTTACGGCATCGGTTGAGTTCCTGAAGGCTAACACATCAACCGACTGCAAGCCTGTTCTCCCAGATCATCGTGTGCTGTACATCAATAAAACCACAAGCTACAGCTGCAACCTGACGCGAAAAGGCACAACGTATGTGAAGAATATTACCATAGACTACAGTATAGGTAAAGGAAGAGGTTAGTAATACTTTCAATTTAAATTATTTCTCTTGGTTGAAATATTTCTGCTAGGTGAACAGGCTAATAACAATGTCACTTGTATACTTGCTGTTTACATTTTGAATTAATTCAAAATCTACGCACAAGGTGATGGACGGAACATGATTGGTAGACAATTGGGATATCTGATACATATAAAACTGCATTCACTATATAACTGCATTAGCATCATCATTTAGCTGTGATGAAGAGTTTCCCACAAACGTACAGTATTGATGACCGGGTCGCATTGTTTACAGTGTAAGTCCTCTCTTTGTATGGCCTGAAAACACAGATCTCTCCTTTTACTGGCCTTTTTTCTAAGTTAAAGATAATGTTTGTTGTTTAACATGCAATACTCTGCACGGCATCTTTCAGACATGATGAAACTTTATTTACGATGGAGGTATTCTTTGTTTTCACTGGAAATTGGGTGGGGCCTTTATTTTGCCATGCAGGGACGTAGCACTGCTCTCGTCTTTTGACAGCTGTAACGGCCGTCCACACAGCGGCGTGCGTTAAAGCTTCAACGCTTTAGCCCATTCACTTTCAATGGGGTGACGTCACGCTTCGCCGAACTGCATTGTGGGAGCGAAGCGTAGCTTTGCACGCTGCAAAAGTTGAGCAATGTTCAACTTTTGAAGCTTCGACGGAAGCGTCAGCCAATCGAATCATATGCCAGTGCAAGCTCTAGCCAATCAAACCGCTGCCTGTGTGTCCGGGGCTGGAGATTGAGGTGATTGGTTGTTGGTCTAGCTTCAGACATGCCCGCCGGCAAGCGAAAACGCACGCCGCTGTGTGGACGGGCCGTAACGCAGCGTCCACAGGGCGGCGTGCGTTGAAGCTTGCCGGTGGGCGTGTCTGATACTACCGTAAAACTCTCACACAATGCAGGCTTTAGAGCACGGGTGTCCAAACTACGGCCCGGGGAGGAAATTGCAGCCCGTTGTCCATTTTTTATTGGCCCGCAACAAATTCTAAAAGTATAATGGAATATATGGACCTCACCTTAAACTTGTGCTTGTCTTATATTGTAATTAAAAAAATAAATAAGTGAAACCAGATTTTAGATTTTATTAAAAATATATTCATGTATCAAGTATAATTTACCTACATTTAATTGATTTTGCTAACTTATAACTTAAAGTATGAGGCAATATACCCAGCCCTTCGTATTTGTTTCTGTATGAGGACCTCAGTGAGGAAACATTTGGACACCCCTGCTTTAAAGTTTACTATGAAGATAACTAGGAAATCTTCATTTCAGCCAAAAGCCATAAAAAAGACAAGTTGTTTTCAAAATTCCTTGAGTGGTCTGAAATTACAAATGTTATAATTTTGAAATAAATCGGACATATTTCTTCAAATTAGGTTTATGACAGCCCAGTCGATAACACCAAATTCCCATACGATGTTTCAGTGCACAAACCTTGTTACGTTAAATGTTCGAATAAAGTCAACGTAACACATAGCAGCTAAAGGATTGCTTCTGAGTTAAATGTCTTCCTCTCTGTTTCCCTTCAGCATTCATCAAGGACTGTCCTGACACCACAGGCTTACTGATGCATCGATCTCCAACCTTACATTGGCCTGTGGTGGTTCTGTGTTTATGGAGGGTCCTCAGTACAGACAGCTACATAACATGAGTAGGGCCTGTCAGGGAATAATTCTGTATACATGTTTACCTTTTGCCCTCTGACGCAGATGACCAACCTTGAGCAGCCGCTATCTCCCTTAACCCTCTGGAGTCTAAGGGTATTTTCGATTTTTAAATGTTTTTTTAAACTCAGGTGGCTCCAGTCCTACCTCTCTGACAGATCCCACTTCATCTCCCTCAACAACCACTCCTCTGCCACAGCTTCAGTTACCCAAGGTGTTCCCCACGGTTCAGTACTCGGCCCCCTCCTCTTCATCATCTACATCCTCCCCCTTGGTCAGATTCTCCGCCAATACAACCTGGACTTTCACTGTTACGCCGACGACACCCAGATTTACCTCAGCACTAAATCCCCCAACAACCCCCCCCCCCCCCTCACCCACATCGAATCCTGTGTGACTGCAATAAAATCCTGGATGCAACACAACTTCCTCAAACTCAACAGCAATGAAACTGAACTCCTCCTCATCGGCTCCAAATCCACCCTCAGCAAAACCCCCAACCTGACAGTCACCATTGATGGCACCCCTGTTTCCCCCTCCACCCAGGCACGCAACCTTGGCGTTATATTTGACCCCACCCTCTCCCTCGAGCCCCACATCCGTCAAGTTGTAAAACCCTCATTTTTCCACCTCGGCAATATTGCCAAACTTCGTCGCTCTCTCACCCGCCCTGCAGCTGAGCGAGTCATTCACGCCTTCACCTCCTCCCACCTTGACTATTACAACTCACTCCTCTACGGCATCAGCACTACATCCCTCAATAGACTCCAGTGTGTCCAGAACGCAGCCGCCAGACTCCTCACCCACACCAAATCATGGCATCACATCACCCCGGTCCTCAAAGGACTCCACTGGCTCCCCGTTTCACACCGCATCCACTACAAACTCCTGGTCCTCACTTTCAAAGCTCTCCACCCCCCCCCCCCTACCTCACTGACCTCCTCATCCTCTACCAACCACCCCGGTCCCTCAGATCCAACTCAGCCGGTTTGCTTTCCATCCCCAAGGCCAAACTCCGGAGCTTCGGGGACAGAGCCTTCTCTGTGGCAGCCCGGAAGCTCTGGAACTCCCTCCCCAAATACCTCCGTGAGTCTGAGTCCCTCACCCTGTTCCAGTCCCGCCTCAAAACCCACCTCTTCAACTCTGTATCCATAAGCCCCCCCCCTCTCAATCAACTTCCTCCTGACTGCTTTTCTGTTTTGTTTTGTTTCTTTTTGGCTTTGTCTTTGTTTTGTTTGTCTACCCTCCCTCCCAAATGTAAAGCGTCTTTGGGTTCAAGAAAAGCGCTATAGAAATAAAATATATTATTATTATTATTAAATCACCTTTTAAATGTATTTCTTCTAACATGGCACCCCATATGTTACATATCAAAATGTTCAGGACATTCTCTGGTATTGCTATATATGCAAAGTACTCACCTTAGAGTACTGTTTGATGAGATAAGTAGCTCAAAAGCTTAAAATTTGACATCTGATTTTCGGAAAATCTTCAAACTCTTGTGAAAACACAAATGTACTCATGTGATCGTATTGTTTTTGGTGTTTTAGATTTGGTTACCAAAGTCTTAGGATCACAAAAGCAGTGAAATATTTGAATTACACTGTATATAAATGTGTTATTCATGTCTAAAATTAAAAAAATTAAATTCGAATTTTGAGTAAAACAGGTGTTTATCACTCTACTTTCACCACAGCAAGGACTGAGATACATTAGGACTGAATAATTACTTCATATTACATACCAAGGTTCATGTGATGTGTACAAATACAAATTGAGCATTCAAACTTTTTTTTTCAACAAACAATTTATTATAAATATGTTTTTTTCAACCAACTATTTATATAAATATAAGAAACTAGAAAATCTCACTATTTACAATATTGAACATCAGAACTTTCAACCAACTATTCATTGTGAAGAAAACTTCTCTATCAGTAATGCAGAGCCAAGGCTCAGGAAAGGATGGAAGCAGGAGCAGTTTTAGTCATACACTGATATTTATTGAGAGCATAATACGGCCGGAAAGATCACAGAGCATTTCACACTTTACATGTGGGCTACCGAGCAATCTCTGAATACACAAAGAGTAGAAACATGGAACTAGGGAGAAAAGGCTGTCTTAGAAAGCCCACCTTTTCCTATCTTAATTATTACCAGACATGGGCACAAAGATCCCTCTGTATTCCCAACTCAAATGAACCAAACCCCTCACCCACAGGAAGGCAGAGGACCTCTTGACCTGTGTCCTCCTCACATTACAGATAGGAGCTACATATAGTACATATATTTCATTCAATAACATTTGATCAAAATCTGAAAACGAAAAATCAGACATTTATTGTATAGCAACCTGAAAAGGAAAAATCAAAACATCTGTTCTTTATTCTGAGTGTCAACTGTAATCAATTTTTCAATCACTGAATGGGGGTACCCATGGGGCAGAAACCGCAATGGAGACCCATGGATCTGGAATCTCTGCGTCGTACATCAACATTGTGTCATCTACAGTTGAATACCCCACTAGCCTCTGTGGGGCCTGGAGGGCGGTCTTGGCAATCCTGCGTATGGCTAATTTAACTACAGTGATCAAACAGATCACTAGGATTAGCACAACCAAGATAAACACTGAAACAGTAACAACAAATGTAACCAACCCGGCTCCCCAGGATCCAAAGGTTCCACTTAAATCCCCAAATGTAAACCCATGAGTTTCATGCAATTCTTTTATTCCCCTAGCAGTATCATGAGCCATATCCATAACTTCAGGTGTAGCATCAGAGATGAAAGAACAACACTCAGATCCAATCACCTTGCATGTGCCCCCCTGAGCAGCTAGGAGAAGATTCAGTGCCATACAATTCTGTAGTGCTACTGTCCTAACTTCCTGCAATTCTTTGTGTTCAGCTAACATCTCGGTGTTAGATACATTTTGATGGTGTTCCACTACTTTGGACAGTCACAATTTCCTGCTGAGTAACATAAATACCGTACCAAGGCAAAAATAGGCTAGCTATCTGTTGTCCTTGTGTAATGGACCTGCTGTTCCTGTGTAGAGAGGGAAGTATCGCTGCAATCTCATTAGCCTCTACTTTACGGATTAAAGGGATTAGGTAGGCTAGATAACAGGTGCCATAAAAAATGTTATAGGGCACACAGCCATAGGCCCGGTCCCCACAAACTAAGTAAACTCTCTGTGGGAGGGGAATTCCGGCTAATTTTACCCTCACTATGGTATTACAGTTGCTGGAGAGGTGTGAGATCCTTCTTCATTCTGGAAACAGATGGACACATTCTTCCATTCATGCACCACAATTGGGGGGAACATATATTGAACAATCACGTGTAGGGGGCTTGCCTAAGGGTATTGGCTGCATACAGTCATGTATTTTAACTTTGATGGAGTCCACTGTTCTGGAGCCAAACCAGGGCACAACTGTTACCAAAGCTTCGACCAACAAAGATGGTGTGTGTGGTTGCATTGTACATGTTGGACTTGTAGAATTAGCTGAGCAATTAGTCTGGACTAGAGCTAATTGGAATATGTATTCAAAAGCTAGGTGAATGTATTTCTTGACATATATAAGTCTTAGCATCATTAATCGTTTGAAACCATCGGGCAGGTAATTTTTATTTACTGTATCAACAATGAGAGAGACTAAGCCCTTGTACTGTAAAGGTTGCTCAGAGTCTATGGGATAGGAAGGAGTGTAACAATCATCTGCCTCATCGCTAATTCGGGATGCTATATCATTCCAGCTAACTAGATCGTAGTCAGCTTTCGTGAAAGGAATTGGGCTAAACATGGGAGAATGCATGGATTCTGGCATATTTTGGCACAGCCAACAGTTGCTAACATTGCGTTCATGCGCATAGTCTAACATTAAACTTACTGCAGAATTAGTTTTAGTTTGTTTAAAAGGAGTGATTAAGGCCTTTTTTGAAGAGTCTACATCACCTCCTGATTGTTTAAGTGGAGTGGATAGAAAATCTGTTTTGCTATCTGGTCCAGTAAATGTGCATGCAGTGACAGCTGAATTGGGAACCTTGTAATCTGGTTTCCTCGTTGCACATTCTGCCTCATTCCTTATCAGTGTCTTTACCTGTTCTATAGTGCTACATCACAGTTCTGGGGGCATACTTTCAATGGTGTTGAGAGTCATTCTTACCACCTCTGATGAGACCCCAAACCACTGGTACTGGTTCTTTGGATACATCACCCACGTCGAGTAACCGTCACCGTTGCTTAAAGACACAGGAAACACAATAATACAGTTGGATGAGTCACATATTGAAGCTGGAAAGTCAAAAGAAATAGTCTCTGATTCATGATCAGGGAGGGAGACAATCCTCCTTATTCTCCCTCCTTGTGTCTCTCGCACCATACTGAATGTCTGTGTGGTGATCGGATACAACCTGTCCTTGTCGCTAGGCACTGATTTGCCCGTTGGTGTTGTTTTGCCCTCAGGGTCTGGGCACTGAGTGGTCAAGTCGTCTGCGCTCTTAGATAAGAGCACCTTATTTTCTCCCTCAGAGTGGCGAGAGCCCTCGCCACCTGTCGTTGGGATTTTCACAGCTTCATCTAGCAGGGCGTCCTTGGCCAGGTATAGTAAACCCAGAATGACGATGATGATGACTGCCTTCACACACCAGCATCCGGTAGAGGAGAGAGACGACATCTGGAGGCGTGAATCCACTCTGCTCTACCATGTACTCTTAGAGCTGTTCTGGTCACTATTAACACCTGGAAAGGACCTTTCCACCTGGGAGACAAAACATCTTTTTCAAGAGATTTGATTAATACATCACCAATCTGAAAAGGGTGGGTGGGCTCCTCTCCAGGCTGAGGGAGCCTGTCAGCCACCTGCCTGTGAAACTTTCTCAACATGTCAGTTAGATATTTGACATAGTTAGTCATGTAATCATCTGTTCACAAAAGAGTGAGTTTGTGGAGTGTTACTGGGGGGCTAGACCCTGCGAACATTACCCTTCCCATCAATACTTCGTGTGGGCTAAGCCCTGTCGTTGCATTTGGTGAGCTTCGGATGGAGCACAGAACTAGCGGCAGCGCGTCTACCCATTTTAGTCCTGTGGTCAACATTGTTTTAGTGAGTTTCTCCTTTATAGTCAAGTTCATTCTCTCAACCTGGTCTGAGCTCTGCGGGTGATAGGGAACATGCAATTGCCATTTAAACCCTAACACTGCAGCTAGACTCTGGGTTATCTTAGAAATGAATGCTGGACCTCTGTCACTGTTAATCCCTGCTGGAACACCAAATCTAGGGATAACATCTTTGAGAAGACACTTTACAACTGTTCTAGCGTCTTCTTTTCTGGTAGGGTAGGCCTCTACCCATTTGGAGAACTGGCACACTATTACCAAAAGATATTTGAATCCTTGGCATGGTGGCATATGCGAAAAGTCAATTTGCATATTCACAAAGGGCCCCGAGGGGGGCGGTAAGTGTTCATGCTGAACTGGACCACTTCTTCTTCTTGTCTGCTGGCATATCATGCATCTATCTACAAGGGTCTGTGTAGCTAGTGTGATGCCTGGAGCAAACCATTGTGACTTTATAATCCCATTCATCCCTCCTTTTCCTACATGTGATTTGCCATGTGCAACATGTGCCAAAACATGGAGGAACGAACGGGGACAAACCATCCGTCCATCTGGGTGGAGCCACAAGCTGGACTCAGCGTCAAGTGTACAACCTCGTCTTAGCCATAAATCTTTCTCCCTAACATCAGTGCGGGCTTGCATGTCCGCAACATCATTAAAGGAAGGCAAACAAATGGGTTCTGCGGGTTGTGTTGAGGGGCATTGGACCACCATAGAAGAGCAGGAAACTGCTGCTTGTTTACGCATTTCCACGCGAAATAGGATCATCAGAATTTGTGTGAGCAGCACATTTAACTACTGCTAGCCATGCAGGGAGCAGGATATCGTCTAATAGCTCAGCTACTAACGCATGATGTTGAATAGGCTTACCAGCATTTTCCACAAGACACCAAAATCATGGCACACACCAAATGCATACCTGGAGTCTGTGAAAATGGTTGCAACTTTACCTTTAGCCAAAATACACGCCCTAAACAGAGCATACAACTCTGCAGCCTGAGCCGACGTGCCATTTGGCAAGGCCCGGCTTTCTAAGACTTCCCAGTCGTTCACAACAGCATAGCCTGCTAAGTGTACTGTGTCAGACGGCCTGCTCGCAGACCCGTCTGTGAATAGAATCATATCTGAATTAGGGATAGGAGTTTGCAACATATCAGTTCTGGGGGAAGAAGACATGTCAATCGTTGTGACGCAGTCATGTGTTATTTAAAAATCTGGAATTGGCACCAGCGTAGCTGGGTTTAGGGGGGGGGGGGGGGGGTAGCATTTAAGAGTGATGTGTCCATAAGGGTGCATTGACAAAAAATGTCATTAAAAGTGAAAAATATAAAAAATAATAACAATAATAATAACAGTAGTAATAATAATAATAATAATAATAATAATAAGAAGAAGAAGAAGAAGAAGAAGAAGAAGAAGAAGAAGAAGAAGAAGAAGAAGAAGAAGAAGAAGAAGAAGAAGAATATAGTTTAAATAAAATAAATTGTAATTGTGGTTAAATAACATTGTCTGCTGCATTTATTTGGTCAATTTAAACGGTAAGTAATGTTATTATGTCAGGTGCGCGTGACCTGTGCCGCTGCGCGTTCGTAATTTGCAAGGTGCTTACACAGCAGTCAATGATCGACATCAGAAAATGGTTAAAACAACCAGCCCTTATCGCCAGCAGTAACACTGCATCGACAGCAGATAATAACAGTTCAGATCATGGGGACATTACGTTACCCGCGGCCACTGTCGTGGACACTAACGTCCTCCCGCCCGACTCGCCGACTTTGCCCACCTGGCCCACGGAGAAGGAGCAGCCGCAGCCGTCTTCGTTGCCCAAAACACCGCCACCCCTCGGCGGCCCGAAAGTGCCAGAGGACCTCCACAAAACAGAGCCTGTCCAGGTATATTAAAAAAAGTACCCAACTCGCCTGTACAGTGGGGTAAGGTGCTCATTTTGCAGCTCATGGTTTCAAAACAGAGATTGGCTGGAATATTCCTGTAAAAATGATGCCATCTTCTGCTATGCATGTAGACATTTCGGTCTTAAAAGGGGAGTGACTTGTAAAATATCCATAAATATATAGTAAATCTGTTTACAGTTCTGTTTCATATGGGTGTTGAGGTGTATCCATAGATCTCTTAATTTTGCTTTCAAAGTGCACCACATTGATGCTTTAAACTTCAATATTTAAAAAAAAATCTTCCCGGGGGAGGGGAGGTGAGGACCCCCTAGTGCCCACACTTTTTCAGCTTGGAAGCTACTTTTAAAATGACCAAGCCCAAAAGATCTAACTACAGGCCCAATCTGTGTCGTGAGCGCACGGGGGATGCTAGAGGACTAAACGGCGGATAAACTGTGGGGCGCTTACACTAATTGCGCCGCATAAGCGCATAATAGTGGTGAGGCCCCTCCTCATCTGAAGTGCAAATGCGGCGCATAACGGCATGAACCCGTATGGCACAATACAACTCAGACTGGTTTACCTGTACGTCAATCAAGTGGCAAATCGTTAGCCTAATAGCATAATTGCCTAAGTCATTTTTTGGCCAAATTGTGATATCTGCCTAACTTTACTCTCCTACCACTGCTGCATCACCCTGCCTTATTGCCTATGTCCACAGCCTATCAGAATGCATTTTAGAGTCCAAAATCACTATCTGCCTAAGTCATCGCTTTGACTTAGGCATTTTTGCAGGGCACTTTTCCTTGTTTTCCAAAAAAATTCAAATATGACTTGGGCAATTATGCTATTAGGCTAACGAAATGCCATAGTAAGGATGGATGATAGGCTAACTTAAAAAAAAAATAATTCCCTTTTTTTTTTTCAATGCCATGCGATCTACCCACACTACCTTTGCGATCGACGTATTGGGCACCCCTGCCCTACACTGAAAAAATTGATACTTTGGACTAACTTAAAAAATGTTTGTAACAGCTAATTTTTTTTGTTTATTCCAACTTGATTTTTCAACCTAAAAAAATTAAGTTAAGTGAAAAATATTGCTTCTGTCTAAGATATATATTTACATTCACACAAAGTAATAAGATGATTCATTCTGAAGACCACACAACATTTGTTACTTTGTTCTAACTTAATTTTTCCTTTGGGACTAACCTCATATTTATATTAGATCTAAGTAGAGTTTTTAAGTTTGTGAAAAAAAAAAAAAAAAATACTTCATTTTGTTGCAGGCAATATTTTTTATTATAGCTTAAAATATTTTCATTTATTACAAAGCAAACACTTTAATGTACATCAATACAATACTGTGTTTTGTTTACTGTAAACAAATTACATTTGACTTATAAGACTTTGTTTAGCTCAGTTCACATAAAGACAGGAATATTCTCTTCAAAAGACCTTACATTTATTGGGATGTCTTTAAAATATGCATCACCTATTCTGTTTTATAAAATACAATCTTTTTTAAATTAAAAATAAATACATCAATAAATGAATACAATTAATTGAGTAAATTATGCAACCAATTTGCACTTAAGTAAATCAAGATCACTTTGGCTTTTTTTTTACAAAACTCTCCTGTAGCCTTAACCAAATACATCACAAATGTGCATATGAACATGTAAAACTAGCTTGCATATCTCTCCTTTAAAATGTAAATATGTAATGCGTTTAAACCTGGCTGCCTTTTAATTAAAGACAAGAACGTATGCATGACATCTTTTTTTTCTTTACATTTTTAAACACTTCAACAATATTTTCTGCAGCTCTTAATTACAACTTCAGATAAACATATATCCATTAAGAAGGGTTTCAGTAGCATTACCAGAATCTGTGAAGTCACATTCTTTTTTAACTTCAAATGAAACATACAGAGGCCAAAGCAATTAAGCAACGAAAAATGCAGTACAATCCCTAGCATTGCAATCTTTGAACAAGGTTGGCCTTTTGTGTCAGTTCAATCATTTCAACCAGATACGAGTTCTTAGAGACTGAGCTGGAGGGTGTGGACAAGATGTCAGTATCGTCTGATTGAGCAGACGCTGTTTCTTCACAGACGGTAAAGATGTATTCTTGGACACACCCTTTCTGCACATTCCAGAGACTTGAGTTGTGTCTAAAGAATATTCCCTGGCTCACATCTTACTCCAAATACAATGGTTTTACTCCTCATATATTACTTCCTTGTTACACAGACTATTATTATTGATACAAAGTAATATTAACGAGTTCTTAGAGACTGAGCTGAAGGGTGTGGACAAGATGTCAGTATCGTCTGATTGAGCAGACGCTGCTTCTTCACAGACGGTAAAGATGTATTCTTGGACACCATCATCAGGTATTGGGATGACCTTTGTTGGAGTCAGAGTGGTTTTAAAACCCACCTCGGCTCCGCGTGTTCGTTTTGTGAATGGTTCAGATTAACAGAAGAAGAATTCACAGCAACCATTGGTAAGGTTATAACAAATATGCTGATTTAATGTCAAAAGACACAATAACACAACATCACGAAGTAATCCGGATTATCCCGGGCCTGGTTCCTCCCGCTGGGAAATCTTGCTTACTTCGTCTTGGCAGCAGGAGGAAGAGAGGGCGAACCAAAGACAGAACAGCCTTACATGCCAAAACAAAACAGGAGGAGCTGTGGTCATAGCAAATCAGCACGAGCCAGCAGAGGACATGGAAACAAGAGTCTCTAGCTGTCTCATATTACTGCAGCCTTCATCCACACACACACCCTTTCTGCACATTCCAGAGACTTGAGTTGTGTCTAAAGAATATTCCCTTGCTCACATCTTACTCCAAATACAATGGTTTTACTCCTCATATATTACTTCCTTGTTACACAGACTATTATTATTGATACAAAGTAATATTAACACACAGGAATGCAGGGGCGGACTGCGACTAAAATTCAGCCCTGGAAACTGACCCAGTCCGGCCACATGAAATGTCAAATGTTAGAAATCTGCTGTTTATTATTTAAAGTTTTCCGATTGGCTAATTTTTTCCTCTCTGTACACAACTCCAGTTTGGGCATTGGCCTGTCATCAGATTTAATTTTTAGTTGCTGCTGTGGCGGAAGTTTAGTAAAATAGTTTTTGATGAAATACTCCAAATATCCACCCTCCATAGTTGCACTTACTTCAGTTGCTTGCTACTTTCTAAGGGCGGTGATGATTTACAGTACGAACTGAAGTTGATGCGATTTTATTGGATTGTGAGGCATGACGTGAACCTCATCTGATTGGTCAATCCCTCCATTTTCTTTCACCAAGGGAAGCCAATTTCGGCTAGCCTCCTCTCGCAACAGAGAGAGCAATCTACTGTTTCACCATAACATCTAAAGGGGCACTGTTTCACTGTTTGTAAAATACTCATTTAGAATGGGGGAGAGATGGGCGAGCAGCAACACACAGCACAGAAAAATTACGGAAACTAAACGAACAAAGTGTTTTTATTTATTTATTACAATTATAACTACAATCCAACAAAACAGGGGAAGCCTGGCTTCCCTTGGCCTCCAAGAGAAAACGCCACTGAGTTCAAGGGATAATTCTCACCAACCACTTGTATACGTGCCAGTTGAGCTGGTTCTTGCACCAGCTCAACTCTGTCTCTCATCATGAACGCAGGAGGCTGGCTGTATATCTGAACTCGCGCCCTCATTATCCTCTTCATCATCTTGCACTTGTTCTAAGCTGCTGATGATAGTGCTTGTAGCAGCGCTGCTGCCAACAAGGTATGTCAATTTGCAAAATGTATATGCTTCACCTGCGAGTGACTTCACCTTTTTCTCTCTTGCCTTCTCGGCCCCTCCTTTTTCTTTTCGTTTTCTTTGATTTGTATCCATGTTTTTTCATTCTCCATGTCTGCCGCGGCGTCTAATCCCTTCTCTTCGTGTGGCCGGTCTTTTTTCTTCTTCGTGTGTGATTATTTGACAGATAAGAACCACACAACTGCATTAGCGGCCGCTGTCGCCCTCTGTCGGCCGTCAGCGCAACTTAACTTATGACGTTAAAGAATTTTTTTTTTAAAGGGCCGGCCGTCCGTCAACGGCCCTTGACGACCGGCCGTTCTGTGGTTCTCCAGATTCTACAGATGGCCAGTCCGCCCCTGCAGGAATGTATAAAACCACACATATATTAGTGATAACATGATGCAACACACCTCTTATATATGGGTGACATTAAGATGAATATAATCTCCATGTCACGGTTGAGTGAAGGAAGCAGGACCCAAATGCAGATAACTCTGATAATCCTTTATTTCAAGGAATATGAAACTAATACAGACAAACAGAACACTCACCGGGGTGAATTCAGTCACCAACAAAAGAAGCACCCACCACTGAACACAGCACGAGACAAGACTAAATACAGGGAGGGATAATTACAAGACAAGAAACAGCCGGGCAGGGGAGGAGAAACACAAGGGCCACAGGTGAACACAATCAGCTAACGAGACACAGGTGAGGAGGGAGGAGAAAACACAAGGGCCACAGGTGAACACAATCAGCTAACGAGACACAGGTGAGGAGGGAGGAGAAAACACAGGGACACCAGGGAAACTAACGACAGGAGGAAAACATGACATAGAGAACAGTGAAAACACCCAAACCTAGACCTGTGACGTGACATGATAACCGTGACAGAACCCCCCCCTCAAGGGACGGATTCCAGACGTCCCTAAACCCCAAAACAAAAATCCAACACAGTCCAGCAGGGTGGGTGGAGGGGGTCCGGAGGAGGGAACTAAGCTGACCGCCCAGGAGCCCAGTAGGGGACCAGGAAGGGATCTCGGGCGGACGGCCCGGGGGCACGGTAGAAGCCGAGAAGGGGGACTCGGGCGGACGGCCCGGGGGCAAGGCAGAGTCTAAGGTGGGGAACTCGGGCGGACGGCCCGGGGGCAAGGCAGAGTCCAAGGTGGGGGTCTCGGGCGGACGGCCCGGGGGCAAGGCAGAGTCCATGGTGGGGCGAAGGCCACAGCGGGCGAACTCAGGGGGCCGAGCATGAGGGCGAAGGCAGCGGCAGGAAGAGTCAGGGGGCCGGGCTCGAGGACGAGGGCAGCGGCAGGAAGAGTCAGGGGGCCGGGCCCGAGGACGAGGGCAGCGGCAGGAAGAGTCAGGAGGCCGGGCCCGCGGGCGAAGACCGCGGCTCACAGAGGGTCGGGATCAAGGGCGAAGACCAGACAGCTCCGGAGGCCGGGCAGGACCCGGTGTCGGCCGGACAGGAACCGGAGCCGGCGGGACAGGCTTCGGCAGGATCCCCCACGGAAGAGGACCAGGAGTTGGCAGGACCCCCAGCAGGAGAGCGGTTGGCGGGACCTCCGACGAGACAGGACAAAGGGTTGGCAGTACCCCCGGCAGGAGAGTAGACGGCGGGACCTCCAACGGCACAGGACACAGGGTTGGCAGTACCCCCTGGCAGGAGAGTAGTCGGCGGGGCCTCCAACAGGACAGGACATAGGGTTGGCAGGACCCCCGGCAGGAGAGTAGTCGGCGGGACCTCCAACGGGACAGGACACAGGGTTGGCAGGACCCCCGGCAGGTGAGTAGACGGCGGGACCTCCAACGGGACAGGACATAGGGTTGGCAGGACCCCCGGCAGGAGAGTAGTCGGCGGGACCTCCAACGGGACAGGACATGGGGTTGGCAGGACCCCCGGCAGGAGAGTAGTCGGCGGGGCCTCCAACGGGACAGGACATGGGGTTGGCAGGACCCCCGGCAGGAGAGTAGTCGGCGGGGCCTCCAACGGGACAGGACATAGGGTTGGCAGGACCCCCGGCAGGAGAGTAGTCGGCGGGGCCTCCAACGGGACAGGACACAGGGTTGGCAGGACCCCCGGCAGGAGAGTAGTCGGCGGGGCCTCCAACGAGACAGGACAAAGGGTTGGCAGGACCCCCGGCAGGAGAGTAGTCGGCGGGACCTCCAACGGCACAGGACATGGGGTTGGCAGGACCCCCGGCAGGAGAGTAGTCGGCGGGGCCTCCAACGGGACAGGACACAGGATTGGCAGGACCCCCGGCAGGAGAGTAGTCGGCGGGGCCTCCAACGGGACAGGACCCAGGGTTGGAAGGACCCCCGGCAGGAGAGTAGTCGGCGGGGCCTCCAACGGGACAGGACACAGGGTTGGCAGGAACCCCGGCAGGAGAGTAGTCGGCGGGGCTTCCAACGGGACAGGACACAGGGTTGGCAGGACCCCCGGCAGGAGAGTAGTCGGCGGGGCCTCCAACGAGACAGGACATGGGGTTGGCAGGACCCCCAGCGGAACCTCCAACGGTACAGGACATGGGGTTGGCAGGACCCCCGGCAGAAGACTAGTCTGCGGGACCTCCAACGGGACAGGACACAGGGTTGGCAGGACCCCCAGCTGAACCTCCAACGGTACAGGACATGGGGTTGGCAGGACCCCCGGCAGAAGACTAGTCTGCGGGACCTCCAACGGGACAGGACATGGGGTTGGCAGGACCCCCGGCAGAAGACTAGTCTGCGGGACCTCCAACGGGACAGGACATGGGGTTGGCAGGACCCCCGGCAGGAGAGTAGTCGGCGGGGCCTCCAACGAGACAGGACAAAGGGTTGGCAGGACCCCCGGCAGGAGAGTAGTCGGCGGGACCTCCAACGGCACAGGACATGGGGTTGGCAGGACCCCCGGCAGGAGAGTTGTCTGCGGGACCTCCAACGGCACATGAGTAGGGGCTTGAGTGGGGACTCGAGAGAGGGCTCGAGAGGGGACTCGAGAAGGAACTCGAGAGGTGACTGGAGAGGGGACTCGAGAGGGAACTCGAGAGGAGACTCGAGAGATGACTTGAGAGGAGACTTGAGAGGAATCTAGAAAGGGGACTCGAGAGGTAGCTCGAGAGGAGACTTGAGAGGGAACTAGAGAGGGGACTCGAGAGGGAACTTGAGATGGGATGAGGGAAGGGACTAGAGAAGTGACTCGAGGTGGGACTAGAGAAGGGGCTCGGGAAGGGGCCAGAGAGGTGACTAAAGGAGGGACTGGAGAAGGGACTAGGGAAGTGACTAGAGGAGGGACTTGAGAAAGGACTTGAGTAGGGACTTGAGATGGGACTAGAGAAGTGACTAGAGGTGGGACTGGAGAAGGGACTAGAGAAGGGACTAGGAAAGTGACCTGAGGAGGGACTAGGGAAGGGACAAGAGGAGGGACTCGAGAAGAGACTAGAGAAGGGACCAGAGATGGGACTATGGCAGCTGGGGCCAGAGCTAAGGCTGGAACCATGGCTGCTGGGGCCGGGACCATGGCTGCTGGGGCCAGAACTAGGTCTGGAACCATGGCTGCTGGGGCCAGAACTGGGGCCGGAACCATGGCTGCTGGGGCCAGAACTGGGGCCGGAATGATGGCTGCTGGGGCCAGAACTGGGGCTGGAACCATGGCTGTGTGGGCCGGTTCTGTAGCCGGAACCATGGCTCTTGGGGCTCGGATTGCTAGCCTGGACTTGCGACTCCTTCTCTTAGAAGCCGCCTGAAGGCTCCGTGGACCTCCAAAAGCCAGCCGAGTTCCAGAAAACGACTCTTGGACAGGAGCAGGAACTGGGGCGGAAGCACTGGTTGACTCCAGACGGAACACACCGAGACGTTTATAGTCAGCAGGCTGGAAATCACACACCCAGATGAAGTTCAAAATCCAGCCAGGTAAGAATTTCACCAAGTCTGGTTTCTCCATAGCCAACCGGTGCGCCTCTACCAGAGCGGCCTCCCTCTGCAGAACACTGGACGCTCCCCTCCACCAATCATAGCAGCAAGCCAAAGCAAAGGAAAAATGCTGTAGTTCCACCTCAAATGGATCATCTGCTGGGTCCATTTCTGGTTGGTGCTTTCTGTCACGGTTGAGTGAAGGAAACAGGACCCAAATGCAGATAACTCTGATAATCCTTTATTTCAAGGAATATGAAACTAATACAGACAAACAGAACACTCACCGGGGTGAATTCAGTCACCAACAAAAGAAGCACCCACCACTGAACACAGCACGAGACAAGACTAAATACAGGGAGGGATAATTACAAGACAAGAAACAGCCGGGCAGGGGAGGAGAAACACAAGGGCCACAGGTGAACACAATCAGCTAACGAGACACAGGTGAGGAGGGAGGAGAAAACACAAGGGCCACAGGTGAACACAATCAGCTAACGAGACACAGGTGAGGAGGGAGGAGAAAACACAGGGACACCAGGGAAACTAACGACAGGAGGAAAACATGACATAGAGAACAATGAAAACACCCAAACCTAGACCTGTGACCTGACATGATAACCGTGACACTCCAATCCTCCACAACATTTAAACATAGTTTAAAACAAAAAAAGCAACCATTTCAAAACCTTACCTTATTTAAAAGTGTTTTGGGGTCAGACACTCTCACAGACAGTGGGTAGCGGTGTAATGGCGGCTGCAACAAATCTGAGTAGCATGAAGCTGCAGCGTCGGAGACAGCAGTTACAGGACCGCACTTGTAGAACCGCGCACACACAGGTCCGACGGAGCAGGTGACGGCGGCACATGACGGAGCACGTTCACATGAATGTGAACGTCAATGCAGAGAATGTGAGTAATGTGAAGTGCTTTTAAAGTTTTATTTGTTTAACATTAATAACAATTTCGGTGTCTTGATTTGAAGTGTGATTAGCTAACATTAACTATGATAGTGTTAACCCTTTGATACACAACATGGGTCAAAAGTGACCCGACAGAGTTTTAATTGTAAATATCTTTGCAATAAATTCATTTCACCATTCAGAATTCCAGGAATTCCTCAAGTAACTTGTTTTTGATCATCACAAATTCTTATTTTCATTTTTACTTTTTCACTTTTTTAATAAAAATCATGTTTGTACGACTACCCCTCTAAAGCACAACATGGGTCAAAAATGACCCGCATTCATTTCTTATGTTATTTCATGCATGGCTGTGTTTCTTTGCTATATCTTTTAAAATCTATTCATTTCATCATTTAATATTACAAAGTATTCATTAAATATCTTGTTTTTGATGACCATAAATCATTTTTTTTCATTTTCTCTGTCTATATTTTGGAACTAAAATAGGTTTTGTATCACTACATCAAGTTTCCACACATGGGTCAGAAATGACCCGTGCAAGTGTGAATTTGATAGGAACCTTTGATTTATAAAATGTGTGCAGTTAGGAAAATGTTTACTGTGGACAACTTTTCACTTGTCAGAATATGGCGCTGGTCAGAACTAAACAACTGGACAACATTTCACGTTCCACTCTTGTCAGAAGGAAACAGGCTGCGTCTTCAGATCTGATTCATGTAAGTCTTGTTTTACAATTGTTTTACCTAAGACGAAAAGATATTGAGAAAAGATAACTGCACATAACATTTGAACATTATCCCTACCTGTTGGGAAGGAGAAATATTACATTAGCATATTCTATTCTAGCTCGCATACATTAGCATATTCTATTCTAGCTAGCTAATGTTAGCTAGGTCAATTCTAGATCGGTCGCTAATATTAGCTAATGCATACATGCCAACTATCTTGCCAGATCATGTATGAAATGTAATCATGTCTTACACAATAAAAACGCTATACTATTTTCAACCCATTTGTCAATCTGGAAATACATACATAATAATAAATAAATACATTTAAATACAGTCATATAAAGGTATAAGCTAATGTCAGCTAGGGAAACAAAATAAAACTTGAATTAGAAAAGTGTACTGTATAATTTATGAACTGATGTTGTAAATATTATTTTGATTTTCTTCATCCACAGTATGGCTCGTCACACTCATTCACGTTTCACGGCTGTGGTCATCGAGATGTTACATCAAGAACAGGATAAGGAAGATGGAGCAATCCTTGATTCTGACTCTGAGTTTGACCTCTCTGATGATGACGTAGACTATGTGCCACAGGGTCAAGCTGAAGTTGCTGGTGATGAAGAAGACTCCTTGGACGAGCTAGAAGACTCGTCTGATGAGTCCTCTGAAGAGGAAACTCAGACCCAGGCCAATAGGCTAAGTAAAAAGGGGTCTTACTGGAATGAGCAACCCCCCACTCAAGGCAGAGCAAGAACCCATAACATCCTGAGGAGGTGTCCAGGACCCGTATCTGGTTCAACAATCATTTCACCAAAAGATGCCTGGGAGTTGTTCATTAGTGATAACATCATAGAGGAGGTTTTAAGATGCACTAACTTAGAGGGACGCAGAGCAAAAAGCAGCAAAAGGAAAAGAGTGGACATGCCTCGACAAAGTGGAATTCACGGCATTTATTGGTTTGACCCTCCTTGCAGGGGGACAAGAGCTGGGATGTGGCCTTGCGGGAGCTCTTTCTGGATCCCCTGCAAAATCCGATGTATAAGGCCACCATGGAGTTCCACAGATATGAGGATATCCGCCGCCTCATACGGTTTGATGATAAGAGGACTAGGGCTGTTAGACTGGAAACAGACCACATGGCTGCATTCAAATATGTGTGGGACTGTTTCCTGGCCAATTGCAAGAAAGTGTTCGTCCCCAGTGATTGTGTCACTATAGATGAGCAGCTTGTGCCATTCCGTGGAAGGTGCAAGTTCTTACAATACATGCCCAGCAAGCCAGCAAAATATGGGATCAAAATATTTTGGATGTGCGATGCAAGGGTCCATTATGCATTCAATGGCATGATCTGTACAGGGCGACAGCCAGGAGAGGATGTTCAGAGGAACCTTGGCGAGAATATTGTCCAACAGTTGTCCAGCGGAATAAGACACACAGGTGAATATAGAATACAGAGTATACATACAGTGAATATACTCTTGAAGTTCTAGCACAATACCTAGATCACTTTTCCACTCTCTCATAGTGTCTATTTCATTTTGTATTACCATTGTGATAAATTGATTAATTTATAAGCATAGAATGGAATAAAATACAATGCAGTACCCCATAATAATAATAATAATCAATATTCCATCAGGTTTATTTTAATGTTATAATTTAGAGAATTACATGTTGACTAAATTTACCATTCATTTTTTTAACCATGGATAACTTCTTTACCAGCATTCCTTTTGCTGAGAAGCTCCTAGAGAAGAACCTTACGCTTGTGGGGACTCTTCGCCAGAACAAGCCAGACATACCACCTGTCATGAAGCCAAACAAACTGAGAGAGAAGTACAGCTCCAAATTTGGATTCTGTGGCAACATGACAATGGTGAGCTACAGTATGTCCCGAAAAAGGGGAAGGCTGTTGTGCTGCGGGGGTGGCGAAGTCGATAGGGACTTGGCTTGGCAACTGGAAGGTCACCAGTTCAAGACCAAGTGCTACCGAGGTGTCCCTGAGCAAGGCCCCAGGGCCCCATCCTTTTCCTACTGTACTTACTGCCCCTAGGCTCAATTCTCACAAAACATAATATTCCCTTCCACTGCTACGCCGACGATGTACAGATATATCTCCCTCTCGAAGCAAGTGTCACACACTCATTACAACAGTTGATGGACTGCTTAACTGAGATAAAATCCTGGCTGAGCAAAAACTTTCTAAACCTCAACGAAAGCAAGACTGAGGTCATCTTTTTTGGACCCCAACCTCCAGCCTCCCAGGTTGATATTCTGGGCTCCCTCCAACAAAACATCCTCCCCTCGGTCACGAACCTTGGGGTGACCTTCTCCAGTACTTTTAAATTCGACAAGCAGGTCAGCAGCGTAGTCAAATCCTGCTTTTTTAAAATAAGACTTTTGGCCAAAACCAAGTCGTATTTATCTTTTAAAGACCTGGAAAGGGTTATTAACGCCTTTGTGACCTCGAGACTGGACTACTGCAACGCTCTGTATATGGGTATGGACCAGGCATCAATTAAACGCCTGCAGCTAGTCCAGAACGCAGCTGCACGTTTGCTGACTGGCCATAAAAAGCGTGACCACATCACCCCAATTCTGGCCTCACTGCACTGGCTTCCAGTTCGGTACAGAATTGATTTTAAAATCCTTTTATTTGTTTTTAAAGCACTAAATGGGCTGGCTCCGGCCTATATAGCTGAACTCCTCCAGCGCTACACCCCAGCCAGAGCTTTAAGGTCTGCTGACCATCTGCTGCTGGTAGTGCCCAAGACCAGGCTCAAAACCCGAGGGCACCGAGCCTTCGCAGCAGCTGGCCCCAGGCTCTGGAACACTCTGCCCCTCCATGTGAGGTCGGCCCAGACCCTAGGGGTTTTTAAATCCACACTTAAGACCCACTTCTTCTCTCAGGCCTTCTAGTTAGAGCGGAGCACGACTCCTGACTTTTCCGTGTGTTTTGTTTTTATATTTGCTGTTGCAATGACTGTCTTTTGTTGTTATTGTACTGTCGTAAATTGTTTTTATTACTTGTACAGCACTTTGGCTCGACCAAACATCGTTTTTAAATGTGCTATATAAATAAAACTTGATTTGATTTGATTTGAAGGCACCGTTCCCCGGGCACCTTTCAAAATGGCAGCCCACTGCTCCTAACACTAGGATGGGTCAAATGCAGAGAAACAATTTCCCCACGGGGATTAATAAAGTATATCCAAAACAAAAAAAAGAAGCACAATGCATGATGACATGGCAGTGGATGACCAGAGTGTTAAGAGGAAGCCAGAAGTGATCCAATATTACAACCACACAAAATCAGGAGTGGACACAATGGATCAAATGGTTCGCACGTACACCTGCAAGTGGAGAACACGGAGGTGGCCCATGGTGCTCTGGCACAATGTGCTGGATGTTGCCACCCTCAACGCCTTCACCAGCTACATTGCACAACACCCTGGTTACATGGGTGGTGTGACTAATGCACGGCGGCTCTTCATAAAGGAGCTGGGCAAAGAGCTGGTCATGCCACACATGAAGAGACGCATGGAGGGCACGTCCCACCTCCAAACCCATATTACAGAGGCAATGGAAAGATGTGGGTTAAAAGTAAGCGCAGCCACCACCCAGCCACGGGAGGGCCAAGTGAAGAGGAAGAGGTGCCAAAGATCGAAAAGCCAGCAGCTGGTGTTCCAATTGCACCAGCCCTGTGTGCAAGGAGCACAAACATGTTGTTGTGATTTGTGAGGCATGTATGCACTAGATTGCAACTTACTCATATGAGTTCATTTCATGAGTTTGTTTCATGAGTGTCATGAGTTCATTTTAAACATTCAGCATTCACCACAGTTCACTGCAGTAACATTACAGATTCACTAACAGTTCAAAAAGTTCAAAATTAGTTTTATCAGTTGTATGGTGTATGCTATGTGTGAGTGTGACAAAGTGACAAATAAACATTACAAATATTAAATGTGTTATTATTTGGTCCAAATCACTGCTAAAATATTTTTTGACAAAATCATTATTATCGTATGTCTTTTTTTTTTTTAAATACCACACTTCTTGCATACATGGGTCATTTTCGATCCATGTCTGTAAACTTGATGTAATATTATAAAAACTATTTTAGTTTAGTAATTAACAAAGGAGAAACAAAATGAATGATTTAGGGTTTTCAAAAACAAGATATTTAATGAATATTTTGAATATTTAATGATGAAATAAGTTGATTTCCAAAAATATAGCAAAGAAACACTCAACCATGCATTAAATAACACTGTAAGTCAATACGGGTCATTTTTGACCCATGTTGTGTCTTAGAGGGGGTTTCCATAGCTTGTGTATCAGAGGGTTAAGGCAATACAAACAAACATCTGTTTGCTTATGATAGCTTCTAACCCTATTAAAGTCTCTAAAAACAACTATTCGTTAGCTATAGCTTTCGGCAAAAGCATTAGCTTCGTTAGCATATTTAATCATTTGTTTAATGAAACTAGCGTGATTTTGGCAAGCCCAATTAGGTGTCATAGTTGAGTAATTTAATCACTAATTACAGTAAGAGTGTGAGTAATGTGAATCATGTTGTTTTTTTAAAGTTAACAACTATTCTGTTGTATTGAATTGGACAGCCATACAAGCAACACGTGCTAAATGTCTGTTAGCATATGATGACTCGCTGCAAAACCAACTGTTAACCATTTTGTTTATTTGTTTAATGAGACCGTATGTTATGGTTATGTTATTTGACAGAGGCTTTTATCCGAAGTCACTCACAAAAAACATAAAATAACCATAATTAACATTAGAATTTCAATACAAATAGTTACATAGTCAAGTTACTTATTACATTTTTAACAGGGTAATTACTCATCTGTAACCTACTACATTTAAAAAATGATAATTAATTATAGTCAGCTTATTAATTAAACTTCAACGGATGACAAAAGCATATAAATGATCTGTGCGTCCGCTACATTAAATCAGCAGTAGCCTAAGTTCTGTCTTCAGTGTAAATGCTTCTTTAATAGTCATTGTATTACAATTTGAATTCATTGTAAATAATCTTCACTGGGCTGACTGTCTGTTTACCGTTTATCAGACAGTCTCATCATTTTGACATGTTTTGTAATATTGCATGAGGTGTTTTAGTCAGTTATGTCGGCCTATTATGTAGGTTAGAATCTGTCGTGTCAGAATCTAACAATTAGGCCTAATTTATGTCTGTCTTTCAAATTGTTTCAAAATGTTCAGTTTGACCAATTAGGCTCTCTCTTTTTCAAGATGCATATTTCAATCCAAGAGGGGAGATCCTTGCCGGACCTTCAACGGTGCACGACTTGTTGCAACGACTTTCGCTGCCCGTTCTGTGTCTCTGGTTTGTTCTCTCCAACCAAACACAGCAAGGTCAAAAGCCATCTAGAGAGCTACTTCCACCGTGCAGTTCTCCATGAAGGTAAAGTTAGCAAATATTCTCTTGTGAAATGCAAATGGAGTTGCAATGTGTCTGCATTAAAAGCAGCCTGAATGTTATGATCAGTTCCATTTGAGCAATAAATCAAAACAAGTCCTATGATTTGTTTGTGGTGACCAGTTACTTGATCCAGATGTTATTCATAATTTACACTTTTAAATAATATGATCACGAAATAATAATACTACAATTCTATGTTCTTATGTTTAAGGGTATACTATTCACAGATGTGGATTAAAATGCCGACCGGAATATCATTTCCACTGCAGCTACTGCCAATACCTTAGATGACGTCTTGTTCTTATTGTTTCAAAGGCATGGCCAAAGGTTTGCATTCTGGACTCTGGAGGCCAGAAGCTTGCTGGAGGGAACCCTTCAGCCAATATTCAGAGTGCCACGACAGGTTATCTCCCTGGAGAGGGAACAGCAGACCCCGCCTCACCCCCAGTGAAGAAACAGCAGACCCCGCCTCACCCCCAGTGACTGACCAATCCGATTTAAAGCGTACTCTGTAATCGTATCATTCTTCCGGCTGTATACTTCCCTGCTGAATATATTTACTGCTTACCGTATATATAATATCTTATTTATATCTACTAATTGATGTTTGTTTCTGCACTGCTGTTAAGATGCTAAACTTCACTTTGTTAATTAAGGTAATTAAGGTGAATCTAATCCACTTAATTTAATCAGTGCTAGCTAAGGCTACCTAATGGCGGGGAATTACAGCTCTTCTTACAATTGACACAAGGAACAATTAGTTTAAATCACATTTACCTACAACGCTATTTAAAGCATCGTCAATATATCACATTTTACTCTGTATTCCTGTTATTACACAAAGGTAAAACAGCCTGACTGATACTGGATTATTTAGGCAATAACAATAATATACAACTGACGTATAATATGAGCTCTGCCAAAACTGCCTGACAGCAGACCCCCACAGAGTGGAAATTAAAATAAATAAAAATGTATTCTGAACTGAAATGCCTCTCGGTCAAACTGCTTGTTTATCTTTTGCAGGCTGGTGCATGAACACACTAATAGTTGTTTTTCAGTAATCTAGCACCTCTTCGAAGACACCTTTGATTTATTAATATTAATAATGAAACGAGAATTAGAATACTGTAGAAGGAACAGTGTTTAACAGTGTTGTTTTCTTTTATCAAAAACATACCCAAAACTAAATTTAACAGTGTTGTTTAATATACATATAAAAGACATAAAAGACTATCTTTTTTAAATTCTCAACTAAATTAACAGTGTTGTTTCGTCACCCAAAACTAAATTAACAGTGTTGTTTGTTTAATATACATATAAACATTCATGTGAACGTGCGTTGACCGTCACGTGCTCGGTCACGTTCCGCCGTCACGTGCTCCGTTGGACCTGTGTGTGCGGTTCTACAAGTGCGGTCGTGTAACTGCTGTCTCCGACGCTGCAGCTTCATACTATAACTCTTAAAGTCACCTTGCTTTGTACGTCACGTGGTCATGTGACATGCTTTGAAGTGAAAATAACGATTTAGGTTGAATATTGTTTTTAAGTTATTTCAGGGGGGAGTGTGTTTTGCTTTTCAAAAACGGAAACCATGATTCTTAATTAGACCAATTTAAAAATGTACTTTGATTAAATGACACAGTCGTTGCACTTTTTTCAGTGTAGAGGGTGTTAGGTCCACTCCCAAATAGCACTTTACCACTGCACCCTCTCTAATCTCAGATGCACCCTGAGTCATTTTGTTCTGGAACCGGGACTGAGCTGTTAGCTAACGTTGGTCACATCACAACATTGTAAAGTTAGCTATCATATATCAGGCTATAACTAAAGTAGTATTGATAATATAGTAACGTTACTGGCAGGACTGTTGATACTGATCCATAACAGAAACGAATGCGCAAGTATCAGCCGTATCTCGTGTTACCTAATGCAGCTCCACACTACGTCTTACGGTGCTGTGTACCGGAGGGGAGAGAGAGAGGAACTAAGGGGGGAGAAAGATGTAATACAGTTTCCTGATAAACGTTTTGTTTGATAGGCTTCAGCTGTGGAGAGTATATGCTGCAGGGAGGTGGATGCACCTCGCACAACGCACCCAGGAACGAACGCTAGCTCCGGTCCTTTTCCTGTTAGGGAAACTGTGGACTCGATGTCCTGACACTGACAGGCTCGAGTTTGTGCAACCTGCACAAACACAAGCTCACCATGATTACAAATGGTGAAATGCAATGTAAAATTACCAAAAAAATACCAGCTCACTAAATCACAACCGCTCAAACCAACTACAAACTACTACCCCGGATTGGGCAGAGAAGGAGTCCGAGAAAGTTGCTCCCCCATGTGACTTAATATAAAAAAAGCAGTTGCAAGAAAAAAAAAAACCTGCAAGTTGCTCTTTAAGGAGGGGGTGACCAAGCATTTTGTTGGTTTCTGACCGGGCAACTCTCGGTCACAGATAGTTATTGTTGTGGGACACCTGAAACACATACTTCTCGGGGTGTGGATGACCCCGAGCCATAAGCGACAACAATTGTGATTCAGTGTCCTCAGCTGTTTAGTCTATCTATTGAAGAATGTTGATTATTACACTCTGAACTAGTTAAAACCTGGAGCCAGGGGCGTCGCCTGGACCTGAAAACCTTCGGGGCTTAGCCCACAGTGGCGGCGGCGATAGTGGAATTTTCTACTGCAACACTCCCCACACAGTACACCCGCGACTCTTACAATGAAGGCTCGATAATCAGCTCACGGCATTCAGGCAGGGGTAAAGTGCTATTTGTTATGAGTGGGGGGCGGACCTCATCTCCTCTAGGGGATGTTCCCCCGGGAAGATTTATTTTTAAATATTGAAGTTAAAAGCATCAATCTGGTGCACTTTGAAAGCAAAATGAAGAGATCTATGGATACCTCTCTCAACACCCATATGAAACAGAATTGTAAACAGATTTACTTTTTCTTTATGGATATTTTACAAATCACTCCCTTTTTAAACTCTATTCTTGTTTTACTGCCATATAGTATTTCATAACTGTTTTTCCTTTATTCTCTTATTTTTTTTTAATAATGATCAAGGTGTGCCGCGGAAATAATATTTTTTAATAATTTGTGACCAAACCGTTTGAGACCCCTGAGATAACGCCGCATTCACACCCCGTTTACACAAGATCAAAACGGGTTGGATCCGCATAGTTTCTCTTGCGTGTAGCCCTTTCATTTACACGAGGCCGTAACAAAACGATAGAAACGGACCCCACAAACGATAACGGGTCTCAAGGTGGACAGATTTGCAAACTAAAAGCTCTGGGAGGTCAAACGGATCCGTCTGTACGCCTCTATACGATAATTTTCTGATAACGATGAAATAGCCCCGCATCCCTCTCCCCACGTCTCCTGCCCAGAGATCAGCTGCTGAGCTGTCAGAAGAGGGGGAGGAAAAGAGAGGCTCCGTTTGTTATTCTTATATTATTATATAGAGTCGTTATCAATTTGTTATAAAGCTCAATAAATAACAAAGAAGACCTCTGACCGGCACTTTTCTAATTTTGTACGGAAGATTTAAACTTTAACGGACATGTTGACCGGCGAAAAAAATGTTAACGGAAACTCTGCCACACGGTTCCCTCGTCCCTTGGAAGAGGCGGAGAGGTGGGTGATTATCATCTTTACAGCAGGAGCACACGCCGTCCACCGCGGAGAATAAACAGAAGGGCAACCATGGCAACCATGCTCCGGGGTCTTCTTCGCTGCTTTTGGTGTATTTTGTGGCGGCAGCAGCGCCACTTACAGGCCTGGCATATGTACTACAGCGTTTCCAGCGTTTCCAGCGGTGTCTTGTGAACGGACACGTTAAATGAATCGAATGCGTGTGAACGGAATACTTTTTTGAAAACGCATACTGTGCATAAACGCAAACGTTCCCGTGTGAGCAGCACCTTATAGTCCGGTTGAATCGAACCCTGGTGCTTTTAACCGCTCGGTGGGGTTTGTTTGGGTTGGTGTGAACGCAGTCCGAGTCCTTTGAAGTGAACCAAACAACAGGACTCTGGTCCGCTAAAATAGGTGGTCTCGGAACGCTTGCTTGCGAACGCTGGAGCGGTTAATTGCTGGTGTGAACGCAGTCCGCACCAAAACATAGGAAGCGCAGTATTTACGTGTCACATGAACGTGGATGTCATCAAAAATCTTTAACGAAAGAGTATTTCAAGACATCCCGGTTGTTTAGTTAAAGAGTGAAGCAGAATTAAGTGTTGAACAGTGTCGTGTAAAGTAAAAATATTCCGTCAACTGCATAAAAGTAAGAACACCTGTCGTCGGTGAAACGCCCCTCCTTACTGCAGAACGTCTCTCATTGTATATGTTATAATGTTTTTTAACGGACGTTTTCTGATTATATAATCATATGCGCAGGCCGCTAGTGTCTGCTGATCTCCAGATTAACAGCAGCATGAGAATAACCTGCCGAAAGTGCCGATGCTCCATGGCGCCGGAGGCTCCGGTAGAAATTACCGGGATTTGCGTTTTTACCCCCTTAATGTCTGACCAATGGTTGAACAGCATTTCCGTGCACATGACTTGTGTTTAAAGTTTATAGCCCGTTTGAGTTTTGTGAACGAAAACCGAACCTTCTGAAAAATGAAACAATGTAACAAACTGTGGTCTGGTGACTAAAGTTAACTATCTAAACACTCAGAGAGTCATTTAGCTCACCTGAGTCTCTCAGTCTGAGAGGAGAGGACCCTCCTCCTTGTTGTGGAACAAACAGCTCCTTATGTCCGTTAGTGCAGCTAGCTAACCAGATGCTAACAACACGGTCCCTGCTGGTACCGGTCCCTCTCTCTCCTCTCTCACACTAAATGCGCTATTGCCACACTCACAGAGCCGAGCCGAGCTTGAGTGACACAAGCACACGTTTATTTCCATGTAACTCTCTGATTGGTCTGGCTTCATGCCTCTGTTGCATTCACTGAACACAGGAAATAACAGTCCTGCCATCCTCTCTTGTGTCATGATGAAGTTCACGTGAAGCTCGGTTAATGTATTATATTATTGAGGGAGAATTGTCGGGGGCTACAGAAAAAACATTTGGGGCTAAAGCCTAGAATGCCCAGGCCAGGCGACGCCACTGCCTGGAGCTACAGGAGGGTTCTTCAGAATTGATGTGGCATCTCAACCGTGTGGTCAACTCGTGGCCCGTGACATGTCTTGTCAATTCTCCGGCCGAAGCTCCAAATAAACCGTCAGTGTTTGCCATCAAAGCTCCAGCTCTCCTCGTGTCTCTCTTGCCCCTTTCACACCAACGCGTTTTCAGCTTGGGCTCGGAGCTGGAACCTGAAAAGTACCGGTTTTTCCTGTTCACACCGCTGAGGCGCCGCCTCTTAGCTCCGGAATCCGGTTCACTTCCAGCTCCAAAAAATGGTCGGTCTAGAGGTGTCACGGTTGTCATGTCAGGTCACGGGTCTATGTCTAGGTTTGGGTGTTTTCACTGTTCTCTATGCCATGTTTTCCTCCTGGGTTATTGTCTGGTCCTTTTTCCTGTGTTTTTCCTCCTGTCGTTAGTTTCCTCACCTGTGTCTCATTAGCTGATTGTGTTCACCTGTGGCCCTTGTGTTTCTCCTCCCCTGCCCGGCTGTGTCTTGTCTTGTAATTATCCCTCCCTGTATTTAGTCTTGTCTCGTGCTGTGTTCAGTGTTGGTGCTTCTTTTGTTTGTGACCTGGTTCACCGTAGAGTGTTTTGTTTGTTAAAGTTTATGTATTAGATAAGAGACCTTGAAATAAAGGTATTATCAAGTGTTATCTGCGTTTGGGTCCTACCTGCTTCACTCTGCGCTATCAGAAAGCACCAACCAAGAAATGGGCCCAGCAGATCCGTTCGAGCTGGAATTATTGAATTTTTCCTTTTTTTTGGCTAACTGCTCGGATCGATGGAAGAGAGCACCCGGAGTTCAGCAGCGAGAGGCTGTGTTGTCGGAGGCGCGCCAAATGGCTAGAGAGAAACCAGGTTTGGTGAAGTTCTTACCTGGCTGGATTTCAAAGATCCTCCCGGTGTGTGATTCCCGGCCTGCTAGCCCCAGGCATGCTAGCTCCCTGCCTCCCGATTCCCAACCTGGCACCATACGCCTTGGTGGGTTCCGTCTGGAGTCAGCCCCTGCTTCTTCCCCATTTCCTGCTCCTGTCCAGGATCCGTTCTCGGGTACTCGTCTGGCTTATGGAGGTCCACGGAGTATTCAGGCGGCTGCTAAAAGGAGTCGCAAGGCCAAGCTAGCAGCCCGAGCCCCAAGAGCCATGGCTCCAGCCCCAGTTCCGGCCCCAGCAGCCATGGTTCTGGCTCCAGTACCGGCTCCAGTACCCCTGGTCCCGACTCCAGTTTCGGCTCCAGGACTGGCTTACCGGCCAACGCCAGCTCCCCGTGTCCTGTCGGCATACCGGCCGACGCCAGCACCCCGTGTCCTGTCGGCGTACCGGCCGACCCCAGCACCTCGTCTCTTGTTGGCTCCCCAGCCAACACCAGCTCCCCGTATCCTGTCGGCGTACCGGCCGACTCCAGCACCTCGTCTCTTGTTGGCTCCCCAGCCAACACCAGCTCCCCGTGTCCTGTCGGCATACCGGCCGACGCCAGCTCCCCGTGTCCTGTCGGCGTACCGGCCGACGCCAGCTCCCCGTGTCCTGTCGGCATACCGGCCGACGCCAGCTCCCCGTGTCCTGTCGGCGTACCGGCCGACGCCAGCACCCCGTGTCCTGTCGGCGTACCGGCCGACTCCAGCACCTCGTCTCTTGTTGGCTCCCCAGCCAACACCAGCTCCTCGTGTCCTGTCGGCGTACCGGCCGACTCCAGCACCCCGTGTTCTGTTGGCGAACCAACTCTCTCAAGTTTCCCCTCGAGTCCCTTCTCAAGTCCCCTCTCGAGTCACCTCTCAAGTTCCTACCCGAGTCCCCTCTCAAGTTTCCCCTCGGGTCCCCTCTCAAGTCAACTCTCCAGTGTCCTCTCGAGTCACCTCCCAAGTCAACTCTCCAGTGTCCTCTCGAGTCACCTCTCAAGTTTCCCCTCAGGTCTCCTCTCGAGTTCCCTCTCAAGTCCCCTCTCAGGTCCCCACTCGAGTTACCTCTCGAGTCCCCTCTCGAGTCTTTTCTCGAGTCCCCTCTCAAGTCAACTCTCCAGTGTCCTCTCGAGTCACCTCTCAAGTTTCCCCTCAGGTCTCCTCTCGAGTTCCCTCTCAAGCCCTCTCTCGAGTCCCTTCTCAAGTCCCCTCTCGAGTCACCTCTCAAGTTCCTACCCGAGTCCCCTCTCAAGTTTCCCCTCAGGTCTCCTCTCGAGTTCCCTCTCAAGTCCCCTCTCAGGTCCCCTCTCGAGTTACCTCTCAAGTCACCTCTCGAGTTCCCTCTCAGGTCCCCTCTCAGGTCCCCTCTCGAGTCTTTTCTCGTGTCCCCTCTCAAGTCAACTCTCCAGTGTCCTCTCGAGTCACCTCTCAAGTTTCCCCTCAGGTCTCCTCTCGAGTTCCCTCTCAAGTCCCCTCTCAGGTCCCCTCTCGAGTTACCTCTCGAGTCACCTCTCGAGTTCCTTCTCAGGTCCCCTCTCAGGTCCCCTCTCGAGTCTTTTCTCGTGTCCCCTCTCAAGTCAACTCTCCAGTGTCCTCTCGAGTCACCTCTCAAGTTTCCCCTCAGGTCTCCTCTCGAGTTCCCTCTCCAGTCCCCTCTCAGGTCCCCTCTCGAGTTACCTCTCGAGTCACCTCTCAGGTCTCCTCTCGAGTTACCTCTCGAGTCTCCTCTCGAGTTCCCTCTCAAGTCCCTTCTCAGGTCCCCTCTCGAGTTATCTCTCGAGTCAACTCTCCAGTGTCCTCTCGAGTCACCTCCCAAGTCAACTCTCCAGTGTCCTCTCGAGTCACCTCTCAAGTTTCCCCTCAGGTCTCCTCTCGAGTTCCCTCTCAAGTCCCCTCTCAGGTCCCCTCTCGAGTTACCTCTCGAGTCACCTCTCGAGTTCCTTCTCAAGTCAACTCTCCAGTGTCCTCTCGAGTCACCTCTCAAGTCAACTCTCCAGTGTCCTCTCGAGTCACCTCTCAAGTCAACTCTCCAGTGTCCTCTCGAGTCACCTCCCAAGTCAACTCTCCAGTGTCCTCTCGAGTCACCTCTCAAGTTTCCCCTCAGGTCTCCTCTCGAGTTCCCTCTCAAGTCCCCTCTCAGGTCCCCTCTCGAGTTACCTCTCGAGTCACCTCTCGAGTTCCTTCTCGAGTCCACTCTCCAGTTTCCTCTCAAGTTCCCTCTCAAGCCCTCTCTCGAGTCCCCACTCAAGCCCCTACTCATGTCCAGTTGGAGGTCCCGCAGACTAGTCTTCTGCCGGGGGTCCTGCCAACCCCATGTCCTGTACCGTTGGAGGTTCCGCTGGGGGTCCTGCCAACCCCATGTCCTGTCCAGTTGGAGGTCCCGCAGACTAGTCTTCTGCCGGGGGTCCTGCCAACCCCATGTCTTGTCCAGTTGGAGGTCCCGCAGACTAGTCTTCTGCCGGGGGTCCTGCCAACCCCATGTCCTGTACCGTTGGAGGTTCCGCTGGGGGTCCTGCCAACCTCATGTCCTGTCCAGTTGGAGGTCCCGCAGACTAGTCTTCTGCCGAGGGTCCTGCCAACCCCATGTCCTGTCCAGTTGGAGGTCCCGCAGACTAGCCCTCTGCCGGGGGTCCTGCCAACCCCATGTCTTGTCCAGTTGGAGGTCCCGCAGACTAGTCTCCTGCCGGGGGTCCTGCCAACCCTTTGTCCTGTCCCGTTGGAGGTCCCGCCGACTACGCTCCTGCCGGGGGTCCTGCCAACCCTATGTCCTGTGCCGTTGGAGGTCCCGCCGTCTACTCTCCTGCCGGGGGTCCTGCCAATCCTATGTCCTGTGCTGTTGGAGGCCCCGCCGACTACTCTCCTGCCGGGGGTCCTGCCAACCCTGTGTCCTGTCCCGTTGGAGGCCCCGCCGACTACTCTCCTGCCGGGGGTCCTGCCAACCCTTTGTCCTGTCTCGTTGGAGGTCCCGTCGTCTACTCTCCTGCCGGGGGTCCTGCCAACCCTTTGTCCTGTCTCGTTGGAGGTCCCGTCGTCCACCCTCCTGCTGGGGGTCCTGCCAACTCCTGGTCCTCTTCCGTGGGGGATCCTGCCGAAGCCTGTCCCGCCGGCTCCGGTTCCTGTCCGGCCGACACCGGGTCCTGCCCGGCCTCCGGAGCTGTCTGGCCTTCGCCCCACCATGGACTCTGCCTTGCCCCCGGGCCGTCCGCCCGAGACCCCCACCTTGGACTCTGCCTTGCCCCCGGGCCGTCCGCCCGAGACCCCCACCTTGGACTCTGCCTTGCCCCCGGGCCGTCCGCCCGAGTTCCCCACCTTAGACTCTGCCTTGCCCCCGGGCCGTCCGCCAGAGTCCCCCTTCTCGGCTTCTGCCGTGCCCCCGGGCCGTCCGCCCGAGATCCCTTCCTGTTCCCCTACTGGGCTCCTGGGCGGTCAGCTTAGTCCCGTCCTCCGGACCCCCTCCACCCACCCTGGTGGCCTAGGGATACGTCCCTCCTCCGGACCCCCTCCACCCACCCTGCTGGACTGTGTGGGATTTTTGTTTTTGGGGTTTAGGGACGTCTGGAATCCGTCCCTTGAGGGGGGGGTTCTGTCACGGTTGTCATGTCAGGTCACGGGTCTATGTCTAGGTTTGGGTGTTTTCACTGTTCTCTATGCCATGTTTTCCTCCTGGGTTATTGTCTGGTCCTTTTTCCTGTGTTTTTCCTCCTGTCGTTAGTTTCCTCACCTGTGTCTCATTAGCTGATTATGTTCACCTGTGGCCCTTGTGTTTCTCCTCCCCTGCCCGGCTGTGTCTTGTCTTGTAATTATCCCTCCCTGTATTTAGTCTTGTCTCGTGCTGTGTTCAGTGTTGGTGCTTCTTTTGTTTGTGACCTGGTTCACCGTAGAGTGTTTTGTTTGTTAAAGTTTATGTATTAGATAAGAGACCTTGAAATAAAGGTATTATCAAGTGTTATCTGCGTTTGGGTCCTACCTGCTTCACTCTGCGCTATCAAGAGGCAAGAGCTTCGGAGCTAAGAGGCGGCGTCGCTTACGTCTCTCTTATGTCGAGGCGGGTTGAAGTAGATGCTGAAGACTACAAAGAAGTCTTGCATTTCGCATGTGATGTTTGTAAAGTTCCAAGTAAAGTCGTCCCTTGTAAAGTCGTCGGATGCCTTCCATTTCGTTTTTTAAGAGAATAACCAAAGCGAACAGCGCTTCAATACAATCGGCCATTGTTGTTGTTGTCGATGTGAGGGATTTCCGCGCGGTTTGGATTTTATGAAGCAGGCACGTAAACGGTGACGTCATGAGGCAGCAGCGGCAGCTCTGGGCGGTGTGAACAGAGCGGGAGCAGAAAAGGGAAACCGGAGCTGAACCAGTAAAGCTCCCGCTCAGAGCTAGAAAGGGAAAATCGCTGGTGTGAATGCCGCATTTGAGTCCTGTTTCCAATTGCTTCAGAAATTGCCCCCACAGGGGCTTTGAATATCAGAAATATGACATTTAACTGGAGAGCACTGTTTTAGAAGTTCATAAATGTATGATTTATTTATTTATTATCCAGACAAAAACATTCAACTTCAGGAGATCCTTTTAGAAGGGCAGGCCGTGCCTTTGCTGTAGTAATAGTGTGTATGTTTGGAGATTGGCCCTTTGGATCAATGTATGTTTGCTCTTCTAGGAAGCGGACTGCTCGTCTATATTGGGGATATGGAGTAGTTTTCAGAACAATGGGCAGTCCCCGTCACTCAATCATTGATTCATCATTGTCATTGCTTAACACTCAACTCAACCCTAATACTGTGTAGAAATAAAAAGGTTTTTAATGTGATTGCTATTATTCAGCATGTTATTGTAACTAATTGTACATTTTGAGCTTCATAGCATTTCTTATCATTTGTGACAGGACTGAACCGAGTGTATGTCTTTATCATTGTTTGATGTATTTTATACACGGCCTTCACAAAAGCTTATTGTCGGTTCATAATGGTCCACTTTTTTTACCTTCAGGGCTCGGTTGCTTGCTCAAGGAAAGACAGTGAGTGTAAAGGCTTCCATTGCTGGTAATAAAAATTAAAAAATTGATGAAGTGCTATCGTTTATGGTAGAGTACATATTTATTGATATACTTTGCTCTTTGTGAGTAAGGTTCCATGTAATAGTTTTAGGCCAATGATATTTAAGTGATGTATACACCAAAGCATTCTGTTAAGATCGCGTAATTGTTGAAAAGTTAGGACCCAAATGCAGACAAAAAAAAAAAAAAAGGTAAAAGGTCTAGAAACAAAAGCGAGCTTTATTTAAAAGCTGATGAACATAAACATGGCATGAAAAAACGGGTAGCATTAACAAACAAAACTGACCGTGACCAACATGGAGGGAGACAGGAAAGACAAACAATGAACCGACAGGGGAACACAGGGAAAGACAAGACTAAGAGAGGGGTAATCACGGGATGAGAAACAGCTGGGTAAGGGAGGCAGAAACACAAGGGCAACAGGTGAACACAATTACCTCATTCACACCAACGCAACTCCGGTTCAAGCTCCGTGCTGGAGCTTTTCAGGTTCAGAACCGGTTCTTCGGTTTAGCTCCGGCTCTTTTCACACCGCCCAGAGTCCGACTGGTGCTGCGTCATTGCGTCATCGTTTGTGTCATGACATAACCGTTTGCGTGCCTGCTTCATAAAGCCAAACCGCGCGGAAACCCCTCACAGCCCACAGCGACAACAACAACAATGGCCGATTGTGCTCCATCTTCCTCTGTACCTCTTCGGAAGACCATATTCCCAGTAGGTAGCTGGTCTCTTCAGTGGACCACTGCTGCTTGTTAAGTTTCTCCATGGTTGTGTACAAACTGGATAAAACACCGGCTTTTTGTTGTTGTTCAGGAGTTGATCCTGCCCCTGCCCCCGCCTCGACGTTAGTGTGCCGTATGTGGTGCTTTTGCTCTAGCCGGACAATTTTTGGTGCTTGAAACTAACCAGATTCCGGAGCTGCGGTGTGAACAGGAAAACCCGGTGCTTTTCAAGCTCCAGCTCCGAACCGGCCCTGAAACACCGTTGGTGTGAATGAGGTAACAGAGACAATCAGACACAGGGGGAAAACAAGAGACAGGGAGAACAGAACAGTAAAACAAAACCTATTACCAGACACACAAAACTAAAACCGTGACATAACATCAAGATCGTGACAGAACCCCCCCCCTCAAGAGACGGATTCTAGACGTCCAAAAAAAAAAAAAAACACAAACAAAGTCCAACACTTCGAAAACGGTGGGGGTCCGGAGGGCGGGTCTGGGTCGACAGCCCAGAAGCAAGGCAGAGGAACAGGAGGTGGTCTCGGGTGGACGACCCGGGGGCAAGGCAGAGTTCATGGTGGGGGTCTCGGGCGGATGGCCCGGGGGCAAGGCAGAGTTCATGGTGGGGATCTCGGGTGGACGGCCCGGGGGCAAGGCAGAGTTCATGGTGGGAGTCTCGGGCGGACCCCCAACGGCACAGGACATGGAGTTGGCAGGACCCTCAGCGGAACCCCAAACGACACAAGACATGGAGTTGGCAGGACCCCCGGCGAGACAGGTGATGGAGGGACCCCCAATGGAACAGGACACAGAGTTGGCAGGACCCCCAGCGGAACCCCCAATGGACCAGGACATTGGGTTGGCAGGACCCCCGGCAGAACAGTAGTTGGCGGGACCCCTAACGGGACAGGACATAGAGTTGGCATGACCCCCGGCAAGACAGGTGTCGGCGACACCCCCAACAGGACAGGACATGGGGTTGGGACTTGAGAAGGGAAATGAGAAGGGATTTGCGAAGGGACTTGGAAAGGGATTTGGAAAGGGACTTGAGTAAGGACTTGAGAAGGCACTTGAGTGGGGTCTGGAAAGGGAACTTGAGATGGGACTTGAGAGAGAACTTAAGAGGGGACTTGAGAGGTGATTTGAGAGGGGACCCGAGAGGTGACCTGAGAAGGAACTTGAGAGGGGACTCGAGAGGTGATTTGAGAGGGAACTCGAGAGGAGACTTGAGAGGTGACTTGAGAGGGGACTCGAGAAGAGACTTGAGAGGTGACTCGAGAGGGAACTTGAGAGGTGACTTGAGAGGGGACTTGAGAAGAGACTCGAGAGGGGCACCTGAGAAGGAACTTGAGAGGGGACTTGAGAGGTGATTTGAGAGGGGACTCGAGAAGAGACTCGAGAGGTGACTTGAAAGGGGACTCGAGAGGGGACTCGAGAAGAGACTCGAGAGGGGACCTGAGAAGGAACTTGAGAGGGGACTCGAGAGGAGACTTGAGAGGGGACTTGAGAGGAAACTCGAGAGGGAACTCGAGAGGTGACTTGAGAGAGAACTTGAGAGGAGACTTGAGACGGTCGGTACGCCGACAGAACACGGGGGGGTTGGCGTCGGCCGGATTGCCAACCAGAAACGGGGAGTTGGCGTCGGCCGGTATGCCGACAGGACACGGGGAGCTGGTGTCGGCCGGTAAGGCTACAGAACACGGGAAGCTGGCGTCGGCCGGAGAGCCAACAGGAGACGAGGTGCTAGAGTCGGGACCATGGCTGCTGGGCCCGGTACTTGAGCCAGAACCATGGCTGTGTGGGCCGGTTCTGGAGCCGGAACCATTGCTGTATGGGTCGGTTCTGGAGCCGGGACCATGGCTGTGTGGGCCGGTACTGGAGCAGGGACCATGGCTGCTGGGACCGGAACTGAAGCCTGGACCAGGCTGTGTGGGCCGGTTCTGGAGCCGGAACCATTTCGTTTTTTAAGAGGATAACCAAAGCGAACAGCGCTTCAATACAATCGGCCATTGTTGTTGTTGTCGATGTGAGGGATTTCCGCGCGGTTTGGATTTTATGAAGCAGGCACGTAAACGGTGACGTCATGAGGCAGCAGCGGCAGCTCTGGGCGGTGTGAACAGAGCGGGAGCAGAAAAGGGAAACCGGAGCTGAACCAGTAAAGCTCCCGCTCAGAGCTAGAAAGGGAAAATCGCTGGTGTGAATGCCGCATTTGAGTCCTGTTTCCAATTGCTTCAGAAATTGCCCCCACAGGGGCTTTGAATATCAGAAATATGACATTTAACTGGAGAGCACTGTTTTAGAAGTTCATAAATGTATGATTTATTTATTTATTATCCAGACAAAAACATTCAACTTCAGGAGATCCTTTTAGAAGGGCAGGCCGTGCCTTTGCTGTAGTAATAGTGTGTATGTTTGGAGATTGGCCCTTTGGATCAATGTATGTTTGCTCTTCTAGGAAGCGGACTGCTCGTCTATATTGGGGATATGGAGTAGTTTTCAGAACAATGGGCAGTCCCCGTCACTCAATCATTGATTCATCATTGTCATTGCTTAACACTCAACTCAACCCTAATACTGTGTAGAAATAAAAAGGTTTTTAATGTGATTGCTATTATTCAGCATGTTATTGTAACTAATTGTACATTTTGAGCTTCATAGCATTTCTTATCATTTGTGACAGGACTGAACCGAGTGTATGTCTTTATCATTGTTTGATGTATTTTATACACGGCCTTCACAAAAGCTTATTGTCGGTTCATAATGGTCCACTTTTTTTACCTTCAGGGCTCGGTTGCTTGCTCAAGGAAAGACAGTGAGTGTAAAGGCTTCCATTGCTGGTAATAAAAATTAAAAAATTGATGAAGTGCTATCGTTTATGGTAGAGTACATATTTATTGATATACTTTGCTCTTTGTGAGTAAGGTTCCATGTAATAGTTTTAGGCCAATGATATTTAAGTGATGTATACACCAAAGCATTCTGTTAAGATCGCGTAATTGTTGAAAAGTTAGGACCCAAATGCAGACAAAAAAAAAAAAAAGGTAAAAGGTCTAGAAACAAAAGCGAGCTTTATTTAAAAGCTGATGAACATAAACATGGCATGAAAAAACGGGTAGCATTAACAAACAAAACTGACCGTGACCAACATGGAGGGAGACAGGAAAGACAAACAATGAACCGACAGGGGAACACAGGGAAAGACAAGACTAAGAGAGGGGTAATCACGGGATGAGAAACAGCTGGGTAAGGGAGGCAGAAACACAAGGGCAACAGGTGAACACAATTACCTCATTCACACCAACGCAACTCCGGTTCAAGCTCCGTGCTGGAGCTTTTCAGGTTCAGAACCGGTTCTTCGGTTTAGCTCCGGCTCTTTTCACACCGCCCAGAGTCCGACTGGTGCTGCGTCATTGCGTCATCGTTTGTGTCATGACATAACCGTTTGCGTGCCTGCTTCATAAAGCCAAACCGCGCGGAAACCCCTCACAGCCCACAGCGACAACAACAACAATGGCCGATTGTGCTCCATCTTCCTCTGTACCTCTTCGGAAGACCATATTCCCAGTAGGTAGCTGGTCTCTTCAGTGGACCACTGCTGCTTGTTAAGTTTCTCCATGGTTGTGTACAAACTGGATAAAACACCGGCTTTTTGTTGTTGTTCAGGAGTTGATCCTGCCCCTGCCCCCCGCCTCGACGTTAGTGTGCCGTATGTGGTGCTTTTGCTCTAGCCGGACAATTTTTGGTGCTTGAAACTAACCAGATTCCGGAGCTGCGGTGTGAACAGGAAAACCCGGTGCTTTTCAAGCTCCAGCTCCGAACCGGCCCTGAAACACCGTTGGTGTGAATGAGGTAACAGAGACAATCAGACACAGGGGGAAAACAAGAGACAGGGAGAACAGAACAGTAAAACAAAACCTATTACCAGACACACAAAACTAAAACCGTGACATAACATCAAGATCGTGACAGAACCCCCCCCCTCAAGAGACGGATTCTAGACGTCCAAAAAAAAAAAAAAAACACAAACAAAGTCCAACACTTCGAAAACGGTGGGGGTCCGGAGGGCGGGTCTGGGTCGACAGCCCAGAAGCAAGGCAGAGGAACAGGAGGTGGTCTCGGGTGGACGACCCGGGGGCAAGGCAGAGTTCATGGTGGGGGTCTCGGGCGGATGGCCCGGGGGCAAGGCAGAGTTCATGGTGGGGATCTCGGGTGGACGGCCCGGGGGCAAGGCAGAGTTCATGGTGGGAGTCTCGGGCGGACCCCCAACGGCACAGGACATGGAGTTGGCAGGACCCTCAGCGGAACCCCAAACGACACAAGACATGGAGTTGGCAGGACCCCCGGCGAGACAGGTGATGGAGGGACCCCCAATGGAACAGGACACAGAGTTGGCAGGACCCCCAGCGGAACCCCCAATGGACCAGGACATTGGGTTGGCAGGACCCCCGGCAGAACAGTAGTTGGCGGGACCCCTAACGGGACAGGACATAGAGTTGGCATGACCCCCGGCAAGACAGGTGTCGGCGACACCCCCAACAGGACAGGACATGGGGTTGGGACTTGAGAAGGGAAATGAGAAGGGATTTGCGAAGGGACTTGGAAAGGGATTTGGAAAGGGACTTGAGTAAGGACTTGAGAAGGCACTTGAGTGGGGTCTGGAAAGGGAACTTGAGATGGGACTTGAGAGAGAACTTAAGAGGGGACTTGAGAGGTGATTTGAGAGGGGACCCGAGAGGTGACCTGAGAAGGAACTTGAGAGGGGACTCGAGAGGTGATTTGAGAGGGAACTCGAGAGGAGACTTGAGAGGTGACTTGAGAGGGGACTCGAGAAGAGACTTGAGAGGTGACTCGAGAGGGAACTTGAGAGGTGACTTGAGAGGGGACTTGAGAAGAGACTCGAGAGGGCACCTGAGAAGGAACTTGAGAGGGGACTTGAGAGGTGATTTGAGAGGGGACTCGAGAAGAGACTCGAGAGGTGACTTGAAAGGGGACTCGAGAGGGGACTCGAGAAGAGACTCGAGAGGGGACCTGAGAAGGAACTTGAGAGGGGACTCGAGAGGAGACTTGAGAGGGGACTTGAGAGGAAACTCGAGAGGGAACTCGAGAGGTGACTTGAGAGAGAACTTGAGAGGAGACTTGAGACGGTCGGTACGCCGACAGGACACGGGGGGGTTGGCGTCGGCCGGATTGCCAACCAGAAACGGGGAGTTGGCGTCGGCCGGTATGCCGACAGGACACGGGGAGCTGGTGTCGGCCGGTAAGGCTACAGAACACGGGAAGCTGGCGTCGGCCGGAGAGCCAACAGGAGACGAGGTGCTAGAGTCGGGACCATGGCTGCTGGGCCCGGTACTTGAGCCAGAACCATGGCTGTGTGGGCCGGTTCTGGAGCCGGAACCATTGCTGTATGGGTCGGTTCTGGAGCCGGGACCATGGCTGTGTGGGCCGGTACTGGAGCAGGGACCATGGCTGCTGGGACCGGAACTGAAGCCTGGACCAGGCTGTGTGGGCCGGTTCTGGAGCCGGAACCATGGCTGTGTGGGCCGGTACTGGAGCAGGGACCATGGCTGCTGGGCACGGAACCGGAACACGGAACCATGGCTGTGTGGGATGGTATTGGAACACGGTACCATGGCTGAGTGGGCCGGCACTGGAGCACGGAACCATGGCTGTGTGGGCCGGTACTGGAGTACGAGCTGGCCTCCTGACCTTGCGTTTTTTAGAGGTCTTTTGGAGGCTCCGTGGACCGTGGAACGCCAGACGGGATCCCAAGAAAGGGTCAGAAAATGGAGACTGGCACTCAGGGCTGCGTGAAAAAACTCTGAGCCATTCAGGCAACGAGCTCCTCAACCATGGCACGTTGGCCACCTCCATTTGTGCCTTTTTGAGGACAGCCTCTTTGTCCCTTCTAGACGAGGCATATACTCCACTCATGATGACAGCGAAGGGAGTAATCCAGATCGAACAGATCCAAGTTAAAATAATAATAATCCGCTGGGTCCATAGTTGGTCGGTTCATTCTGTTCAGATCGCGGAATTGTGGAAAAGGTAGGACCCAAATGCAGACCAAAAAAAAGGTAAAAGGTCTAGAAAAAAGCGAGCTTTATTTAAAAGCTGATGAACATAAACATGGCATGAAAAAACATAGGTAGCACAAGGTAGCATTAAGAAACAAAACTGACCGTGACCAACATGGAGGGAGACAGGAAAGACAAACAATGAACCGACAGGGGAACACAGAGAAAGACTAAAGACTAAATACAGAGAGGGGTAATCACGGGATGAGAAACAGCTGGGTAAGGGAGGCAGAAACACAAGGGCAACAGGTGAACATAATGAGACAATCAGACACAGGGGGAAAACAAGAGACAGGGAGAACAGAACAGCAAAACAAAACCCATTACCAGACACACAAAACTAAAACCGTGACATAACACCAAGATCGTGACACATTCTGTGCATTGGCTTTTTCATTTTTTTATTTGCAACATATAAGACATAGGTTGGATGGGAATAAAGATCATCATTTAACTTGCCTAAAACAAGCACCAGTCAACAGCTTGTGGTGTGTGATCCTGTGATCTGATCACTGTTAACTTACTCAACCATTTAACCATTACTCCTGACTATAATTTTCATAAATGAGCTTCTGCGGAAAGCATCCTCTGCTGTGCCTTTTTGATGATGGAAGTGATGTTCTTCTCCTTCTTGAGGTCCAGGGTGGTGTGATGGGGGCAGGCAGGGCTGCATTGTCTACAGTTCCACAACTATCTCCACTTTATTCAGAGGGTTGAGCTTTAACATGTTCTCACCGCACCAAGTTACCAGATGATCTATATCCCACCTGTAGTCAGACCAATCCCCACAGAGATGAGTCCAATGAGAGTGGTGTGTGGTACCCAGCTGTACGTCCTGCTTCCTGTCAAACAGAAAATCAGGTAAGTGCAGCTGGGAGAGTCCTGTCGCAGAGCCGGGATGATGGTGTCAAAGGCAGAGCTGAAGCCCACATCAGGATCCTGGCGTAGAGTGTGTTTGTAAGGCAAGGCAAGGCAAGTTTATTTATATAGTACTTTTCAACACAAGGCAATTCAAAGTGCTTTACAAAAAATGAAAGACATTAAGAAAATGGCATTTAAAATCAGTCATTAAAAAGAAAAGCTTATAAAATAAACATTAAGATACACTTTTGTGTTTAACAGCTGACCACTACCATGACATACTTTGTTTTAGTAGATTTCGCATGAGAGCAAAATGTAGAAATATGAGCATTAAAATATATGAATATGAGAACAAAATGCATGAATGTGTGAGTGACAATATATGAATGTGTGCATTGAAATATGATAATATGAGAGCAACATGTATGAATGTGTGAGTGTAAATATATGTGTGTGAGAGTGAAAATGTATGTATGTAAAAGGAGAATATATGTGTGTAAGAGTGAAAATGTATGTATGTAAAAGGAGAATATATGTGTGTAAGAGTGAAAATATGCTGCATTTTGAATGTCCGATAGTCTACCATTTCCACCGGAAATATCAAACATTTAATAAAAGTGAAAAACAATGAACAAGACTTAACGTATTAATAATAATTAATAATAATTAATTATATTTATTCCGTTTGGATGTAGGATTTTTGACTTTGATTAGAGCAGTGATCTTCTCTGCAGCAGAGAGCTAAGCGCTGTCAGACCGGACCTAACCCTGAAAAGTATTATCATCTGAAATTAATCATTATGTTATTAATATTAAATACATATACGTATTGTTACAACTTGTATTTAGAAATACTCTATTGTAATTATTGATGCATAAATGAGTTCATCCATTCAATGTTCGGCTGCATTAAATATTACATATCTGCCAGACCAGACACATTTTCTATTTTGTTTCTCTGAATGTTTTTAAGGCACGTCTGCACGAAATGCTTTATGACACTATGGGTGTTTGTAAGTGTTGGTGAATATGTAAATATGATGTCCTCTATTGTTTGTTTTTATGTTTCATGTGGAACTAATTGATGCAGGTCTCCCTTGTAAAAGAGATCCATGATCTCAAGGGACTGTCTAAATAAAGGTTTGAAATGAAATGAAATGAATGTGGCATCTGCTATAATGGGGTTAATGTATGATATTACTTAATAATACAATACATTAGAATATATGATATGATAATTATATTTAAGTTTTATTCATTTCTTATTTCATAGTTTCTCATTATTTTTATTTGTATCGCTCATCTTATTTTTGATTTTATTAATCTGTGCTATCCTGTTTTTCACTCTTACTACTGTGTAAAAACACCCCAACAATATTACAAAAAATATACTGCATAAAGCAAACTATATACTTCATTTGATCCAAAACTGATGTTTTTTCATTATAGTAGCCTGTGAAAACCATAACAAATAAGTGATTAAATGCTACAGTATTCAGCAAACACAACTGCAGAGCTGCAAACAGACTAAGTTCTACAACCCCCAGTTGTCTTTGTGTATTTGTGAATGAAGCGCCATCTCATGGTTAAATCCTGTAATTGAACAAATGGAGAACTTTGGCAACGCCCTCTAGCAATTTGGCAACACCCCCAGCCACTGGGATCCGCTGGGTTTTTGACAGGGACACACCCACGTGAGTCCTATCTGGAGTGCTACATCTGTAGTTAAGCATGTCAGCCTGCAGCCCCACTTCTTGTCTCTCTCTAACTCATTGCAGATGGCTGCACTAAAGAAAAGGGCACAGAGAGGAAACCAGTTGTAAGATGTTTAAAAGTTCATTAAACATAATATATGCTTCAATGCATTTGAAAGAAGTTGTGTTGAGTTGTGTTGGAGTTTGTGTTATTCTACATTTTGACACCAATATTTTCTGATTTTACTGCAAATGTATATTGTTTCCAAATATCGGTTATCGGTCTCCTTGATTACTATTAATCGGTATTGGTATCGGCCTTGAAAAAGCCATATCGGTCGATCCCTAGTAAATACAGCCTATCTCCCAATTGGATCAAATATAAAAGTCAGCAGAATTAGTGTTGATACTGCAAGGAGACGTATTGTGTGAAAAGAAATGTAAGATGTTGTTTAATTGCTTATATATTTATGATCCACGTCACGTTTTCAGTTTTGGCGGCAGTTCTCCTGTTTGTCTAGAAGTCTTCTCAGCAGGGCTCTATAAATAAAGAATTACGGCAGATATGTAATATTTAATGCAGCCGAACCATGTATTACAATGCCGTTATGTGATGACTTTCAAAGACAAAAGCAAGCACACTCGGAATTAGGGCTGCAACAAACGACTAATTTGATAATCGATTAATCTATCGATTAATGAAACGATTAATCGACTATTCGGACTAATATACCTTGCACAATTTCTCTAACGCTCTTATTTAGCCATCAACTTTTAGATTTAGCTTGAGGTTGTTTTAGGCATGTAGAAACTAACAATGAAGACAATAAAGATGAATACTTGATTCAAAAATACATATATTATTAAATGAACTTAACAAATTGTTTACAAAACTAACATTCCTTTTTATTTAAATTAAATAAATAATATTTCACATAAAAAGAAACAACAGTGTTTTAACAAATCGTATTAAATAATGTGATGACAGAACTGTACACAGAATAACTGAAATTTTAAGAAAATAAATAACTCAATTACCTCTAATCATTAACCCATGTTTGTATAATGTAGTTAACTATGTGTGTTGCTGCTAGCATACATAATACCTGACGTGGAAAATTTACTCGTGGATGGGCTATAGAGCTACTAGAAAGACAGTCGAACCCCGTGCATTCCTCCGTCTGAATGTGGTTCACTTTTGCTAAATGTTTAGACAAATTGCTCGTGTTACCGCCCTTACATGCTAAACACTTATTGCACTTTTGGCAATGAGCATTGTCCACATTGAGACGGGTAAAGTTTAACCACACCTCGGAGCGCGTTCTCTCCGCCATCTCCGCAGTGTGTTGCATGCATGTAGCAGCTGTGTGTGTGTAAACTGCCCCGCCCCCTCGCACACAGACGGGGGAGAGAAATATCTCTCTTCTGGATTGGAAAGATCAAAAATACATCATAGACGCATTTTTTTGTCTTTTTGCATATTAGAAACGAGTTGGCGACACTAAGACTGCGATATAATGCTTATGTAGCAATAATACATGACATATCTTTTTTAAATATCTCCAGTACCGATAAAAAGACCAATAACGTCGATTAGATGTTGCACCCCTACTCGGAATAAAGTATTATTTTATTTTTAAAAAACGTTTTCAGATTTCAGCTCACATAAACACCAAATCCCAGCATGCATTGTGGCTAAACCATCCAATCATCGAGCTGAGGATCTTGCCTACGTCTGTTTCCGGTTTCGTTTATGACGGATGTATTTTGTTATACACACATTCCTTCACATTTACATTTTAATTTGCATTAAAGTATTTCGTGAGGCCTTTTAACATGTTTTTAAAAATAACTACAGTTGTAGTTGAAGAGTTTGTAAATTAACATGAACCAAAGCTGTTGCCTGGCAACGCAATCGCACAACGTCACGTCCGTTAATTCCACATTCACACGCATGGATTAACATCGATTTAATACATTAATGTAGCCTTTGTTTCTGCTAAAAGAGGTGTCGACCAGCTGGGGCAACAAGAACATCGGCGTAATCGAGTGTGACAATTAAAAAATAAATCATTATTATATTAATATTGACAATAACAACCGACCGTCGAGGTAGCATTTGCTTGGCATTTGTTATTTCTCCACTGGTTAACATGAGTGTGAAGTGTGAAGTGTGTTTTTATATATTCATTTGTGTACTTAATTACTTTGTATTTAATAGTAGCAGTTTATATGAACAAGAAGCTGGAGATATGAGAAGTGAATACTTTCCTATTAGGAGAAAGGGAGAGGGTAAAGATGAAATATCCTTATATGGGTACAGCGTGGCAAACATCTGGAGGACAGCAGAGTAGAATGTGTGTGTGTGTGTGTGTGTGTGTGTGTGTGTGTGTGTGTGTGTGTGTGTGTGTGTGTGTGTGTGTGTGTGTGTGTGTTCATTGCAGTGGCTATATATGCTGTATAATAACTGCTTAATTATACTTGTGTTTTATTGATTTATTTCTGTTTTATTCTTTCATGTTGTGAGTACTAAATCCACAACATTGTGGAGTGGTTGGCTTAAACATGCTTAATTACTCTGTATGAAGTATAAGCAGCTTTTCATGACAGAAGACTAGAGAGGGGGAACAGAGAAGGAAGTCTATGGAATGAGTGTGCATTTTGTCATGACTCCAAATCATTGTTGGGGGACTGCCTGAGGGCAGAGAGACACACACACGCACTGTAAGAAGAGGGGGTGAAACAGATGGAATACTCATTGCCTAGGGTCTCGCCCAGAAGTGAAACTGGCCAATGGAGATCTGCCAACTCACTGGCTAGCTCACCCAGAAGTGAAATCTTATATATCTCCTTTTGTGTCTGTGTGTTCGGCCTCTCTTTCCTCCTGCCGTCAAGATGATGAGTTCTCCCGGCAATAGGACCAGACAGAGCAGGGGTGGGCCTACCCCTTTTAAAAGTGTATTGTATTCTTACCTTTTATCATTAAAACAGATTATTGTTTAACCCTGTATCTGGTGCTTTGAATTCCTTCTTTTATAATCTGACCAGCTCATCAAAGGACACGCGGAACCGAGGTGGGTGTCAGACCACACCTTGCTCCAACAGCGCGTCCCTTGATGACTGATGAGCTGATCAAATTATAAAAGAAGGAACTCAAAGCACCAGAATAAAGGTTAAACAATAATCTGTTTTAATGGTAAAAGCAACAATACACAATACAGAGCACTCTGCAATAGTACAAAATACAGAGTACTCCGGGCTCAATTCCTACTACCGTGTGATATACGTACCACGACAGCCAGTCAGAGCATGAGAATATCATAATATTTATGCACACAAGTGGGGAACGGTTATGTCCGTTGCTCCTCCCTAGCTATTTGTTATTGGCGATTTCACTTCTGGGCGAGCCCTAGACCGTGAGCTGGTAGTTCTCCATTGGCCGGTTTCACTTCTGGGCGGGACCCTAGGCAATAAGTCAGCAGTCGTTGATTCCATCTGTTTCGCCCCGTCTCCTTACAGTGTGTGTGTGTGTGTGTGTGTGTGTGTGTGTGTGTGTGTGTGTGTGTGTGTGTGTGTGTGTGTGTGTCTATGTCCCTAGAACTCTTTGACATAACGCACACACATTCCCCTCAAACATCTTTAACGCACACACATCTTAGACATGTAGCCTTCCAGATGCTTGACATGCTGTGTCTAAATAAGGATGTTTCCTGCCATGCAAACTGCTCCTACTTCATACAGAGTAATTAAGCACACACATATGTTTAAGCCAACCACTCCAAAATGTTGTGGCAATTTAGCACGCACGACATGAAAGAATAAAACAGAGAGGAATCAAATAAAACACAAACACAGGTACAGTTGATCAGTAATCACACAGCATGTATAGCCACTGTAATGAACACCCACATTTTCCCTATGCAGCCTACCACACAAATGTCACATGTTTTTCCCTCTGAAAGCTATGCTTGTATAGGTTTTAAACGTCCTTGTCTTATGACATCTTTAGGATTAGTTAACTAACAAAGGTTAACTGTTCTTATAGCCTCAGGCCTTCTCTGAACTTCCTTCCACCCCGAAGTCAGCTCACTTAGAATGAATACATCTATTGATAACTCAGAAGGACCATTGTCTCTCTCTAACTGTGTGACACACATCATCTCATGGCCTCTTCAAATATCTGGAAACTGTAATCAAAGTATAGTTATATTTGAGAAGGTCCAAGAATTGACATCATATTTCCTCCTTTTATTAATTTAAGTTTCCAGATCATACAAAAAACTCTTACAGATAACCTACTGAGTTCCGCCCTTAAAAGCCCAAAATCACTTTCTGAAAAATACTTATCAACGGGTAATCATTTTACTCAAGGCAGAAATCACAGGTTGTACTGTACCTTACCTACTCACAAATAGCCAAAAAACCACCTTTTGATTATAACACAAAAGTGGAAGAAAATACCATTTGCGCTAATCTACTTCTACTTAAAATGGGACATCATTATAGGAATATATAATATAAAAAACCTCTCTATATTTAAGAGGAAAAAATGTACTTGTCCATTCAAGTTTTAACACACATGAATATATAAAAACACACATATATTAGTGATAACATAATTCAACACACTTCTTATATATCAGGTGACATTAAAAATGAATATACCAGAAATACGCTGTATTAAACTTTCTGCTATAACACGTTATTTTAATACATCACTCCGTGTGTTGCTGCTAGCATACATAACACACCTGACGTGGAAAAGTTACTTGTGGATGGGGGGGCTACAGAGCTACTAGAAAGACAGTCGAACCGGTGCATTTCTCCGTCTGAATGTGGTGCACTTTTGCTAAATATTTCGACAAATTGCTCGTGTTACCGCCCTTACATGCTAAACTCTTATAGCACTTTTGGCAACGAGCATTGTCCACATCGAGACGGGTAAAGTGTAACCACACCTCGGAGCGCGTTCTCTCCACTATCTCCTCCATGTGTGTGTGTGTTGCTCCCATGGATGTATAATAAGAACTGGATACAGCGTGGGAGGCGGGCCTCATTCATTCCTATGAGGGTTGCTCATTGGCGCATGATGATAAAATGGCACAACTTTTGAGAGAGCGAAACGTCACAGATTACCCGGCATGGCCCCCAAAATGCTCGTTCACATTGAGCACGTCAATTTGTACACAGCCATGGGCGTCGCCTGGGTAGGCATCCGGGGCTTTATCAGAGAGTTGCATGGAAATAAACTTGTTTTATTGGCTGACAGGTACGTACCTCTCCTGTTGTACGTGTCGACAGCATGTTTGAACGTATTTGCCATGGGCGTCGCCTGGGTTAGGCATCCGGGGCTTTAGCCCCGGATGTTTTTTCTTTAGCCCAGGACAAATTCTTCCTCAATAATATAATACATTAACCGTACTTTACCTAGAGGACGGCATAATTGTAATTTCCCGTGTTCAGTGAATGCAACAGAGCCACCAGACCAATCAGAGAGTTGCATTGAAATAAACGTGTTTTATTGGCTGACAGGTACGTACCTCTCCTCTGTGACAGTGTTTAAACCTTAAACTGTCAGCCGCGGACGCTGAGTTTCTGCAGAAGATGGACATTAGACATTTTTTTAATAAAACAGACGGCAATTCTCAAGTGGTGGCTCACACAACAACCCCAGAGCCACCACCTGAGCCAGGTGAACAAGGTATGTAAATGTCAGTAAACTTACAAGTTATGCAAACATGTAAGCAAAGCATAAATTATAGCTACGTTGATGTTACTTTGAAGCGCAGGTAAGCTAAACCGTTAGCAAGTAGCTATAGCTAGCCAGATATATTAAATAAACACTTTGTCATACCATCTAAATGTTGTGTTTTTTAGCGTTACCTGGTGATTTCAAAGAAAGCTCTCTGGGAAATGTTGACTTACTGTCAGTGTTCGACATGAAGCTAGAAGCTACCTTACAATATACAGTTGATCCGGAGTCCTGTCAGTTAAAGTGTTTCATAGTTAGCTTAGCTAAGCCTCAACCTAGCACTGAAATATATGGATGTTATGTGATGGTATTTCTGAGGAAAAGTCAGCTGAAATGGTGGCATAGTTGCCACTGCGTGTCACAGCATGTTTGAACATATTTTCAGCAGTAAATGTGGCTGTTTGGCCACTGAAGTTGCCATAACAACACCTGAATTTAAATGTACAACCTCTTTTTGTGACAGATTTTTGCATGAAATTATAATTCTTCTGATTGATATTTCCTTTTGACAGCTAGTTTCTATGTGAACAATACCTTATGAGATGGACAGCCAGCTAACAAGTTTTTTATACAAATATTTCAGATCAAAGCTAATCCAGTGGGGCTCCTGAAAGGGGGCAAGGGACACTATGCTACCAAATATGAAGCCTTGACCCCCATCTTAAAATTGATATGATCAAAAAATGATCTGCATTGTCGGAGGCCTTTTTTCCTCATTATCATGTCAAATTGTACAGCTTTCCTTAGTTTCAGAAAGATGACTATATTAGAGTATTTAGTGAAAATGACTATATTAGAGTATTAAGTGAATATATTAAGTGAATTACTCAAACTGCATTTGTATAGGAATGATTCTGTCCTATTTGCAGATAACTACTCTTAACAGTCATATCTACAAGAGGTTTCCAATGTAAATTTAACTATTTTCAATTGGTTAGTATTACATTTTGTGACAGTGTGGTGACACTCATTTTAATGAAGACAAATGTGTGTATCTTGAAATTCATTTATTTGACAGAGCTGGAAACTGATTGACTTACATACTTGTTCGTGTTTACCTACACATTCATCACAGATGAGCCAAAAAGAGTAGAGGATGAAGAAAGGAGAACAGGAGAAAGGGACACACAAGAAGGAGATACAACAGACAAGAACGACAATGGAGACAACAATGAACAGGAACACCAGAACAGACAAGAGTCAATGGGTAACATGACGGATAATACATTCTGACGAAAAATACAAATTATTATGAATACAAATAAAATAAAAGAAGCCTCCCGTGAGTTACTACAAACTATAAAGTAGATTTAAAAAACGTTTTAGCTCACTGCAGGACGTTGTAGAATTCGTACGTTCTCTCTCCCTTCGCGGGATCAAACCACGGGCGCAGTCCAGTGTTTTCTGTCCCTCTGGACACACATGCTGTCGTCATGTAAAGGATTCTCATAAATACCAACATTTTACTTTCAAAAGTTTGGACATTAAAATAGTAAATACTTGAATCAGTGAAGCAAAGTTGCTTTGAAAGAATATCTAATGTTGATTTTGTTTCAGTAATTAAACCAATTAATTCCATAACGTGCCATGTAATTTTAAGGTAGGCTAAATATAGTTTCCCACGACCAAACATAAAAACATAAATGTTTGGAAAGAAAAGTCTTACATGTTTTGTTTCTTTCTTTCTTTCTTGATACTCATGTGTTTATTTTGGTTTTGTATTTATTTTATCCAAGCATTTGTCATTTTTTGTTCTCAATGTTCTTAATCCACGATTGCAGTTATTGACTGGAAGAAAGAGTAATTTCCTTTTATTCCTTATATGTCTCAAGCAACACGTCATTCTTGTCATGTTTATAACGCACACACCTGCCTGAATTTCTGCGCTGGCTTAGCTCAGTGGTTACTTCGAACAACAATTCATCTCCAGAATTCGATCGTTCTCTATCCCTTCGCGGGATCGAACCATGGGCGCTGTACAGTGTTTTCTGTCCCTCTGGTCACACATGCAAGACACTCCGCTTCTGAAACGCGCCCGGTGGGTTATTTATGACGCTGGAGGAAGTCGGACCAAAACCGCGGCGCAGACGGACCCGGTTGATGTGATAAATGAGTTGACACAATATGGTTTTGTTATTAAATGTAGTGTTTATTTTGTTTTGCATTTATTCTACATGCATTTGTCATTTTTAATCCTCCATATTCTTTATTCACTATGCATTTATGGATTGGAAGAACGATACATTTCCTTTCATTCAGACCCGGCGTCATGGGCGGGCCCCATGGGGCCGGGCCCGCCCATCCAGGATTTGGGCCCGCTGTTTTAATCAGGGCTGAATACAACATTTTAATTGTTTTATTATTATGTTCAGTGGTGGTGCCAGGGTATACTGGGGTAGGCTACAGCCATACCAAAAAATGGCTTAGCCCCACCATGAAAAATGATGTTAAGGTAAGCAAAATAACGTCCGCCAACTCGCGCAGAGTAAATTGCACCGACAGCAGTTAGTAAGATTGATTTCAGTCGCCACTTGTCTGGAAATACCGAAGACTAGAAACGGGTTTGAAAACGTTTGTCACGTAGTGATCGTCTTCTCTAAAGAACATTTTTGATCATGTCTTCTGGTCAATCAGAATCACGATAACGGCGTGGTGTTGTTGCAGGAAGTCCTCATACATCGGTACAGCATTACGTGTTGATAGAAATCAACACGTAATGAAATAAGACCCCACGGTTTAATGATTGATAGGTGTGTGGGCTGTCTTTCATTTTGACACACAGAACAATGGGGGCTATCCACCCTTATTCACAATGTAAAGTCATTCACACAGCCTCTTCCCTCTTCTCTCTGCGAGGAGCAGCAGGTTCAGCTTTCAGAACAAAGTAACAAAAAACTAAAATGGCATTCATTTTATTTTAAATATGTCGTGGAGTAATAGATTTATTTATTTTCTTCTCAAGAGAGTACCAGAATGTGTATTTTATGTTAGTATTTCAAAAAATCTCCTGGAGAAGATTCCCCCCAGACCCCCCTGCAGGGGTTGGGCTTTCAGCATGTCAACTCTTTCACCTGTGGGGAAATTGCAGGATTGGCTCCAGGTCGCTCTTTTTATTTACTACCAGACAAATGTGGCTTTTTATTTCATACAATTTGAATTGAGACAGGGAAATAATCTAAACCTCACGCGTGGCGTTTCACTGTCAAGGGGAGCGTGTATGTAATTACATTGCAAATACTGACTTGAGCCCCACCACTGTATGGGTTAGCCCTACCATAGCTACCCAACAAAAACACTCTGGAGCCGCCACTGATTATGTTTATTGTTGTTATTTGTAGGGCTTTGTCCTAATATTTATTTTTGTTTTAAACGATGTTGAAATATTAGTTTAATATCATTTTTTTTATTTTGCTATGAAACTGAATGAAAGGCTGCGCGCGAGTTTTTCGCTGGGTTGAGTCGTGTGGGTTTTTGAGTGAGATGCGGCACAGCAGCCTGTCAGTTTACTCTTGCTAGGTTGGCTATTATCATTTCTATTTATCTGCAACAATGTATATCAGGAAGTGGTTCATGAAAGGAATATGGCAACTCGGCGCCAGATGCAGGCACATTAGAAGACATCAATTACGTTACCAGGGACAAGGGAGGCTGGCAATCAATTACATTTTGAAGAGAAATTGACTCTCAAGCCGGCTCTCTCACAAACTCAGGCTCTGTGCGCAAGCAGACCGCTGCACACGCTCTCTGCCTCGCTCAATCTCTCTCTCCCTTTCTCTCCATCGCTCAACCTCACTCCACCTCTCCACCCTGTGTGTGCTCAAGTTTGCCTGGTGCTTGCCCAAGTTGGCACAGCGTTACAAATGTGCCACAAAACCAACCAATGGATGGAGCCTATAATAAGACGGTCAACAGCCTTATGGCAACTTAACCCCCCCCCCCTTGACAAATCTCGAGATTTCCCGGGAAATGTAAGTTTCGGGGTGGGCCCGCCCTGGTAAAATGCCCGCCGAGAGACGTATGTCTGCCGCCGGGTCTGCTTTCATTCCTTATATGGATGTCACAAGCAATACGTCAGTCTTGTCCTGGTTATAATGCCACTTACTAGCAACAACCTTTGCACTAGCTCAGTTGTTACCTTGAACGACGTTTGTTCTCCGTCCCTTCGCGGGATCGAACCACGGGCACTGTCCAGTGTTTTCTGTCTCTCTGGTCGTCTGACATGCTGTAGTCATGTAAAGGATTCTCATTCTCAGTTTATTTGGTTTTGCATTTATTCTGCATGCATTTGTCATATTTAGTAGGCCTACTCCATATTCTTTATCAACGATTGCAGTTATTGACTGGAAGAAAGATTAATTTCCATTTATTCCTTATATGTCTCAAGCAACACGTCATTCTTGTCATGTTTATAAAGCCACCCACGTGCCTAAACTTCCGCGCTGGCTTAGCTCAGTGGTTACTTCGAACAACAATTCATCTCCAGAATTCGTACGTTCTCTCTCCCTTCGCGGGATCAAACCACGGGCGCAGTCCAGTGTTTTCTGTCCCTCTGGTCACACATGTTGTCTTCATGTAAAGGATTTTCATAAATACCAACATTTTACTTATAAAAACTCTCTCAGTTTGGACATTAAAATAGTAAATACTTGAATCAGTGAAGCAAAGTTGCTTTAAAAGAATATCTAATGTCGATGTTGATTTTGTTTCAGTAATTAAACTAAATAATTCCTTAACGTACCCTGTAATTTTAAGGTAGGCTAAATATAGTTTCCCACGACCAAACATAAAAACATAAATGTTTGGAAAGAAAAGTCTTACATGTTTTGTTTCTTTGTTTCTTTCTTGATAGTCATGTGTTTATTTGGTTTTGTATTTATTTTATCCAAGCATTTGTCAATTTTGTTCTCAATGTTCTTTATCAACGATTGCAGTTATTGACTGGAAGAAAGATTAATTTCCTTTTATTCCTTATATGTCTCAAGCAACACGTCATTCTTGTCATGTTTATAACCCACCCACCTGACTAAATGTCTGCGCTGGCTTAGCTCAGTGGTTACTTCGAACAACAATTCATCTCCAGAATTCTATCGTTCTCTATCCCTTTGCGGGATCAAACCACGTGCGCAGTCCAGTGTTTTCTGTCCCTCTGGTTCAGTGGTTCTCAAACTTTTTCTGTCAGGCCCCCTCTTTGGAGAAAAAAAAAAGTCGGGCCCCCCCAACACAAATAGTCAGGCTCAGTGGCGGCGCCAGAGATTTATTTTGGGGGTGCTGTGGGGTAGCTTGACGTTTCATAGAGGGTGCTCAAACATTTAGGGTTTCCCATTAATGCAGGCGCTACAGTGGAATTTTCTACTGCAACAATCTCCACGCAAATACACACCCGCGACTGTTACAATGAAGGCTCGATAATCAGCTCACGGCATATAGGTGTAAGCAGGGGTAAAGTGCTATTTTTACAGGTGGTGTGTGGACCTCACATAGGGGGGTCAAGGAGCATGCTCACCCAGGTAGATTTATTTTTAAATATTGAAGTTAAAAGCATCAATCTGGTGCATTTTGAGAGCAAAATTAAGAGATCTATGGATACATCTGTCAACACCCATATGAAACAGAACTGTAAACAGATTTACTTTTTCTTTATGGATATTTTACAAATCAATCTTTTAAACTTTATTCTTTTTTTACTGTCATATAGTATTTCATACCTGTTTTTAATGTATTCTCTTATTTTTGTATAACTATAATGATCATATAAACGTGTGCCTCGGAAATAATTGTTTACATAAATGGTGACCAAAACGTTTGAGACCCACTGAAATAACTTAGACTAAAGTTAACTGAGCCTCTCAGTCTGACAGGAGAGGACTCCCTCCACTTTGTTGTTGAAAAAACTCCTTATATCCGTTAGCGTAGCTCGCTAGCACCAGAAGCTAACAACGATCTCCGGTACCGGTGCGCTCTCTCTCTCTCTCTTGCTAGCGCACGCAAACAAAATGGCTCGTTCCACACACACACAGAGCCGAGCTTTAATTAAATACAGAGACACAGACGTAATACTGTACTGCATCATATTATTTTCGAATCAATCATTTTTTTAATGATTTTTTAAGAACCACTGCTCTGGTCACACATGCTGTCGTCATGTAAAGGATTCTCATATACCAACATCTTACTTTTAAGACTGTCTCAGTTTGGACATTAAAATAGTACATACTTGAATCAGTGAAGCAAAGTTGCTTTGAAAGAATATCTAATGTTGATGTTGATTTTGTTTCAGTAATTAAACTGATTAATTCCATAACGTGCCATGTAATTTTAAGGTAGGCTAAATATAGTTTCCCACGACCAAACATAAAAACATAAATGTTTGGAAAGAAAAATCTTACATGTTTTGTTTCTTTGTTTCTTTCTTGATAGTCATGTGTTTATTTGGTTTTGTATTTATTTTATCCAAGCATTTGTCATTTTTGTTCTCAATGTTCTTTATCAACGATTGCAGTTATTGACTGGAAGAAAGATTAATTTCCATTTATTCCTTATATGTCTCAAGCAACACGTCATTCTTGTCATGTTTATAAAGCCACCCACGTGCCTAAACTTCCGCGCTGGCTTAGCTCAGTGGTTACTTCGAACAACAATTCATCTCCAGACTTCGTACGTTCTCTCTCCCTTCGCGGGATCAAACCACGGGCGCAGTCCAGAGTTTTCTGTCCCTCTGGTCACACATGTTGTCGTCATGTAAAGGATTTTCATAAATACCAACATTTTACTTTCAAAAACTCTCTCAGTTTGGACATTAAAATAGTAAATACTTGAATCAGTGAAGCAAAGTTGCTTTAAAAGAATATCTAATGTCGATGTTGATTTTGTTTCAGTAATTAAACTAAATAATTCCTTAACGTGCCATGTAATTTTAAGGTAGGCTAAATATAGTTTCCCACGACCAAACATAAAAACATAAATGTTTGGAAAGAAAAGTCTTACATGTTTTGTTTCTTTCTTTCTTGATAGTCATGTGTTTATTTTGGTTTTGTATTTTATCCAAGCATTTGTGTCACGGTTATCATGTCATGTCACAGTTCTATGTCTAGGTTTGGGTGTTTCCGCTGTTCTCTATGTCATGTTTTCCTCCTGTCGTTAGTTTCCCTGGTGTGTCTCGTTAGCTGATTGTGTTCACCTGTGGCCCTTGTGTTTCTCCTCCCCTGCCCGGCTGTTTCTCGTCTTGTAATTATCCCTCCCTGTATTTAGTCTTGTCTCGTCCTGTGTTCAGTGTTGGTGCTTCTTTTGTTGGTGACTGAATTCACCCCGGTGAGTGTTCTGTTTTGTCTGTATTAGTTTCATATTCCTTGAAATAAAGGATTATCAGAGTTATCTGCATTTGGGTCCTGCTTCCTTCACTCAACCGTGACAATTTGTAATTTTTTGTTCTCAATGTTCTTTATCAACGATTGCAGTTATTGACTGGAAGAAAGATTAATTTCCTTTTATTCCTTATATGTCTCAAGCAACACGTCATTCTTGTCATGTTTATAACCCACACACCTGCCTGAATTTCTGCGCTGGCTTAGCTCAGTGGTTACTTCGAACAACAATTCATCTCCTGAATTCGTACGTTCTCTATCCCTTAGCGGGATCAAACCACGGGCGCAGTCCAGTGTTTTCTGTCCCTCTGGTTCAGTGGTTCTCAAACTTTTTCTGTCAGGCCCCCTCTTTGGAGAAAAAAAAAAGTCGGGCCCCCCCAACACAAATAGTCAGGCTCAGTGGCGGCGCCAGAGATTTATTTTGGGGGTGCTGTGGGGTAGCTTGACGTTTCATAGAGGGTGCTCAAACATTTAGGGTTTCATATTCCTTGAAATAAAGGATTATCAGAGTTATCTGCATTTGGGTCCTGCTTCCTTCACTCAACCGTGACAGAAAGCACCAACCAGAAATGGACCCAGCAGATGATCCATTTGAGGTGGAACTACAACATTTTTCCTTTGATTTGGCTTGCTGCTATGATTGGTGGAGGGGAGCGTCCAGGGTTCTGCAGAAGGAGGCCGCTCTGGTAGAGGCGCACCGGTTGGCTATGGAGAAACCAGACTTGGTGAAATTCTTACCTGGCTGGATTTTGAACTTCATCTGGGTGTGTGATTTCCAGCCTGCTGACTATAAACGTCTCGGTGTGTTCCGTCTGGAGTCAACCAGTGCTTCCGCCCCAGTTCCTGCTCCTGTCCAAGAGTCGTTTTCTGGAACTCGGCTGGCTTTTGGAGGTCCACGGAGCCTTCAGGCGGCTTCTAAGAGAAGGAGTCGCAAGTCCAGGCTAGCAATCCGAGCCCCAAGAGCCATGGTTCCAGCCCAGTTCTGGCCCCAGCAGCCATGGTTCCAGCCCCAGTTCTGGCCCCAGCAGCCATTATTCCGGCTCCAGTTCTGGCCCCAGCAGCCATCATTCCGGCCCCAGTTCTGGCCCCAGCAGCCATTGTTCCAGCCCCAGTTCTGGCCCCAGCAGCCATCATTCCGGCCCCAGTTCTGGCCCCAGCAGCCATCATTCCGGCCCCAGTTCTGGCCCCAGCAGCCATGGTCCCAGACCTAGTTCTGGCCCCAGCAGCCATGGTCCCGGCCCCAGCAGCCATGGTTCCAGCCTTAGCTCTGGCCCCAGCTGCCATGGTTCCAGCCTTAGCTCTGGCCCCAGCTGCCATAGTCCCATCTCTGGTCCCTTCTCTAGTCTCTTCTCAAGTCCCTACTCAATTCCTTTCTCAAGTCCTTTCTCAAGTCCCTCCTCTAGTCACTTCCCTAGTCCCTTCTCCAGTCCCTCCTTTAGTCACCTCTCTGGCTCCTTCCCGAGCCCCTTCTCTAGTCCCACCTCGAGTCACTTCTCTAGTCCCTTCTCTCATCCCATCTCAAGTTCCCTCTCGAGTCCCCTCTCTAGTTCCCTCTCAAGTCTCCTCTCGAGCTACCTCTCGAGTCCCCTTTCTAGATCCCTCTCAAGTCACCTCTCGAGGTCCCTCTCAAGCCCTCTCTCGAGTCCCCACTCAAGCCCCTACTCATGTGCCGTTGGAGGTCCCGCAGACAGCTCTCCTGCCGGGGGTCCTGCCAACCCCATGTCCTGTCCCGTTGGAGGTCCCGCAGACTAGTCTTCTGCCGGGGGTCCTGCCAACCCCATGTCCTGTACCGTTGGAGGTTCCGCTGGGGGTCCTGCCAACCCTGTGTCCTGTCCCGTTGGAGGTCCCGCAGACTAGTCTTCTGCCGGGGGTCCTGCCAACCCCATGTCCTGTCCCGTTGGAGGTCCCGCAGACTAGTCTTCTGCCGGGGGTCCTGCCAACCCCATGTCCTGTACCGTTGGAGGTTCCGCTGGGGGTCCTGCCAACCCCATGTCCTGTCTCGTTGGAGGTCCCGCCGTCTACTCTCCTGCCGGGGGCCCTGCCAACCCCATGTCCTGTCTCGTTGGAGGCCCCGCCGACTACTCTCCTGCCGGGGGTCCTGCCAACCCTGTGTCCTGTCCCGTTGGAGGCCCCGCCGACTACTCTCCTGCCGGGGGTCCTGCCAACCCTATGTCCTGTCCCGTTGGAGGCCCCGCCGACTACTCTCCTGCCGGGGGTCCTGCCAACCCCATGTCCTGTCCCGTTGGAGGTCCCGCCGTCTACTCTCCTGCCGGGGGTCCTGCCAACCCTTTGTCCTGTCTCGTTGGAGGTCCCGCAGACTAGTCTTCTGCCGGGGGTCCTGCCAACCCTGTGTCCTGTCCCGTTGGAGGCCCCGCCGACTACTCTCCTGCCGGGGGTCCTGCCAACCCTGTGTCCTGTGCCGTTGGAGGTCCCGCCGTCTACTCTCCTGCCGGGGGTCCTGCCAATCATATGTCCTGTGCTGTGGGAGGCCCCGCCGACAACTCTCCTGCCGGGGGTCCTGCCAACCCTGTGTCCTGTCCCGTTGAAGGCCCCGCCGACTACCCTCCTGCCGGGGGTCCTGCCAACCCTGTGTCCTGTCCCGTTGGAGGTCCCGCAGACTAGTCTTCTGCCGGAGGTCCTGCCAACCCCATGTCCTGTACCGTTGGAGGTTCCGCTGGGGGTCCTGCCAACCCTGTGTCCTGTCCCGTTGGAGGTCCCGCAGACTAGTCTTCTGCCGGGGGTCCTGCCAACCCCATGTCCTGTCCCGTTGGAGGTCCCGCAGACTAGTCTTCTGCCGGGGGTCCTGCCAACCCCATGTCCTGTACCGTTGGAGGTTCCGCTGGGGGTCCTGCCAACCCCATGTCCTGTCCCGTTGGAGGCCCCGCCGACTACTCTCCTGCCGGGGGTACTGCCAACCCTTTGTCCTGTCTCGTTGGAGGTCCCGCCAACCGCTCTCCTGCTGGGGGTCCTGCCAATTCCTGGTCCTCTTCCGTGGGGGATCCTGCCGAAGCCTGTCCCGCCGGCTCCGGTTCCTGTCCGGCCGACACCGGGTCCTGCCCGGCCTCCGGAGCTGTCTGGTCTTCGCCCTCGATCCCGACCCTCTGTGAGCCGCGGTCTTCGCCCGCGGGCCCGGCCTCCTGACTCTTCCTGCCGCTGCCCTCGTCCTCGGGCCCGGCCCCCTGACTCTTCCTGCCGCTGCCCTCGTCCTCGAGCCCGGCCCCCTGACTCTTCCTGCCGCTGCCTTCGCCCTCGATCCCGACCCTCTGTGAGCCGCGGTCTTCGCCCGCGGGCCCGGCCTCCTGACTCTTCCTGCCGCTGCCCTCATCCTCGGGCCCGGCCCCCTGACTCTTCCTGCCGCTGCCCTCGTCCTCGAGCCCGGCCTCCTGACTCTTCCTGCCGCTGCCCTCGTCCTCGGGCCCGGCCCCCTGACTCTTCCTGCCGCTGCCCTCGTCCTCGAGCCCGGCCCCCTGACTCTTCCTGCCGCTGCCTTCGCCCTCATGCTCGGCCCCCTGAGTTCGCCCGCTGTGGCCTTCGCCCCACCATGGACTCTGCCTTGCCCCCGGGCCGTCCGCCCGAGACCCTCACCATGGACTCTGCCTTGCCCCCGGGCCGTCCGCCCGAGTCCCCCACCTTGGACTCTGCCTTGCCCCCAGGCCGTCCGCCCGAGTCCTCCTTCTCGGCTTCTGCCTTGCCCCCGGGCTGTCCGCCCGAGATCCCTTCCTGGTCCTCTACTGTGCTCCTGGGCGGTCAGCTCAGTCCCGTCCTCCGGACCCCCTCCACCCTCCCTGCTGGACGTTGTTGGATTTTTGTTTTGGTGTTTAGGGACGTCTAGAATCCGTCCCTTGAGGGGGGGGTTCTGTCACGGTTATCATGTCATGTCACAGTTCTATGTCTAGGTTTGGGTGTTTCCGCTGTTCTCTATGTCATGTTTTCCTCCTGTCGTTAGTTTCCCTGGTGTGTCTCGTTAGCTGATTGTGTTCACCTGTGGCCCTTGTGTTTCTCCTCCCCTGCCCGGCTGTTTCTCGTCTTGTAATTATCCCTCCCTGTATTTAGTCTTGTCTCGTCCTGTGTTCAGTGTTGGTGCTTCTTTTGTTGGTGACTGAATTCACCCCGGTGAGTGTTCTGTTTTGTCTGTATTAGTTTCATATTCCTTGAAATAAAGGATTATCAGAGTTATCTGCATTTGGGTCCTGCTTCCTTCACTCAACCGTGACAATTTGTAATTTTTTGTTCTCAATGTTCTTTATCAACGATTGCAGTTATTGACTGGAAGAAAGATTAATTTCCTTTTATTCCTTTTATGTCTCAAGCAACACGTCATTCTTGTCATGTTTATAACCCACACACCTGCCTGAATTTCTGCGCTGGCTTAGCTCAGTGGTTACTTCGAACAACAATTCATCTCCTGAATTCGTACGTTCTCTATCCCTTAGCGGGATCAAACCACGGGCGCAGTCCAGTGTTTTCTGTCCCTCTGGTTCAGTGGTTCTCAAACTTTTTCTGTCAGGCCCCCTCTTTGGAGAAAAAAAAAAGTCGGGCCCCCCCAACACAAATAGTCAGGCTCAGTGGCGGCGCCAGAGATTTATTTTGGGGGTGCTGTGGGGTAGCTTGACGTTTCATAGAGGGTGCTCAAACATTTAGGGTTTCCCATTAATGCAGGCGCTACAGTGGAATTTTCTACTGCAACAATCCCAACGCAAATACACACCCGCGACTGTTACAATGAAGGCTCGATAATCAGCTCACGGCATATAGGTGTAAGCAGGGGTAAAGTGCTATTTTTACAGGTGGTGTGTGGACCTCACATAGGGGGGTCAAGGAGCATGCTCACCCAGGTAGATTTATTTTTAAATATTGAAGTTAAAAGCATCAATCTGGTGCATTTTGAGAGCAAAATTAAGAGATCTATGGATACATCTGTCAACACCCATATGAAACAGAACTGTAAACAGATTTACTTTTTCTTTATGGATATTTTACAAATCAATCTTTTAAACTTTATTCTTTTTTTACTGTCATATAGTATTTCATACCTGTTTTTAATGTATTCTCTTATTTTTGTATAACTATAATGATCATATAAACGTGTGCATCGGAAATAATTGTTTACATAAATGGTGACCAAAACGTTTGAGACCCACTGAAATAACTTAGACTAAAGTTAACTGAGCCTCTCAGTCTGACAGGAGAGGACTCTTCTCCACTTTGTTGTTGAAAAAACTCCTTATATCCGTTAGCGTAGCTCGCTAGCACCAGAAGCTAACAACGATCTCCGGTACCGGTGCGCTCTCTTTCTCTCTCTCTCGCTAGCGCACGCACACAAAATGGCTCGTTCCACACACACACAGAGCCGAGCTTTAATTAAATACAGAGACATAGACGTAATACTGTGCTGCATCATATTATTTTCGAATCAATAATTTTTTTAATGATTTTTTAAGAACCACTGCTCTGGTCACACATGCTGTCATCATGTAAAGGATTCTCATATACCAACATCTTACTTTTAAGACTGTCTCAGTTTGGACATTAAAATAGTACATACTTGAATCAGTGAAGCAAAGTTGCTTTGAAAGAATATCTAATGTTGATGTTGATTTTGTTTCAGTAATTAAACTGATTAATTCCATAACGTGCCATGTAATTTTAAGGTAGGCTAAATATAGTTTCCCACGACCAAACATAAAAACATAAATGTTTGGAAAGAAAAGTCTTACATGTTTTATTTCTTTGTTTCTTTCTTGATAGTCATGTGTTTATTTGGTTTTGTATTTATTTTATCCAAGCATTTGTCATTTTTGTTCTCAATGTTCTTTATCAACGATTGCAGTTATTGACTGGAAGAAAGATTCATTTCCATTTATTCCTTATATGTCTCAAGCAACACGTCATTCTTGTCATGTTTATAAAGCCACCCACGTGCCTAAACTTCTGCACTGGCTTAGCTCAGTGGTTACTTCGAACAACAATTCATCTCCAGAATTCGTACGTTCTCTCTCCCTTCGCGGGATCAAACCACGGGCGCAGTCCAGTGTTTTCTGTCCCTCTGGTCACACATTTTGTCGTCATGTAAAGGATTTTCATAAATACCAACATTTTACTTTCAAAAACTCTCTCAGTTTGGACATTAAAATAGTACATACTTGAATCAGTGAAGCAAAGTTGCTTTAAAAGAATATCTAATGTCGATGTTGATTTTGTTTCAGTAATTAAACTAAATAATTCCATAACGTGCCATGTAATTTTAAGGTAGGCTAAATATAGTTTCCCACGACCAAACATAAAAACATAAATGTTTGGAAAGAAAAGTCTTACATGTTCTTTCTTTCTTGATAGTCATGTGTTTATTTTGGTTTTGTATTTTATACAAGCATTTGTCATTTTTTGATCTCAATGTTCTTTATCAACGATTGCAGTTATTGACTGGAAGAAAGATTAATTTCCTTTTATTCCTTATATGTCTCAAGCAACACGTCATTCTTGTCATGTTTATAACCCACACACCTGCCTGAATTTCTGTGCTGGCTTAGCTCAGTGGTTACTTCGAACAACAATTCATCTCCTGAATTCGTACGTTCTCTATCCCTTCGCGGGATCAAACCACGGGCGCAGTCCAGTGTTTTCTGTTTCAGTGGTTCTCAAACTTTTTCTGTCAGGACCCCTCTTTGGAGAAAAAAAAAAGTCGGGCCCCCCGAACACAAATAGTCAGGCTCAGTGGCGGCGCCAGAGATTTATTTTGGGGGTGCTGTGGGGTAGCTTGACGTTTCATAGAGGGTGCTCAAACATTTAGGGTTTCCCATTAATGCAGGCGCTACAGTGGAATTTTCTACTGCAACAATCCCCACGCAAATACACACCCGCGACTGTTACAATGAAGGCTCGATAATCAGCTCACGGCATATAGGTGTAAGCAGGGGTAAAGTGCTATTTTTACAGGTGGTGTGTGGACCTCACATAGGGGGGTCAAGGAGCATGCTCACCCAGGTAGATTTATTTTTAAATATTGAAGTTAAAAGCATCAATCTTGTGCATTTTGAGAGCAAAATTAAGAGATCTATGGATACATCTGTCAACACCCATATAAAACAGAACTGTAAACAGATTTACTTTTTCTTTATGGATATTTTACAAATCAATCTTTTAAACTTTATTCTTTTTTTACTGTCATATAGTATTTCATACCTGTTTTTAATGTATTCTCTTATTTTTGTATAACTATAATGATCATATAAACGTGTGCCTCGGAAATAATTGTTTACATAAATGGTGACCAAAACGTTTGAGACCCACTGAAATAACTTAGACTAAAGTTAACTGAGCCTCTCAGTCTGACAGGAGAGGACTCTTCTCCACTTTGTTGTTGAAAAAACTCCTTATATCCGTTAGCGTAGCTCGCTAGCACCAGAAGCTAACAACGATCTCCGGTACCGGTGCGCTCTCTCTCTCTCTCTCGCTAGCGCACGCACACAAAATGGCTCGTTCCACACACACACAGAGCCGAGCTTTAATTAAATACAGAGACACAGACGTAATACTGTACTGCATCATATTATTTTCGAATCAATAATTTTTTTTATGATTTTTTAAGAACCACTGCTCAGGTCACACATGCTGTCGTCATGTAAAGGACTCTCATATACCAACATCTTACTTTTAAGACTGTCTCAGTTTGGACATTAAAATAGTACATACTTGAATCAGTGAAGCAAAGTTGCTTTGAAAGAATATCTAATGTTGATGTTGATTTTGTTTCAGTAATTAAACTGATTAATTCCATAACGTGCCATGTAATTTTAAGGTAGGCTAAATATAGTTTCCCACGACCAAACATAAAAACATAAATGTTTGGAAAGAAAAGTCTTACATGTTTTGTTTCTTTCTTTCTTGATAGTAATGTGTTTATTTTGGTTTTGTATTTTATCCAAGCACTTGTCATTTTTTGTTCTCAATGTTCTTTATCAACGATTGCAGTTATTGACTGGAAGAAAGATTAATTTCCTTTTATTTCTTATATGTCTCAAGCAACACGTCATTCTTGTCATGTTTATAACCCACACACCTGCCTGAATTTCTGCGCTGGCTTAGCTCAGTGGTTACTTCGAACAACAATTCATCTCCTGAATTCGTACGTTCTCTATCCCTTCGTGGGATCAAACCACGGGCACTGTCCAGTGTTTTATGTCCCTCTGGTCACACATGCAAGACCCTCGGCTTCTGAAACGCGCCCGGTGGGTTATTTATGATGCTGGAGGAGGTCGGACCAAAACCGCGGCGCAGACGGACCCGGTGGATGTGACAAATGAGTTAACACAATATGGTTTTGTTATTAAATGTAGTGTTTATTTGGTTTTGCATTTATTCTGCATGCATTTGTCATTTTTAATCCTCCATATTCTTTATTCACTATGCATTTATGGACTGGAATAAAGATGAATTTCCTTTTATTCCTTATATGTCTCAAGCAACACGTCATTCTTGTCATGTTTATAAAGCCACCCAGTGCCTAAACTTCCGCGCTGGCTTAGCTCAGTGGTTACTTCGAACAACAATTCATCTCCAGAATTCGTACGTTCTCTCTCTCTTCACGGGATCAAACCACGGGCGCAGTCCAGTGTTTTCTGTCCCTCTGGTCACACATGTTGTCGTCATGTAAAGGATTTTCATAAATACCAACATTTTACTTTCAAAAACTCTCTCAGTTTGGACATTAAAATAGTAAATACTTGAATCAGTGAAGCAAAGTTGCTTTAAAAGAATATCTAATGTCGATGTTGATTTTGTTTCAGTAATTAAACTAAATAATTCCTTAACGTGCCATGTAATTTTAAGGTAGGCTAAATATAGTTTCCCACGACCAAACATAAAAACATAAATGTTTGGAAAGAAAAGTCTTACATGTTTTGTTTGTTTGTTTCTTTCTTGATAGTCATGTGTTTATTTGGTTTTGTATTTATTTTATCCAAGCATTTGTCATTTTTGTTCTCAATGTTCTTTATCAACGATTGCAGTTATTGACTGGAAGAAAGATTAATTTCCTTTTATTCCTTATATGTCTCAAGCAACACGTCATTCTTGTCATGTTTATAACCCACCCACGTGCCTAAATGTCTGCGCTGGGTTAGCTCAGTGGTTACTTCGAACAACAATTCATCTCCAGAATTCTATCGTTCTCTATCCCTTCGTGGGATCGAACCATGGGCACTGTCCAGTGTTTTCTGTCCCTCTGGTCACACATGCAAGACGCTCGGCTTCTGAAACGCGCCCGGTGGGTTATTTATGATGCTGGAGGAGGTCGGACCAAAACCGCGGCACAGACGGACCCGGTGGATGTGACAAATGAGTTAACACAATATGGTTTTGTTATTAAATGTAGTGTTTATTTGGTTTTGCATTTATTCTACATGCATTTGTCATTTTTAATCCTTCATATTCTTTATTCACTGCATTTATGGATTGGAAGAACGATACATTTCCTTTCATTCCTTATATGGATGTCACAAGCAATACGTTATTCTTGTCCTGGTTATAATGCCATTTACTAGCAACAACCTTTGCACTAGCTCAGTGGTTACTTTGAACGACGTTTGTTCTCCGTCCCTTCGCGGGATCGAACCACGGGCGCTGTCCAGTGTTTTCTGTTTCTCTGGTCGTCTGACATGCTGTAGTCATGTAAAGGATTCTCAGTTTATTTGGTTTTGCATTTATTCTGCATGCATTTATCATATTTAGTAGGCCTACTCCATATTCTTTATCCACGATGCATTTATGGACTGGAATAAAGATGAATTTCCTTTTATTCCTTATATGTCTCAAGCAACACGTCATTCTTGTCATGTTTATAAAGCCACCCACCTGCCTAAACTTCCGCGCTGGCTTAGCTCAGTGGTTACTTCGAACAACAATTCATCTCCAGAATTCGTACGTTCTCTCTCCCTTCGCGGGATCAAACCACGGGCGCAGTCCAGTGTTTTCTGTCCCTCTGGTCACACATGTTGTCGTCATGTAAAGGATTTTCATAAATACCAACATTTTACTTTCAAAAACTCTCTCAGTTTGGACATTAAAATAGTAAATACTTGAATCAGTGAAGCAAAGTTGCTTTAAAAGAATATCTAATGTCGATGTTGATTTTGTTTCAGTAATTAAACTAAATAATTCCTTAACGTGCCCTGTAATTTTAAGGTAGGCTAAATATAGTTTCCCACGACCAAACATAAAAACATAAATGTTTGGAAAGAAAAGTCTTACATGTTTTGTTTCTTTCTTTCTTGATAGTCATGTGTTTATTTTGGTTTTGTATTTTATCCAAGCATTTGTCATTTTTTGTTCTCAATGTTCTTTATCCACGATGCATTTATGGACTGGAATAAAGATGAATTTCCTTTTATTCCTTATATGTCTCAAGCAACACGTCATTCTTGTCATGTTTATAAAGCCACCCACCTGCCTAAACTTCCGCGCTGGCTTAGCTCAGTGGTTACTTCGAACAACAATTCATCTCCAGAATTCGTACGTTCTCTCTCCCTTCGCGGGATCAAACCACGGGCGCAGTCCAGTGTTTTCTGTCCCTCTGGTCACACATGTTGTCGTCATGTAAAGGATTTTCATAAATACCAACATTTTACTTTCAAAAACTCTCTCAGTTTGGACATTAAAATAGTAAATACTTGAATCAGTGAAGCAAAGTTGCTTTAAAAGAATATCTAATGTCGATGTTGATTTTGTTTCAGTAATTAAACTAAATAATTCCTTAACGTGCCCTGTAATTTTAAGGTAGGCTAAATATAGTTTCCCACGACCAAACATAAAAACATAAATGTTTGGAAAGAAAAGTCTTACATGTTTTGTTTCTTTCTTTCTTGATAGTCATGTGTTTATTTTGGTTTTGTATTTTATCCAAGCATTTGTCATTTTTTGTTCTCAATGTTCTTTATCAACGATTGCAGTTATTGACTGGAAGAAAGATTAATTTCCTTTTATTCCTTATATGTCTCAAGCAACACGTCATTCTTGTCATGTTTATAAAGCCACCCACGTGCCTAAACTTCCGCGCTGGCTTAGCTCAGTGGTTACTTCGAACAACAATTCATCTCCAGAATTCGTACGATTCTCTCTCCCTTCGCGGGATCAAACCACGGGCGCAGTCCAGTGTTTTCTGTCCCTCTGGTCACACATGTTGTCGTCATGTAAAGGATTTTCATAAATACCAACATTTTACTTTCAAAAACTCTCTCAGTTTGGACATTAAAATAGTAAATACTTGAATCAGTGAAGCAAAGTTGCTTTAAAAGAATATCTAATGTCGATGTTGATTTTGTTTCAGTAATTAAACTAAATAATTCCTTAACGTGCCCTGTAATTTTAAGGTAGGCTAAATATAGTTTCCCACGACCAAACATAAAAACATAAATGTTTGGAAAGAAATGTCTTACATGTTTTGTTTCTTTGTTTCTTTCTTGATAGTCATGTGTTTATTTGGTTTTGTATTTATTTTATCCAAGCATTTGTCATTTTTGTTCTCAATGTTCTTTATCAACGATTGCAGTTATTGACTGGAAGAAAGATTAATTTCCTTTTATTCCTTATATGTCTCAAGCAACACGTCATTCTTGTCATGTTCATAACCCACACACCTGCCTGAATTTCTGCGCTGGCTTAGCTCAGTGGTTACTTCGAACAACAATTCATCTCCTGAATTCGTACGTTCTCTATCTCTTCGCGGGATCAAACCACGGGCGCAGTCCAGTGTTTTCTGGTTCAGTGGTTCTCAAACTTTTTCTGTCAGGCCCCCTCTTTGGAGAAAAAAAAAAGTCGGGCCCCCCCAATTCAAATAGTCAGGCTCAGTGGCGGCGCCAGAGATTTATTTTGGGGGTGCTGTGGGGTAGCTTGACGTTTCATAGAGGGTGCTCAAACATTTAGGGTTTCCCATTAATGCAGGCGCTACAGTGGAATTTTCTACTGCAACAATCCCCACGCAAATACACACCCGCGACTGTTACAATGAAGGCTCGATAATCAGCTCACGGCATATAGGTGTAAGCAGGGGTAAAGTGCTATTTTTACAGGTGGTGTGTGGACCTCACATAGGGGGGTCAAGGAGCATGCTCACCCAGGTAGATTTATTTTTAAATATTGAAGTTAAAAGCATCAATCTTGTGCATTTTGAGAGCAAAATTAAGAGATCTATGGATATATCTGTCAACACCCATATGAAACAGAACTGTAAACAGATTTACTTTTTCTTTATGGATATTTTACAAATCAATCTTTTAAACTTTATTCTTTTTTTACTGTCATATAGTATTTCATACCTGTTTTTAATGTATTCTCTTATTTTTGTATAACTATAATGATCATATAAACGTGTGCCTCGGAAATAATTGTTTACATAAATGGTGACCAAAACGTTTGAGACCCACTGAAATAACTTAGACTAAAGTTAACTGAGCCTCTCAGTCTGACAGGAGAGGACTCTCCTCCACTTTGTTGTTGAAAAAACTCCTTATATCCGTTAGCGTAGCTCGCTAGCACCAGAAGCTAACAACGATCTCCGGTACCGGTGCGCTCTCTCTCTCTCGCTAGCGCACGCACACAAAATTGCTCGTTCCACACACACACAGAGCCGAGCTTTAATTAAATACAGAGACACAGACGTAATACTGTACTGCATCATATTATTTTCGAATCAATAATTTTTTTAATGATTTTTTAAGAACCACTGCTCTGGTCACACATGCTGTCGTCATGTAAAGGATTCTCATATACCAACATCTTACTTTTAAGACTGTCTCAGTTTGGACATTAAAATAGTACATACTTGAATCAGTGAAGCAAAGTTGCTTTAAAAGAATATCTAATGTTGATGTTGATTTTGTTTCAGTAATTAAACTGATTAATTCCATAACGTGCCATGTAATTTTAAGGTAGGCTAAATATAGTTTCCCACGACCAAACATAAAAACATAAATGTTTGGAAAGAAAAGTCTTACATGTTTTGTTTCTTTGTTTCTTTCTTGATAGTCATGTGTTTATTTGGTTTTGTATTTATTTTATCCAAGCATTTGTCATTTTTGTTCTCAATGTTCTTTATCAACGATTGCAGTTATTGACTGGAAGAAAGATTAATTTCCTTTTATTCCTTATATGTCTCAAGCAACACGTCATTCTTGTCATGTTCATAACCCAAACACCTGCCTGAATTTCTGCGCTGGCTTAGCTCAGTGGTTACTTCGAACAACAATTCATCTCCTGAATTCGTACGTTCTCTATCCCTTCGGGGGATCAAACCACGGGCGCAGTCCAGTGTTTTCTGGTTCAGTGGTTGTGATGCCCCTGTGGGTGCATCAGTAGAGAGGAGGTGGTGATTGGTGATTGGTGTTTGCTGTTTGCAGTGATTGCAGTGGCTCAGGGCACCTGGGTCTGGTGTCCTGCAGCTATTTAGAGCCTCTCTGCTCCTCTCTGTGCCCCCTCTGCTTTCCCGTACAGGCCCCGGTGTTGTTAAGTATATGTTGTGGGTACTCTATTTGCTTTACTCTGTGCACTTCAACACTCTCACACATACATATTCATACAACCCTCACCCTGCATTTACACTACTGATACCACTGACGTCCACACCTCATCCCTTACTTCTTGTTGCACTTCAGTTCATTTGGATTGTTTCGATTGTTTCCTTTAAATAAACCCATTTTTATAACCGTTGACATGGTGTGTCTCCTCTTTGTTGTGGCCTTTTGAGCCAGGTCACAACAAATGGGGGCTCGTCCTACGGGTTATTTGGTTAAAAGTTTGTGTAGTGCTCAGAGCACATGGTGTCATTTGAGCAGCTGATTAGTTGATGTGGTCCAGCTGTGTGCTGGCTTGGCGCTGCTATTTGGGGGACACATCATGTCTTTTGGGTTTCAGGAAGCTTTAGTGTCGTCAGGTTTTGTGTGCTAATCAGAAGGTAAGATGTTGCTGCTTGTTACGCTTTTGTAAAGAGTTTTCCCCGCTAGGCTTAAGTGGCGTTTCCCTTTGGGTTGCGTCTGTTTGTTTTTTTCATAGTGTTGTGGCAACGTGGTTAGTGTCAGCTGTTTTCGGACAGCTGTCTCGGGGGCACATCCGCGTGATTTCTTGGTGTTACCTGCGTGCAGGTCGCTCCATAACTCCGCCGGGTTCCAGTGCGTAATTACCCACCGCAAGCCACATGAAGACTAGGTGAGATTAGGAAGATTTTGTTTAGGCAGTTAGGGGGAAATTCTCTGTTGGGTTAATCTTATGCCCATGCGTGTTGGCAGTTTGGTACTTTGCTTTCTGATTGGCTAGTATGACTTCTTTGTCAGCGTTTGTGGATGCGCCCTCAGTATCGTTCTTAGATAATTGCCAGAAGGCGCAGTTAGTCGAAATAGCAGAGCACTATGACATTGCTGTTGTGGGGAGCAAGCGGAAACATGACATTAAAACTGTCATTGTGTCATCTTTGTTTGAGCAGGGGGTGTTGCAGAAGAGTGAGTCTGGTGCGGCAGGGTTCGTGCCGGTAGTGGTTCAGACAGCTGGTTTGACGTTCGAGCAGCAAAAGGAGCTTTTGGCCATGCAGTTTGATCAAGAGAAGTTGAGGTTGGATCAGGAAAAGTTGCAGTTGGAGATGAGGTTGGAGCAGGAGAAGTTGAAGTTGGAGCAGGAGAAGTTGCAGTTGGAGATGAGGGGTCAGCAGCAGGAGGTAGAGAAGCGTTTAGAGGTGGAGAAGGTGCTGGAGGTGGAAAGGATGAAATGTGAGGTGGAACATGCTAGATTACGGCTGATGGGAGAGGGCAAGTTGTCTCCAAGGGAGGATGGTGGTGATAGGTCGGCATCAGGCAGTGGCGATATCATTTCTTACTTGCGATTAGTGCCAAAGTTCAATGAGCGTGACCCGGACATTTTTTTCACTCTATTTGAACGCATAGCAGAGGCAAGAAACTGGTCAGATTCGGACAGAGTGCTGTTACTTCAGTGTGTACTCACTGGGCGAGCACAGGAAGCCTATTCGGCGGTTTGTGGCGAAAATGCTTTGGACTATGATAGAGTAAAATCAGCGGTGTTGAAATCTTACGAACTGGTTCCGGAAGCGTATCGTCAAAGGTTCAGAAGTTGGGTCAAGGGAGATAAGCAGACACATATGGAGTTTATCCGTGATTTAACTTCTCATTTTCAGCGGTGGTGCGCGGCAGCAAAGGTTGCAAGTTTTGACGGCCTTTGTGAGCTCATTGTCTTGGAACAATTTAAAAACAGTCTCCCTCAGCGTGTGGCCACTTATGTGAATGAACAGAAACCTTCCACCGCGTTTAGAGCTGCTGAATTAGCGGACGATTTTGTGTTGACACATAAGGGCAGTTTTACTGAGAAGTATTCTAGGGGTGATTGGAAACGGGGAGAAGACAATGGCTATGCCCGCGGTGGTGCAAAGTTTTCACCAGGCTCCTCCCGTAGACTTGTAGGTACAGGGCGACCCGAGGGGGCCAAAGTGGACCTATGTCATTATTGTCGAGAAGAGGGTCATTGGAAGGGGCAGTGTCCGTTGCTGGAACCTGAGGGGAAGCCTCATTCTTCACCACATGCTCCAGCCATGTGTTGTTCTGCCGTTTTGGTTAAAAAGCCGCAGGGTGTAGGATCGGGCATGGTGCCTGATAAGAAGCTGGTTTGTGCCGACTTGGATGTGGGTTCTGTTTTTGAGCAGTTCATAACGGAAGCCGTTGTGTCAGTAGTTGGTAGTGACAAGTATGTTCCGATTAAGGTGTTGCGTGACACAGCAGCTAGATACTCATTTATTGCTGAGTCAGTATTGCCTTTTTCATCAGAGACAGAGACTGGGGATGTTGTGCTGATGAGGGGCATGGAGATGGGCTTGATCCCTGTGCCACGGCATACAATAGTGCTGGATTGCGAGCTGGTGCGGGGAGTTGTGTCTATTGGCGTGCGTCCCGCGTTGCCACTTGATGGGATACAGATGATTTTGGGCAACGATCTCGCTGGTAGTGCTGTGTGGGCTGGTGTGCCACCGCCTGTGGTGGTTTCCAGGCCGTTGGCATCTGTGGAGCCAGATGAGAGCGGTTTGCAAGTTCCAAGTGTGTCGCCAATTTATACTGTTACGCGTTTGCAGAGCCGTAGGATGTCTACTGACCTACCTGTTTCAGAGTCTGGAGAATGTGGTCCAGCACGGTACCTTGAGATCGGGACAAAGAAGAAGGAGAGGACAGTCAAAGAGGTGAAGAACAAGAGGAGGCCGAACAAGAGGAGGCAGAAGAAGAGGAGGCCGAAGGAGGTCGGCGCGCCCAAGAGACCGATGAGCGCCTACATGCTGTGGCTCAACGCCAGCCAACCCAAGGAGGAGTGGGACCTAAAGGCAGTGGAGGCGAGGAAGCGGTGCGGGGTCGCGGGGCTGGAGTTCGGAGACAGTGGAGGAGGAGCGTCCTCCAGTCCTAAGAAGGGAAATAAAAAAAACTGGAGTTAAGAAGGAGGATATTGGGTTGTCGTGGATCCCTTTGGGGCCCCGTCTTAAGGGGGGGGCTGTGATGCCCCTGTGGGTGCATCAGTAGAGAGGAGGTGGTGGTTGGTGATTGGTGTTTGCTGTTTGCAGTGATTGCAGTGGCTCAGGGCACCTGGGTCTGGTGTCCTGCAGCTATTTAGAGCCTCTCTGCTCCTCTCTGTGCCCCCTCTGCTTTCCCGTACAGGCCCCGGTGTTGTTAAGTATATGTTGTGGGTACTCTATTTGCTTTACTCTGTGCACTTCAACACTCTCACACATACATATTCATACAACCCTCACCCTGCATTTACACTACTGATACCACTGACGTCCACACCTCATCCCTTACTTCTTGTTGCACTTCAGTTCATTTGGATTGTTTCGATTGTTTCCTTTAAATAAACCCATTTTTATAACCGTTGACATGGTGTGTCTCCTCTTTGTTGTGGCCTTTTGAGCCAGGTCACAACTCAAACTTTTTCTGTCAGGCCCCCTCTTTGGAGAAAAAAAAAAGTCGGTTCCCCCCAACACAAATAGTCAGGCTCAGTGGCGGCGCCAGAGATTTATTTTGGGGGTGCTGTGGGGTAGCTTGACGTTTCATAGAGGGTGCTCAAACATTTAGGGTTTCCCATTAATGCAGGCGCTACAGTGGAATTTTCTACTGCAACAATCCCCACGCAAATACACACCCGCGACTGTTACAAAGAAGGCTCGATAATCAGCTCACGGCATATAGGTGTAAGCAGGGTTAAAGTGCTATTTTTACAGGTGGTGTGTGGACCTCACATAGGGGGGTCAAGGAGCATGCTCACCCAGGTAGATTTATTTTTAAATATTGAAGTTAAAAGCATCAATCTGGTGCATTTTGAGAGCAAAATTAAGAGATCTATGGATACATCTGTCAACACCCATATGAAACAGAACTGTAAACAGATTTACTTTTTCTTTATGGATATTTTACAAATCAATCTTTTAAACTTTATTCTTTTTTTACTGTCATATAGTATTTCATACCTGTTTTTAATGTATTCTCTTATTTTTGTATAACTATAATGATCATATAAACGTGTGCCTCGGAAATAATTGTTTACATAAATGGTGACCAAAACGTTTGAGACCCACTGAAATAACTTAGACTAAAGTTAACTGAGCCTCTCAGTCTGACAGGAGAGGACTCTCCTCCACTTTGTTGTTGAAAAAACTCCTTATATCCGTTAGCGTAGCTCGCTAGCACCAGAAGCTAATAACGATCTCCGGTACCGGTGCGCTCTCTCTCTCTCTCGCTAGCGCACGCACACAAAATGGCTCGTTCCACACACACACAGAGCCGAGCTTTAATTAAATACAGAGACACAGACGTAATACTGTACTGCATCATATTATTTTCGAATCAATACTTTTTTTAATGATTTTTTAAGAATCACTGCTCTGGTCACACATGCTGTCGTCATGTAAAGGATTCTCATATACCAACATCTTACTTTTAAGACTGTCTCAGTTTGGACATTAAAATAGTACATACTTGAATCAGTGAAGCAAAGTTGCTTTGAAAGAATATCTAATGTTGATGTTGATTTTGTTTCAGTAATTAAACTGATTAATTCCATAACGTGCCATGTAATTTTAAGGTAGGCTAAATACAGTTTCCCACGACCAAACATAAAAACATAAATGTTTGGAAAGAAAAATCTTACATGTTTTGTTTCTTTGTTTCTTTCTTGATAGTCATGTGTTTATTTGGTTTTGTATTTATTTTATCCAAGCATTTGTCATTTTTGTTCTCAATGTTCTTTATCAACGATTGCAGTTATTGACTGGAAGAAAGATTCATTTCCATTTATTCCTTATATGTCTCAAGCAACACGTCATTCTTGTCATGTTTATAAAGCCACCCACGTGCCTAAACTTCTGCGCTGGCTTAGCTCAGTGGTTACTTCGAACAACAATTCATCTCCAGAATTCGTACGTTCTCTCTACCTTCGCGGGATCAAACCACGGGCGCAGTCCAGTGTTTTCTGTCCCTCTGGTCACACATGTTGTCGTCATGTAAAGGATTTTCATAAATACCAACATTTTACTTTCAAAAACTCTCTCAGTTTGGACATTAAAATAGTAAATACTTGAATCAGTGAAGCAAAGTTGCTTTAAAAGAATATCTAATGTCGATGTTGATTTTGTTTCAGTAATTAAACTAAATAATTCCTTAACGTGCCCTGTAATTTTAAGGTAGGCTAAATATAGTTTCCCACGACCAAACATAAAAACATAAATGTTTGGAAAGAAAAGTCTTACATGTTTTGTTTCTTTCTTTCTTGATAGTCATGTGTTTATTTTGGTTTTGTATTTTATCCAAGCATTTGTCATTTTTTGTTCTCAATGTTCTTTATCAACGATTGCAGTTATTGACTGGAAGAAAGATTAATTTCCTTTTATTCCTTATATGTCTCAAGCAACACGTCATTCTTGTCATGTTTATAACCCACACACCTGCCTAAACTTCCGCGCTGGCTTAGCTCAGTGGTTACTTCGAACAACAATTCATCTCCAGAATTCGTACGTTCTCTCTCCCTTCGCGGGATCAAACCACGGGCGCATTCCAGTGTTTTCTGTCCCTCTGGTCACACATGTTGTCGTCATGTAAAGGATTTTCATAAATACCAACATTTTACTTTCAAAAACTCTCTCAGTTTGGACATTAAAATAGTAAATACTTGAATCAGTGAAGCAAAGTTGCTTTAAAAGAATATCTAATGTCGATGTTGATTTTGTTTCAGTAATTAAACTAAATAATTCCTTAACGTGCCCTGTAATTTTAAGGTAGGCTAAATATAGTTTCCCACGACCAAACATAAAAACATAAATGTTTGGAAAGAAAAGTCTTACATGTTTTGTTTCTTTCTTTCTTGATAGTCATGTGTTTATTTTGGTTTTGTATTTTATCCAAGCATTTGTCATTTTTTGTTCTCAATGTTCTTTATCAACGATTGCAGTTATTGACTGGAAGAAAGATTAATTTCCTTTTATTCCTTATATGTCTCAAGCAACACGTCATTCTTGTCATGTTTATAACCCACACACCTGCCTAAACTTCCGCGCTGGCTTAGCTCAGTGGTTACTTCGAACAACAATTCATCTCCTGAATTCGTACGTTCTCTATCCCTTCGCGGGATCAAACCTCGGGCGCAGTCCAGTGTTTTCTGGTTCAGTGGTTCTAAACTTTTTCTGTCAGGCCCCCTCTTTGGAGAAAAAAAAAAGTCGGTTCCCCCCAACACAAATAGTCAGGCTCAGTGGCGGCGCCAGAGATTTATTTTGGGGGTGCTGTGGGGTAGCTTGACGTTTCATAGAGGGTGCTCAAACATTTAGGGTTTCCCATTAATGCAGGCGCTACAGTGGAATTTTCTACTGCAACAATCCCCACGCAAATACACACCCGCGACTGTTACAATGAAGGCTCGATAATCAGCTCACGGCATATAGGTGTAAGCAGGGTTAAAGTGCTATTTTTACAGGTGGTGTGTGGACCTCACATAGGGGGGTCAAGGAGCATGCTCACCCAGGTAGATTTATTTTTAAATATTGAAGTTAAAAGCATCAATCTGGTGCATTTTGAGAGCAAAATTAAGAGATCTATGGATACATCTGTCAACACCCATATGAAACAGAACTGTAAACAGATTTACTTTTTCTTTATGGATATTTTACAAATCAATCTTTTAAACTTTATTCTTTTTTTACTGTCATATAGTATTTCATACCTGTTTTTAATGTATTCTCTTATTTTTGTATAACTATAATGATCATATAAACGTGTGCCTCGGAAATAATTGTTTACATAAATGGTGACCAAAACGTTTGAGACCCACTGAAATAACTTAGACTAAAGTTAACTGAGCCTCTCAGTCTGACAGGAGAGGACTCTCCTCCACTTTGTTGTTGAAAAAACTCCTTATATCCGTTAGCGTAGCTCGCTAGCACCAGAAGCTAACAACGATCTCCGGTACCGGGATGTCTCTCTCTCTCTCTTGCTAGCGCACAAACACAAAATGGCTCGTTCCACACACACACAGAGCCGAGCTTTAATTAAATACAGAGACACAGACGTAATACTGTACTGCATCATATTATTTTCGAATCAATAATTTTTTTAATGATTTTTTAAGAACCACTGCTCTGGTCACACATGCTGTCGTCATGTAAAGGATTCTCATATACCAACATCTTACTTTTAAGACTGTCTCAGTTTGGACATTAAAATAGTACATACTTGAATCAGTGAAGCAAAGTTGCTTTGAAAGAATATCTAATGTTGATGTTGATTTTGTTTCAGTAATTAAACTGATTAATTCCATAACGTGCCCTGTAATTTTAAGGTAGGCTAAATATAGTTTCCCACGACCAAACATAAAAACATAAATGTTTGGAAAGAAAAGTCTTACATGTTTTGTTTCTTTCTTTCTTGATAGTCATGTGTTTATTTTGGTTTTGTATTTTATCCAAGCATTTGTCATTTTTTGTTCTCAATGTTCTTTATCAACGATTGCAGTTATTGACTGGAAGAAAGATTAATTTCCTTTTATTCCTTATATGTCTCAAGCAACACGTCATTCTTGTCATGTTTATAACCCACACACCTGCCTAAACTTCCGCGCTGGCTTAGCTCAGTGGTTACTTCGAACAACAATTCATCTCCTGAATTCGTACGTTCTCTATCTCTTCGCGGGATCAAACCACGGGCGCAGTCCAGTGTTTTCTGGTTCAGTGGTTCTCAAACTTTTTCTGTCAGGCCCCCTCTTTGGAGAAAAAAAAAAGTCGGCCCCCCCAACACAAATAGTCAGGCTCAGTGGCGGCGCCAGAGATTTATTTTGGGGGTGCTGTGGGGTAGCTTGACGTTTCATAGAGGGTGCTCAAACATTTAGGGTTTCCCATTAATGCAGGCGCTACAGTGGAATTTTCTACTGCAACAATCCCCACGCAAATACACACCCGCGACTGTTACAATGAAGGCTCGATAATCAGCTCACGGCATATAGGTGTAAGCAGGGGTAAAGTGCTATTTTTACAGGTGGTGTGTGGACCTCACATAGGGGGGTCAAGGAGCATGCTCACCCAGGTAGATTTATTTTTAAATATTGAAGTTAAAAGCATCAATCTGGTGCATTTTGAGAGCAAAATTAAGAGATCTATGGATACATCTGTCAACACCCATATGAAACAGAACTGTAAACAGATTTACTTTTTCTTTATGGATATTTTACAAATCAATCTTTTAAACTTTATTCTTTTTTTACTGTCATATAGTATTTCATACCTGTTTTTAATGTATTCTCTTATTTTTGTATAACTATAATGATCATATAAACGTGTGCCTCGGAAATAATTGTTTACATAAATGGTGACCAAAACGTTTGAGACCCACTGAAATAACTTAGACTAAAGTTAACTGAGCCTCTCAGTCTGACAGGAGAGGACTCTCCTCCACTTTGTTGTTGAAAAAACTCCTTATATCCGTTAGCGTAGCTCGCTAGCACCAGAAGCTAACAACGATCTCCGGTACCGGTGCGCTCTCTCTCTCTCTCTTGCTAGCGCACGCACACAAAATGGCTCGTTCCACACACACACAGAGCCGAGCTTTAATTAAATACAGAGACACAGACGTAATACTGTACTGCATCATATTATTTTCGAATCAATAATTTTTTTAATGATTTTTTAAGAACCACTGCTCTGGTCACACATGCTGTCGTCATGTAAAGGATTCTCATATACCAACATCTTACTTTTAAGACTGTCTCAGTTTGGACATTAAAATAGTACATACTTGAATCAGTGAAGCAAAGTTGCTTTGAAAGAATATCTAATGTTGATGTTGATTTTGTTTCAGTAATTAAACTGATTAATTCCATAACGTGCCCTGTAATTTTAAGGTAGGCTAAATATAGTTTCCCACGACCAAACATAAAAACATAAATGTTTGGAAAGAAATGTCTTACATGTTTTGTTTCTTTGTTTCTTTCTTGATAGTCATGTGTTTATTTGGTTTTGTATTTATTTTATCCAAGCATTTGTCATTTTTGTTCTCAATGTTCTTTATCAACGATTGCAGTTATTGACTGGAAGAAAGATTAATTTCCTTTTATTCCTTATATGTCTCAAGCAACACGTCATTCTTGTCATGTTCATAACCCACACACCTGCCTGAATTTCTGCGCTGGCTTAGCTCAGTGGTTACTTCGAACAACAATTCATCTCCTGAATTCGTACGTTCTCTCTCTCTTCAGCGGGATCAAACCACGGGCGCAGTCCAGTGTTTTCTGTCCCTCTGGTCACACATGTTGTCGTCATGTAAAGGATTTTCATAAATACCAACATTTTACTTTCAAAAACTCTCTCAGTTTGGACATTAAAATAGGAAATACTTGAATCAGTGAAGCAAAGTTGCTTTAAAAGAATATCTAATGTCGATGTTGATTTTGTTTCAGTAATTAAACTAAATAATTCCTTAACGTGCCCTGTAATTTTAAGGTAGGCTAAATATAGTTTCCCACGACCAAACATAAAAACATAAATGTTTGGAAAGAAAAGTCTTACATGTTTTGTTTCTTTCTTTCTTGATAGTCATGTGTTTATTTTGGTTTTGTATTTTATCCAAGCATTTGTCATTTTTTGTTCTCAATGTTCTTTATCAACGATTGCAGTTATTGACTGGAAGAAAGATTAATTTCCTTTTATTCCTTATATGTCTCAAGCAACACGTCATTCTTGTCATGTTTATAACCCACACACCTGCCTAAACTTCCGCGCTGGCTTAGCTCAGTGGTTACTTCGAACAACAATTCATCTCCTGAATTCGTACGTTCTCTATCCCTTCGCGGGATCAAACCTCGGGCGCAGTCCAGTGTTTTCTGGTTCAGTGGTTCTCAAACTTTTTCTGTCAGGCCCCCTCTTTGGAGAAAAAAAAAAGTCGGTTCCCCCCAACACAAATAGTCAGGCTCAGTGGCGGCGCCAGAGATTTATTTTGGGGGTGCTGTGGGGTAGCTTGACGTTTCATAGAGGGTGCTCAAACATTTAGGGTTTCCCATTAATGCAGGCGCTACAGTGGAATTTTCTACTGCAACAATCCCCACGCAAATACACACCCGCGACTGTTACAATGAAGGCTCGATAATCAGCTCACGGCATATAGGTGTAAGCAGGGTTAAAGTGCTATTTTTACAGGTGGTGTGTGGACCTCACATAGGGGGGTCAAGGAGCATGCTCACCCAGGTAGATTTATTTTTAAATATTGAAGTTAAAAGCATCAATCTGGTGCATTTTGAGAGCAAAATTAAGAGATCTATGGATACATCTGTCAACACCCATATGAAACAGAACTGTAAACAGATTTACTTTTTCTTTATGGATATTTTACAAATCAATCTTTTAAACTTTATTCTTTTTTTACTGTCATATAGTATTTCATACCTGTTTTTAATGTATTCTCTTATTTTTGTATAACTATAATGATCATATAAACGTGTGCCTCGGAAATAATTGTTTACATAAATGGTGACCAAAACGTTTGAGACCCACTGAAATAACTTAGACTAAAGTTAACTGAGCCTCTCAGTCTGACAGGAGAGGACTCTCCTCCACTTTGTTGTTGAAAAAACTCCTTATATCCGTTAGCGTAGCTCGCTAGCACCAGAAGCTAACAACGATCTCCGGTACCGGTGCGCTCTCTCTCTCTCTCTCTGCTAGCGCACGCACACAAAATGGCTCGTTCCACACACACACAGAGCCGAGCTTTAATTAAATACAGAGACACAGACGTAATACTGTACTGCATCATATTATTTTCGAATCAATAATTTTTTTAATGATTTTTTAAGAACCACTGCTCTGGTCACACATGCTGTCGTCATGTAAAGGATTCTCATATACCAACATCTTACTTTTAAGACTGTCTCAGTTTGGACATTAAAATAGTACATACTTGAATCAGTGAAGCAAAGTTGCTTTGAAAGAATATCTAATGTTGATGTTGATTTTGTTTCAGTAATTAAACTGATTAATTCCATAACGTGCCCTGTAATTTTAAGGTAGGCTAAATATAGTTTCCCACGACCAAACATAAAAACATAAATGTTTGGAAAGAAATGTCTTACATGTTTTGTTTCTTTGTTTCTTTCTTGATAGTCATGTGTTTATTTGGTTTTGTATTTATTTTATCCAAGCATTTGTCATTTTTGTTCTCAATGTTCTTTATCAACGATTGCAGTTATTGACTGGAAGAAAGATTCATTTCCATTTATTCCTTATATGTCTCAAGCAACACGTCATTCTTGTCATGTTCATAAGCCACACACCGTGCCTGAACTTTCTGCGCTGGCTTAGCTCAGTGGTTACTTCGAACAACAATTCATCTCCTGAATTCGTACGTTCTCTCTCTCCTTCACGGGATCAAACCACGGGCGCAGTCCAGTGTTTTCTGTCCCTCTGGTCACACATGTTGTCGTCATGTAAAGGATTTTCATAAATACCAACATTTTACTTTCAAAAACTCTCTCAGTTTGGACATTAAAATAGGAAATACTTGAATCAGTGAAGCAAAGTTGCTTTAAAAGAATATCTAATGTCGATGTTGATTTTGTTTCAGTAATTAAACTAAATAATTCCTTAACGTGCCCTGTAATTTTAAGGTAGGCTAAATATAGTTTCCCACGACCAAACATAAAAACATAAATGTTTGGAAAGAAAAGTCTTACATGTTTTGTTTCTTTCTTTCTTGATAGTCATGTGTTTATTTTGGTTTTGTATTTTATCCAAGCATTTGTCATTTTTTGTTCTCAATGTTCTTTATCAACGATTGCAGTTATTGACTGGAAGAAAGATTAATTTCCTTTTATTCCTTATATGTCTCAAGCAACACGTCATTCTTGTCATGTTTATAACCCACACACCTGCCTAAACTTCCGCGCTGGCTTAGCTCAGTGGTTACTTCGAACAACAATTCATCTCCTGAATTCGTACGTTCTCTATCCCTTCGCGGGATCAAACCTCGGGCGCAGTCCAGTGTTTTCTGGTTCAGTGGTTCTCAAACTTTTTCTGTCAGGCCCCCTCTTTGGAGAAAAAAAAAAGTCGGTTCCCCCCAACACAAATAGTCAGGCTCAGTGGCGGCGCCAGAGATTTATTTTGGGGGTGCTGTGGGGTAGCTTGACGTTTCATAGAGGGTGCTCAAACATTTAGGGTTTCCCATTAATGCAGGCGCTACAGTGGAATTTTCTACTGCAACAATCCCCACGCAAATACACACCCGCGACTGTTACAATGAAGGCTCGATAATCAGCTCACGGCATATAGGTGTAAGCAGGGTTAAAGTGCTATTTTTACAGGTGGTGTGTGGACCTCACATAGGGGGGTCAAGGAGCATGCTCACCCAGGTAGATTTATTTTTAAATATTGAAGTTAAAAGCATCAATCTGGTGCATTTTGAGAGCAAAATTAAGAGATCTATGGATACATCTGTCAACACCCATATGAAACAGAACTGTAAACAGATTTACTTTTTCTTTATGGATATTTTACAAATCAATCTTTTAAACTTTATTCTTTTTTTACTGTCATATAGTATTTCATACCTGTTTTTAATGTATTCTCTTATTTTTGTATAACTATAATGATCATATAAACGTGTGCCTCGGAAATAATTGTTTACATAAATGGTGACCAAAACGTTTGAGACCCACTGAAATAACTTAGACTAAAGTTAACTGAGCCTCTCAGTCTGACAGGAGAGGACTCTCCTCCACTTTGTTGTTGAAAAAACTCCTTATATCCGTTAGCGTAGCTCGCTAGCACCAGAAGCTAACAACGATCTCCGGTACCGGTGCGCTCTCTCTCTCTCTCTTGCTAGCGCACGCACACAAAATGGCTCGTTCCACACACACACAGAGCCGAGCTTTAATTAAATACAGAGACACAGACGTAATACTGTACTGCATCATATTATTTTCGAATCAATAATTTTTTTAATGATTTTTTAAGAACCACTGCTCTGGTCACACATGCTGTCGTCATGTAAAGGATTCTCATATACCAACATCTTACTTTTAAGACTGTCTCAGTTTGGACATTAAAATAGTACATACTTGAATCAGTGAAGCAAAGTTGCTTTGAAAGAATATCTAATGTTGATGTTGATTTTGTTTCAGTAATTAAACTGATTAATTCCATAACGTGCCCTGTAATTTTAAGGTAGGCTAAATATAGTTTCCCACGACCAAACATAAAAACATAAATGTTTGGAAAGAAATGTCTTACATGTTTTGTTTCTTTGTTTCTTTCTTGATAGTCATGTGTTTATTTGGTTTTGTATTTATTTTATCCAAGCATTTGTCATTTTTGTTCTCAATGTTCTTTATCAACGATTGCAGTTATTGACTGGAAGAAAGATTAATTTCCTTTTATTCCTTATATGTCTCAAGCAACACGTCATTCTTGTCATGTTCATAACCCACACACCTGCCTGAATTTCTGCGCTGGCTTAGCTCAGTGGTTACTTCGAACAACAATTCATCTCCTGAATTCGTACGTTCTCTCTCTCTTCACGGGATCAAACCACGGGCGCAGTCCAGTGTTTTCTGTCCCTCTGGTCACACATGTTGTCGTCATGTAAAGGATTTTCATAAATACCAACATTTTACTTTCAAAAACTCTCTCAGTTTGGACATTAAAATAGGAAATACTTGAATCAGTGAAGCAAAGTTGCTTTAAAAGAATATCTAATGTCGATGTTGATTTTGTTTCAGTAATTAAACTAAATAATTCCTTAACGTGCCCTGTAATTTTAAGGTAGGCTAAATATAGTTTCCCACGACCAAACATAAAAACATAAATGTTTGGAAAGAAAAGTCTTACATGTTTTGTTTCTTTCTTTCTTGATAGTCATGTGTTTATTTTGGTTTTGTATTTTATCCAAGCATTTGTCATTTTTTGTTCTCAATGTTCTTTATCAACGATTGCAGTTATTGACTGGAAGAAAGATTAATTTCCTTTTATTCCTTATATGTCTCAAGCAACACGTCATTCTTGTCATGTTTATAACCCACACACCTGCCTGAATTTCTGCGCTGGCTTAGCTCAGTGGTTACTTCGAACAACAATTCATCTCCTGAATTCGTACGTTCTCTATCTCTTCGCAGGATCAAACCACGGGCGCAGTCCAGTGTTTTCTGGTTCAGTGGTTCTCAAACTTTTTCTGTCAGGCCCCCTCTTTGGAGAAAAAAAAAAGTCGGCCCCCCCAACACAAATAGTCAGGCTCAGTGGCGGCGCCAGAGATTTATTTTGGGGGTGCTGTGGGGTAGCTTGACGTTTCATAGAGGGTGCTCAAACATTTAGGGTTTCCCATTAATGCAGGCGCTACAGTGGAATTTTCTACTGCAACAATCCCCACGCAAATACACACCCGCGACTGTTACAATGAAGGCTCGATAATCAGCTCACGGCATATAGGTGTAAGCAGGGGTAAAGTGCTATTTTTACAGGTGGTGTGTGGACCTCACATAGGGGGGTCAAGGAGCATGCTCACCCAGGTAGATTTATTTTTAAATATTGAAGTTAAAAGCATCAATCTGGTGCATTTTGAGAGCAAAATTAAGAGATCTATGGATACATCTGTCAACACCCATATAAAACAGAACTGTAAACAGATTTACTTTTTCTTTATGGATATTTTACAAATCAATCTTTTAAACTTTATTCTTTTTTTACTGTCATATAGTATTTCATACCTGTTTTTAATGTATTCTCTTATTTTTGTATAACTATAATGATCATATAAACGTGTGCCTCGGAAATAATTGTTTACATAAATGGTGACCAAAACGTTTGAGACCCACTGAAATAACTTAGACTAAAGTTAACTGAGCCTCTCAGTCTGACAGGAGAGGACTCTCCTCCACTTTGTTGTTGAAAAAACTCCTTATATCCGTTAGCGTAGCTCGCTAGCACCAGAAGCTAACAACGATCTCCGGTACCGGTGCGCTCTCTCTCTCTCTCTTGCTAGCGCACGCACACAAAATGGCTCGTTCCACACACACACAGAGCCGAGCTTTAATTAAATACAGAGACACAGACGTAATACTGTACTGCATCATATTATTTTCGAATCAATAATTTTTTTAATGATTTTTTAAGAACCACTGCTCTGGTCACACATGCTGTCGTCATGTAAAGGATTCTCATATACCAACATCTTACTTTTAAGACTGTCTCAGTTTGGACATTAAAATAGTACATACTTGAATCAGTGAAGCAAAGTTGCTTTGAAAGAATATCTAATGTTGATGTTGATTTTGTTTCAGTAATTAAACTGATTAATTCCATAACGTGCCCTGTAATTTTAAGGTAGGCTAAATATAGTTTCCCACGACCAAACATAAAAACATAAATGTTTGGAAAGAAATGTCTTACATGTTTTGTTTCTTTGTTTCTTTCTTGATAGTCATGTGTTTATTTGGTTTTGTATTTATTTTATCCAAGCATTTGTCATTTTTGTTCTCAATGTTCTTTATCAACGATTGCAGTTATTGACTGGAAGAAAGATTAATTTCCTTTTATTCCTTATATGTCTCAAGCAACACGTCATTCTTGTCATGTTCATAACCCACACACCTGCCTGAATTTCTGCGCTGGCTTAGCTCAGTGGTTACTTCGAACAACAATTCATCTCCTGAATTCGTACGTTCTCTCTCTCTTCGCGGGATCAAACCACGGGCGCAGTCCAGTGTTTTCTGTCCCTCTGGTCACACATGTTGTCGTCATGTAAAGGATTTTCATAAATACCAACATTTTACTTTCAAAAACTCTCTTAGTTTGGAAATTAAAATAGGAAATACTTGAATCAGTGAAGCAAAGTTGCTTTAAAAGAATATCTAATGTCGATGTTGATTTTGTTTCAGTAATTAAACTAAATAATTCCTTAACGTGCCCTGTAATTTTAAGGTAGGCTAAATATAGTTTCCCACGACCAAACATAAAAACATAAATGTTTGGAAAGAAAAGTCTTACATGTTTTGTTTCTTTCTTTCTTGATAGTCATGTGTTTATTTTGGTTTTGTATTTTATCCAAGCATTTGTCATTTTTTGTTCTCAATGTTCTTTATCAACGATTGCAGTTATTGACTGGAAGAAAGATTAATTTCCTTTTATTCCTTATATGTCTCAAGCAACACGTCATTCTTGTCATGTTTATAACCCGCACACCTGCCTGAATTTCTGCGCTGGCTTAGCTCAGTGGTTACTTCGAACAACAATTCATCTCCTGAATTCGTACGTTCTCTATCCCTTCGAGGGATCAAACCACGGGCGCAGTCCAGTGTTTTCTGGTTCAGTTGTTCTCAAACTTTTTCTGTCAGGCCCCCTCTTTGGAGAAAAAAAAAAGTCGGGCCCCCCCAACACAAATAGTCAGGCTCAGTGGCAGCGCCAGAGATTTATTTTGGGGGTGCTGTGGGGTAGCTTGACGTTTCATAGAGGGTGCTCAAACATTTAGGGTTTCCCATTAATGCAGGCGCTACAGTGGAATTTTCTACTGCAACAATCCCCACGCAAATACACACCCGCGACTGTTACAATGAAGGCTCGATAATCAGCTCACAGCATATAGGTGTAAGCAGGGGTAAAGTGCTATTTTTACAGGTGGTGTGTGGACCTCACATAGGGGGGTCAAGGAGCATGCTCACCCAGGTAGATTTATTTTTAAATATTGAAGTTAAAAGCATCAATCTGGTGCATTTTGAGAGCAAAATTAAGAGATCTATGGATACATCTGTCAACACCCATATGAAACAGAACTGTAAACAGATTTACTTTTTCTTTATGGATATTTTACAAATCAATCTTTTAAACTTTATTCTTTTTTTACTGTCATATAGTATTTCATACCTGTTTTTAATGTATTCTCTTATTTTTGTATAACTATAATGATCATATAAACGTGTGCCTCGGAAATAATTGTTTACATAAATGGTGACCAAAACGTTTGAGACCCACTGAAATAACTTAAACTAAAGTTAACTGAGCCTCTCAGTATGACAGGAGAGGACTCTCCTCCACTTTGTTGTTGAAAAAACTCCTTATATCCGTTAGCGTAGCTCGCTAGCACCAGAAGCTAACAACGATCTCCGGTACCGGTGCGCTCTCTCTCTCTCTCTCTCTCGCTAGCGCACGCACACAAAATGGCTCGTTCCACACACACACAGAGCCGAGCTTTAATTAAATACAGAGACACAGACGTAATACTGTACTGCATCATATTATTTTCGAATCAATCATTTTTTTAATGATTTTTTAAGAACCACTGCTCTGGTCACACATGCTGTCGTCATGTAAAGGATTCTCATATATCAACATCTTACTTTTAAGACTGTCTCAGTTTGGACATTAAAATAGTACATACTTGAATCAGTGAAGCAAAGTTGCTTTGAAAGAATATCTAATGTTGATGTTGATTTTGTTTCAGTAATTAAACTGATTAATTCCATAACGTGCCATGTAATTTTAAGGTAGGCTAAATACAGTTTCCCACGACCAAACATAAAAACATAAATGTTTGGAAAGAAAAGTCTTACATGTTTTGTTTCTTTGTTTCTTTCTTGATAGTCATGTGTTTATTTGGTTTTGTATTTATTTTATCCAAGCATTTGTCATTTTTGTTCTCAATGTTCTTTGTCAACGATTGCAGTTATTGACTGGAAGAAAGATTCATTTCCATTTATTCCTTATATGTCTCAAGCAACACGTCATTCTTGTCATGTTTATAAAGCCACCCACGTGCCTAAACTTCCGCGCTGGCTTAGCTCAGTGATTACTTCGAGCAACAATTCATCTCCAGAATTCGTACGTTCTCTCTCCCTTCGTGGGATCAAACCACGGGCGCAGTCCAGTGTTTTCTGTCCCTCTGGTCACACATGTTGTCGTCATGTAAAGGATTTTCATAAATACCAACATTTTACTTTCAAAAACTCTCTCAGTTTGGACATTAAAATAGGAAATACTTGAATCAGTGAAGCAAAGTTGCTTTAAAAGAATATCTAATGTCGATGTTGATTTTGTTTCAGTAATTAAACTAAATAATTCCTTAACGTGCCCTGTAATTTTAAGGTAGGCTAAATATAGTTTCCCACGACCAAACATAAAAACATAAATGTTTGGAAAGAAAAGTCTTACATGTTTTGTTTCTTTCTTTCTTGATAGTCATGTGTTTATTTTGGTTTTGTATTTTATCCAAGCATTTGTCATTTTTTGTTCTCAATGTTCTTTATCAACGATTGCATTTATTGACTGGAAGAAAGATTAATTTCCTTTTATTCCTTATATGTCTCAAGCAACACGTCATTCTTGTCATGTTTATAACCCACACACCTGCCTGAATTTCTGCGCTGGCTTAGCTCAGTGGTTACTTCGAACAACAATTCATCTCCTGAATTCGTACGTTCTCTATCTCTTCGCGGGATCAAACCACGGGCGCAGTCCAGTGTTTTCTGGTTCAGTGGTTCTCAAACTTTTTCTGTCAGGCCCCCTCTTTGGAGAAAAAAAAAAGTCGGCCCCCCCAACACAAATAGTCAGGCTCAGTGGCGGCGCCAGAGATTTATTTTGGGGGTGCTGTGGGGTAGCTTGACGTTTCATAGAGGGTGCTCAAACATTTAGGGTTTCCCATTAATGCAGGCGCTACAGTGGAATTTTCTACTGCAACAATCCCCACGCAAATACACACCCGCGACTGTTACAATGAAGGCTCGATAATCAGCTCACGGCATATAGGTGTAAGCAGGGGTAAAGTGCTATTTTTACAGGTGGTGTGTGGACCTCACATAGGGGGGTCAAGGAGCATGCTCACCCAGGTAGATTTATTTTTAAATATTGAAGTTAAAAGCATCAATCTGGTGCATTTTGAGAGCAAAATTAAGAGATCTATGGATACATCTGTCAACACCCATATGAAACAGAACTGTAAACAGATTTACTTTTTCTTTATGGATATTTTACAAATCAATCTTTTAAACCTTATTCTTTTTTTACTGTCATATAGTATTTCATACCTGTTTTTAATGTATTCTCTTATTTTTGTATAACTATAATGATCATATAAACGTGTGCCTCGGAAATAATTGTTTACATAAATGGTGACCAAAACGTTTGAGACCCACTGAAATAACTTAGACTAAAGTTAACTGAGCCTCTCAGTCTGACAGGAGAGGACTCTCCTCCACTTTGTTGTTGAAAAAACTCCTTATATCCGTTAGCGTAGCTCGCTAGCACCAGAAGCTAACAACGATCTCCGGTACCGGTGCGCTCTCTCTCTCTCTCTTGCTAGCGCACGCACACAAAATGGCTCGTTCCACAAACACACAGAGCCGAGCTTTAATTAAATACAGAGACACAGACGTAATACTGTACTGCATCATATTATTTTCGAATCAATAATTTTTTTAATGATTTTTTAAGAACCACTGCTCTGGTCACACATGCTGTCGTCATGTAAAGGATTCTCATATACCAACATCTTACTTTTAAGACTGTCTCAGTTTGGACATTAAAATAGTACATACTTGAATCAGTGAAGCAAAGTTGCTTTGAAAGAATATCTAATGTTGATGTTGATTTTGTTTCAGTAATTAAACTGATTAATTCCATAACGTGCCCTGTAATTTTAAGGTAGGCTAAATATAGTTTCCCACGACCAAACATAAAAACATAAATGTTTGGAAAGAAAAGTCTTACATGTTTTGTTTCTTTCTTTCTTGATAGTCATGTGTTTATTTTGGTTTTGTATTTTATCCAAGCATTTGTCATTTTTTGTTCTCAATGTTCTTTATCAACGATTGCAGTTATTGACTGGAAGAAAGATTAATTTCCTTTTATTCCTTATATGTCTCAAGCAACACGTCATTCTTGTCATGTTTATAACCCGCACACCTGCCTGAATTTCTGCGCTGGCTTAGCTCAGTGGTTACTTCGAACAACAATTCATCTCCTGAATTCGTACGTTCTCTATCTCTTCGCGGGATCAAACCACGGGCGCAGTCCAGTGTTTTCTGGTTCAGTGGTTCTCAAACTTTTTCTGTCAGGCCCCCTCTTTGGAGAAAAAAAAAAGTCGGCCCCCCCAACACAAATAGTCAGGCTCAGTGGCGGCGCCAGAGATTTATTTTGGGGGTGCTGTGGGGTAGCTTGACGTTTCATAGAGGGTGCTCAAACATTTAGTGTTTCCCATTAATGCAGGCGCTACAGTGGAATTTTCTACTGCAACAATCCCCACGCAAATACACACCCGCGACTGTTACAATGAAGGCTCGATAATCAGCTCACGGCATATAGGTGTAAGCAGGGGTAAAGTGCTATTTTTACAGGTGGTGTGTGGACCTCACATAGGGGGGTCAAGGAGCATGCTCACCCAGGTAGATTTATTTTTAAATATTGAAGTTAAAAGCATCAATCTGGTGCATTTTGAGAGCAAAATTAAGAGATCTATGGATACATCTGTCAACACCCATATGAAACAGAACTGTAAACAGATTTACTTTTTCTTTATGAATATTTTACAAATCAATCTTTTAAACTTTATTCTTTTTTTACTGTCATATAGTATTTCATACCTGTTTTTAATGTATTCTCTTATTTTTGTATAACTATAATGATCATATAAACGTGTGCCTCGGAAATAATTGTTTACATAAATGGTGACCAAAACGTTTGAGACCCACTGAAATAACTTAGACTAAAGTTAACTGAGCCTCTCAGTCTGACAGGAGAGGACTCTCCTCCACTTTGTTGTTGAAAAAACTCCTTATATCCGTTAGCGTAGCTCGCTAGCACCAGAAGCTAACAACGATCTCCGGTACCGGTGCGCTCTCTCTCTCTCTCTCTCTCTCTAGCGCACGCACACAAAATGGCTCGTTCCACACACACACAGAGCCGAGCTTTAATTAAATACAGAGACACAGACGTAATACTGTACTGCATCATATTATTTTCGAATCAATCATTTTTTTAATGATTTTTTAAGAACCACTGCTCTGGTCACACATGCTGTCGTCATGTAAAGGATTCTCATATATCAACATCTTACTTTTAAGACTGTCTCAGTTTGGACATTAAAATAGTACATACTTGAATCAGTGAAGCAAAGTTGCTTTGAAAGAATATCTAATGTTGATGTTGATTTTGTTTCAGTAATTAAACTGATTAATTCCATAACGTGCCATGTAATTTTAAGGTAGGCTAAATATAGTTTCCCACGACCAAACATAAAAACATAAATGTTTGGAAAGAAAAGTCTTACATGTTTTGTTTCTTTGTTTCTTTCTTGATAGTCATGTGTTTATTTGGTTTTGTATTTTATCCAAGCATTTGTCATTTTTGTTCTCAATGTTCTTTATCAACGATTGCAGTTATTGACTGGATGAAAGATTCATTTCCATTTATTCCTTATATGTCTCAAGCAACACGTCATTCTTGTCATGTTTATAACCCACCCACCTGCCTAAATGTCTGCGCTGGGTTAGCTCAGTGGTTACTTCGAACAACAATTCATCTCCAGAATTCGTACGTTCTCTATCCCTTCGCGGGATCGAACCACGGGCACTGTCCAGTGTTTTCTGTCCCTCTGGTCACACATGCAAGACGCTCGGCTTCTGAAACGCGCCCGGTGGGTTATTTATGACGCTGGAGGAGGTCGGACCAAAACCGCGGCGCAGACGGACCCGGTGGATGTGACAAATGAGTTAACACAATATGGTTTTGTTATTAAATGTAGTGTTTATTTGGTTTTGCATTTATTCTACATGCATTTGTCATATTTAGTAGGCCTACTCCATATTCTTTATTCACTGCATTTATGGATTGGAAGAACGATGCATTTCCTTTCATTCCTTATATGGATGTCACAAGCAATACGTTATTCTTGTCCTGGTTATAATGCCATTTACTAGCAACAACCTTTGCACTAGCTCAGTGGTTACTTTGAACGACGTTTGTTCTCCGTCCCTTCGCGAGATCGAACCACGGGCGCTGTCCAGTGTTTTCTGTTTCTCTGGTCGTCTGACATGCTGTAGTCATGTAAAGGATTCTCAGTTTATTTGGTTTTGCATTTATTCTGCATGCATTTATCATATTTAGTAGGCCTACTCCATATTCTTTATCCACGATGCATTTATGGACTGGAATAAAGATGAATTTCCTTTTATTCCTTATATGTCTCAAGCAACACGTCATTCTTGTCATGTTTATAAAGCCACCCACCTGCCTAAACTTCTGCGCTGGCTTAGCTCAGTGGTTACTTCGAACAACAATTCATCTCCAGAATTCGTACGTTCTCTCTCCCTTCGCGGGATCAAACCACGGGCGCAGTCCAGTGTTTTCTGTCCCTCTGGTCACACATGTTGTCGTCATGTAAAGGATTTTCATAAATACCAACATTTTACTTTCAAAAACTCTCTCAGTTTGGACATTAAAATAGTAAATACTTGAATCAGTGAAGCAAAGTTGCTTTAAAAGAATATCTAATGTCGATGTTGATTTTGTTTCAGTAATTAAACTAAATAATTCCTTAACGTGCCCTGTAATTTGAAGGTAGGCTAAATATAGTTTCCCACGACCAAACATAAAAACATAAATGTTTGGAAAGAAAAGTCTTACATGTTTTGTTTCTTTCTTTCTTGATAGTCATGTGTTTATTTTGGTTTTGTATTTTATCCAAGCATTTGTCATTTTTTGTTCTCAATGTTCTTTATCAACGATTGCAGTTATTGACTGGAAGAAAGATTAATTTCCTTTTATTCCTTATATGTCTCAAGCAACACGTCATTCTTGTCATGTTTATAACCCACACACCTGCCTGAATTTCTGTGCTGGCTTAGCTCAGTGGTTACTTCGAACAACAATTCATCTCCTGAATTCCTACGTTCTCTATCCCTTCGCGGGATCAAACCACGGGCGCAGTCCAGTGTTTTCTGTTTCAGTGGTTCTCAAACTTTTTCTGACAGGCCCCCTCTTTGGAGAAAAAAAAAAGTCGGGCCCCCCCAACACAAATAGTCAGGCTCAGTGGCGGCGCCAGAGATTTATTTTGGGGGTGCTGTGGGGTAGCTTGACGTTTCATAGAGGGTGCTCAAACATTTAGGGTTTCCCATTAATGCAGGCGCTACAGTGGAATTTTCTACTGTAACAATCCCCACGCAAATACACACCCGCGACTGTTACAATGAAGGCTCGATAATCAGCTCACGGCATATAGGTGTAAGAAGGGGTAAAGTGCTATTTTTACAGGTGGTGTGTGGACCTCACATAGGGGGGTCAAGGAGCATGCTCACCCAGGTAGATTTATTTTTAAATATTGAAGTTAAAAGCATCAATCTGGTGCATTTTGAGAGCAAAATTAAGAGATCTATGGATACATCTGTCAACACCCATATGAAACAGAACTGTAAACAGATTTACTTTTTCTTTATGGATATTTTACAAATCAATCTTTTAAACTTTATTATTTGTTTACTGTCATATAGTATTTCATACCTGTTTTTAATGTATTCTCTTATTTTTGTATAACTATAATGATCATATAAACGTGTGCCTCGGAAATAATTGTTTACATAAATGGTGACCAAAACGTTTGAGACCCACTGAAATAACTTAGACTAAAGTTAACTGAGCCTCTCAGTCTGACAGGAGAGGACTCTCCTCCACTTTGTTGTTGAAAAAACTCCTTATATCCGTTAGCGTAGCTCGCTAGCACCAGAAGCTAACAACGATCTCCGGTACCGGTGCGCTCTCTCTCTCTCTCGCTAGCGCACGCACACAAAATGGCTCGTTCCACACACACACAGAGCCGAGCTTTAATTAAATACAGAGACACAGACGTAATACTGTACTGCATCATATTATTTTCGAATCAATACTTTTTTTAATGATTTTTTAAGAACCACTGCTCTGGTCACACATGCTGTCGTCATGTAAAGGATTCTCATATATCAACATCTTACTTTTAAGACTGTCTCAGTTTGGACATTAAAATAGTACATACTTGAATCAGTGAAGCAAAGTTGCTTTGAAAGAATATCTAATGTTGATGTTGATTTTGTTTCAGTAATTAAACTGATTAATTCCATAACGTGCCATGTAATTTTAAGGTAGGCTAAATATAGTTTCCCACGACCAAACATAAAAACATAAATGTTTGGAAAGAAAAGTCTTACATGTTTTGTTTCTTTGTTTCTTTCTTGATAGTCATGTGTTTATTTGGTTTTGTATTTATTTTATCCAAGCATTTGTCATTTTTGTTCTCAATGTTCTTTATCAACGATTGCAGTTATTGACTGGAAGAAAGATTCATTTCCATTTATTCCTTATATGTCTCAAGCCACACGTCATTCTTATCATGTTTATAAAGCCACCCACGTGCCTAAACTTCTGCGCTGGCTTAGCTCAGTGGTTACTTTGAACAACAATTCATCTCCAGAATTCGTACGTTCTCTCTCCCTTCGCGGGATCAAACCACGGGCGCAGTCCAGTGTTTTCTGTCCCTCTGGTCCCACATGTTGTCGTCATGTAAATGATTTTCATAAATACCAACATTTTACTTTCAAAAACTCTCTCAGTTTGGACATTAAAATAGTAAATACTTGAATCAGTGAAGCAAAGTTGCTTTAAAAGAATATCTAATGTTGATGTTGATTTTGTTTCAGTAATTAAACTAAATAATTCCTTAACGTGCCCTGTAATTTTAAGGTAGGCTAAATATAGTTTCCCATGACCAAACATAAAAACATAAATGTTTGGAAAGAAAAGTCTTACATGTTTTGTTTCTTTCTTTCTTGATAGTCATGTGTTTATTTTGGTTTTGTATTTTATCCAAGCATTTGTCATTTTTTGTTCTCAATGTTCTTTATCAACGATTGCAGTTATTGACTGGAAGAAAGATTAATTTCCTTTTATTCCTTATATGTCTCAAGCAACACGTCATTCTTGTCATGTTTATAACCCACACACCTGCCTGAATTTCTGCTCTGGCTTAGCTCAGTGGTTACTTCGAACAACAATTCATCTCCTGAATTCTATCGTTCTCTATCCCTTCGCGGGATCGAACCACGGGCACTGTCCAGTGTTTTCTGTCCCTCTGGTCACACATGCAAGACGCTCGGCTTCTGAAACGCGCCCGGTGGGTTATTTATGACGCTGGAGGAGGTCGGACCAAAACCGCGGCGCAGACGGACCCGGTGGATGTGACAAATGAGTTAACACAATATGGTTTTGTTATTAAATGTAGTGTTTATTTGGTTTTGCATTTATTCTACATGCATTTGTCATTTTTAATCCTTCATATTCTTTATTCACTGCATTTATGGATTGGAAGAACGATACATTTCCTTTCATTCCTTATATGGATGTCACAAGCAATACGTTATTCTTGTCCTGGTTATAATGCCATTTACTAGCAACAACCTTTGCACTAGCTCAGTGGTTACTTTGAACGACGTTTGTTCTCCGTCCCTTCGCGTGATCGAACCACGGGCGCTGTCCAGTGTTTTCTGTTTCTCTGGTCGTCTGACATGCTGTAGTCATGTAAAGGATTCTCAGTTTATTTGGTTTTGCATTTATTCTGCATGCATTTATCATATTTAGTAGGCCTACTCCATATTCTTTATCCACGATGCATTTATGGACTGGAATAAAGATGAATTTCCTTTTATTCCTTATATGTCTCAAGCTACACGTCATTCTTGTCATGTTTATAAAGCCACCCACCTGCCTAAACTTCCGCGCTGGCTTAGCTCAGTGGTTACTTCGAACAACAATTCATCTCCAGAATTCGTACGTTCTCTCTCCCTTCGCGGGATCAAACCACGGGCGCAGTCCAGTGTTTTCTGTCCCTCTGGTCACACATGTTGTCTTCATGTAAAGGATTTTCATAAATACCAACATTTTACTTTCAAAAACTCTCTCAGTTTGGACATTAAAATAGTAAATACTTGAATCAGTGAAGCAAAGTTGCTTTGAAAGAATATCTAATGTCGATGTTGATTTTGTTTCAGTAATTAAACTAATTAATTCCATAACGTGCCATGTAATTTTAAGGTATACATCTGAGCGGGTTCAAACTTAACGGGCAGTCGTGTTAATGTGCTAAAAATGATTACCTGCCGTTTTTGCAGCAAAACGCTACATACTTTGAAGGGTTATGTGCTGCATTGTAGAGTGCATAGGAACGAACCCCAGTGTTTTTTCAAATGTGTTGGCACTAACTGCAAGCGAACATTTTGTACTTACACAGCTTTTAAAGCTCACTTTGTTCGGATTCACAATGTGCCTGCAGCCACTGCTAGAGCCATTGTTACAGATTTGAAATGTGCAATTTCGTTATGTGCGCGCCAATTTCAAACAGTGAAAGAACTTATATCCCACTTAAAAGATCATATAGTGGAGGGAAGACCTGTGTTATGTCCAGTAACTGGTTGTACAAATAATTTCACTGTGAAATCGTAATTTACTGCTCATATGTCCAGAAAACACAGAGCATGTTCTGTTGATAGCATAAGTGACATGTACAGGGAAGCCATTTCTCTGTGTTCTGCACATGAAGATGCTTCCCAGAGCCCAAATGATGCAACAACAAATGAAAGCACTGATTTGCCACAGCATTTCAATGAGACCTATCTTAGGAATGTATGCTTATTCTACTTAAAATTGCAAGGGCAGCTCCTTCTTCCAGCTTCAACAATATAGACCATTGTCGAAGAGATGCAAAATGTGCATGAGTTGGGACAGGATTACATTTTAAGTAAACTACGTTCACTTTTAAAAGATGACATGTCTCTAACTGATGATGCTATTGCTAACATCTGTGATTATGTGAAGGATTCCGATCTGTTCTCAGTCTGTCACCAGGGACCACTGAGAACAACATATTCAAGAGCTCAGACATTCAAAAAGATGTTCAAATACATAGAGCCTAAAAAAGTAACATTAGGAAATGATGAAAATATGACACAAAGGTTTGCTTACTACATACCTGTGAAACAAACAGTAAGTGGCTTATTAGAATCAGAATTGTGGAAGAATTCAATGTCACAGCAGTCATGTGAAACAGACTCAGATGTTTTTGGTGATATAAGTGATGGACTCAAATTTAAGTCCAACCAGTTCTTCATTGAAAATCCAGGATGCCTGAAGCTAATTCTGTACCAGGATGCTTTTGAAATTGTCAACCCCCTTGGCTCTGCTAGGAAAAAACACAAAGTTGTTGCAGTCTATCTTTCTGTGGAAAATCTACCTGCTCATGTGCGCTCTAATACTGATCACATGTCCTTGGTTTTATTGTGTGGGCAGAATGACCTAAAACAATTTGGATTTGCTAAGGTGTTCTCAGAGATGTTAGTGGATTTAAAAGATTTGGAGGAAACTGGAATAGTTACAACAGGTGGAGACATGGTCAAAGGGGCTCTGTACTGCATTGCGGGTGATAACTTGGGTTCACACGGTATTGGTGGGTTCACTGACAACTTTAGTCGTTCTAAGTACTTTTGCAGGTACTGTGAAATCACACAAAGTGAGTTTAAGAGCAATGATCCAAATGTATGTGGACCACAGCGCACACCCGAAGGTTACGATTCTGCTGTTGCTGATCTACAAGTTGAAGACAGTCAACACATCAAAGGCATAAAGGCACACTCTGTCTTCAATGCTCTGACATCTTTTCATGTTTGCAAGCCAGGTCTCCCACCTTGTTTAGGCCATGACATATTTGAGGGTGTCTTATCCTACGATGTTGCACTGTACTTAAAGTATTTTATTAAGAAAAATAAATGGTTTACATATTCACTTTTGAACCGGAGCATAAAACAGGTCTAGTACAAAGGATCTGATGCTCTCACAAAGCCCTGTGCTGTCAACTCTGACGTATTCAAGCTCTCAGGTCAAGCCATTCAGAACTGGAATTTGTTAAGATTGCTGCCTATATTAATTGGTGACAAAGTGCAAAATCCAGAAGATGATGTGTGGCAGTTGACTCTCCATCTTAAGGATATTGTTGATCTGATTTGTGAACAAAATATTTCGTTGTCACAGGTAGCCTATCTTGACATTACAATCCAAGAATATTTGGAAATAAGGAAATGTTTCTTTCCTGAGAGTCCACTAAAACCAAAGCACCCTTTCATGAGACACTATCCGGCACTCATCTTGAAATTTGGCCCCTTGATTAGAGTATGGACAATGCGTTTTGAAAGTAAACACAGCTACTTCAAGAGATGTGCCAGGCATTTGAAAAACTTTAAAAACATCTGCCTAACTTTATCCGAAAGACATCAGATGTTTCAGGCATATCTTTCAGCTGGGCCAGGATGTAGTCAACTTCTGCAAGTCAAAGACAGTTGTACTTTTTTCTCCAGTCTTTACAGTGATTCAATCAAACATGCAGTGAGAGAGTTTGGCTTTTCAGAAAACAATACTAGTGTTTCCACAGACATAAAGGTACGTCATATAAAAAAGGGCTTTTCCTTGTGTCCAAAAATGACGAGTCCATGGAGTTCGGAGAACTGCTCATTATTTTAATTCAAAATGATTCAGCTGTGTATTTTGTGATGGATATACATAAAGCTGACTATCATTCTGAATACCATCTCTATTCTGTGACAAAACAGAATGCAAGGTTGCAATGTGTTAACATTAACGACTTGGTAGATTTTGATCCATTACCATCATACATTGTTAACGGGCACCAAGTCATCCCCCTGAAACACAGTGTGTTGTCAAAATAAACACGATATTGGCTACTGTGGTGTTGAAACCATTCTAACAATGCACATGTATGCTTAGGGAAAATGATAAAATACTATTTGAAAAATATTAAAGTGACAGCAGTTTTTGTTCTGCAATATATAGAAATAAAAAGTATACATCCTCAATCACACCCTATACTCAAATTAGAGGTTCCTCTTATCTGTATATAATGTATGAATAGTATTACTTGACTAAATGTCTAATTATCTTTGTCTTTCATTTGTAATTTTGAAAACCGAAAAGTGTAGTTCTTCCATGATTCCAGAGATGACAGACATGTAGCAAACATTTATACGCAGTGCCATCACTGAGGTCTTGCCTGACCTTCAAGAGATGACAAAGGATATTCTGGAAGAGACTTTACAATCCCTTGGGGTGGAGACCGATGAGGATTTCCAGTTTGTTAAGGAAGCAGATTTGCTGTCAGCTTTGAGGCCAATTCAAGCCAGAAAAGTCCTTGCTGCTTGGAAGCTGAGATGTATGTATACTTGTGACTATTGTAGTACAGGATGCAACCAGTGCCCAAAGTGGCCTGCGTAAAAGATCAATCAGAAATATAGAAACATTAAAACGGTGTTCCTCATAACTCTTTTTGTTTGTATGTGTGTGTTTTGCAGGCCAGACTCCTGAATCCAGCAGCTCATCTGTTTGTCTCTCAGGCCCAGGACCTTCTGCATCCTTGACGTCCTATTCACCCAGAAGTTCATCCTCAACCTCTTCCAACAGCTGCAAAAGCCCTGATATAGACTGGATGGATAGCTTTGTGATACCGTGGGATAAGTTCTCAGAGGAACTCTGAAAACGACCTAGTCCACAAATGAGAAGAGAGATGGTACGGATTCTGGTGTGTGAAATGAAGCGAAAAAGTACTTGCTTAAGTAAAAGACCCACTATTGAAGTTCCATAAAATATAGTGGCAAAGTATCCTACGTCTCTTCAAGACATAATAGAGGGAGACGTGATCGGGCCAGGCTATCACTCTCTGGTCAAGCAATTGCAAAATAGGATAGAGAATGTGAAGCGATCCACGACCCCAAAAATAAGAAAACGAAAGAATCGCACAGACGAGTCAGACACAGGTGAAGTCCCTCCAGAACAGAGAGCAGCAATCCAGGACACTTATGGGTGCATTAAATGGGATTTTAAATTCCTGCCCCTTGGAGAGACCGAAGAGAGCCAGCAGGAGAAGAAGGAAAAACTGAGGGTGATGTCTAAGAAAACTGATGCAAATCCAGTGGCCGTTTTGGTTCGACAACCTTGGCATGGCAGTCCACTTCAAGGAACTCACAGGAAGTGAGCTTCAAGAAACTTTCACACGTAATTTGGATCTGAAGGGGAAACGATTCCTGAACTACATGAATACTGTTGCTGTGTACAAGAGCAAAAGGTTGCTACAGGCTGTAACCAAGTTTAAAGTGATGAGAGGAGAGCTAAGCGGTTGTTCTGAAGACATCAAAGACATGGTGCTGCTTCTACTGTCCTACTTTGATGAGAAGGAAGACACAATGTTCTGTTATGTGGAGGACACATGCCTGGCAGAGGAAGTACAGATGGACCAAGTTCAGTTGACTCCCACCATTGTTGTGTGTGGTAAGTAAAAACGTTCACTCTACTTTTTTCTGTTCTTTCTGCCACTTCTTTCTCTCTTTTCTGTCTAATTTGAGACGTTTATGTTGCACAATGTTTTGTGTTACTGTAAGCTCGTAAAGGGCTAGTTTGGATGCTTATGGATACTTATCCATAGTCAGTGTATTGCTTACATGTCTTGAGGAACAGGTAGGAATACGGGTACGTATGTAAAGCTGTGGATGGGTGCAGCAGCGAAACGTATTTTAGCCACCTAAAAATTCAGTTTATGTGTACGCTATATTTATAACATTGTCACAAATGTACCCTGCTGCTTCAGTCCCTATCAGAAACAGACTGTCTAGCTGTATGACAGCAAGGTAGAGCTTTGAAAATATTCTTTAATATAGCATACACTAAGAGTAATATTGTTTTAGTTTTTTTGGTGGCTTAACTATATCCACAGCAATGCATTGCTTAGCTGTCTGCTGGTTCCCCTCTCTGTTTCTCCAAACTGTAGCTCCTTCAACCCCCCTTCATACAATATGAACTATCCCCTAAAAGCAAGTCAAATTGACATTACATTTATCTCCCCTTAACCTGCAAATACACATACATACATTTTTGTATTGATGGTGAGCAATTTAACAGACCTTAAAATGTAATAACATGTGTGCTAAAATTGTTTTGTGAAATGTTTCAGGAAGACAAGTCTTGTTTTAATTTAGTTTGAATTGTGTTTTTCTTCTTTTTTAGGACGATCATGCTATTCTTCAAGGCGATTCATGCTGAGTGTGGATCGAAACATAGTACAGGACAACATCCCCTCCTTGGTTTCTGCCCTGTCCATGATGTTTGGGAGCTATTATTGCTTCAACATCGCCTACCCGTCAGAGCTGGCATCCACCCTGGAGTTTGTCCAGAGGTGTGTGTTTTTTGGGATTGGCTTTATCCAACAATTTCTTTTATTAAACTGCAACAAATCTAAAGCAGCTGCTTCAGTGAATTGGGGGTTAAGATAATTGTCATTTTGGCTTGATGTGAAGTTTTTTGTTGTTAGACAAGCTATTTTATTATTAATTCTGTTGTTTGTTTGTATTTTTATTTTAAGGTGTTTTTTCTCCATCAACCCAGAGAAGGGCACCAAAGTGGAGAAGACACGCGCATCCCGTCTTCAGGTGAACCCGGGAGTCCTCACCTTGATACAGGAACTTTCGGACCATGAGTGACATGATATCTGAATATGGACAGCAAGATCAATGGCATGTGGCGATGTGCCCAAGTTACAGTTTGTTTGATTGTTTAAATCGTAGTTAAAATTTGAAGTTCCTTTTTTTTATGTTCTTTTAACTAATTTAAAAAAATGCAATATGTAACTCAAAATGTCAAACTATTCTTTTAAGGTCATTGTAGCCACTCTTGCGGTTTGTTGTTACAAAGTGAAGTTGCTTAAACAATCTTCGGTTGGCTTATGTGGATATAAAAGCTCAGGACATTACTGTGTTGAATGTGTAAAAATGTTGACGTGTTTTGTTTTCCACTTGGGTTTTTGCTTCTGAAGTGAAGGGTCTCTGCTGACCCTACCTCTTCACCTATCTCACTTAGACACACACTCACATGTGTTTTGCAACTGTAGCTTCATCACGTACACACTTCCTTTAGCAATGAACATGTATTCAACTAAGACAATCCCTTATTTTGGTTACAGCTCAGTCTGTGGCTGTGACAGTCGAGTATTATATTATACAGGTGCCCACTATAAGAGACGAGACATATAAGTACTAAAATATTTAAAAACATTATTTCCCATAAATCATTTGATGTGATGTAAGTAACCTCTCAACTTTGTTCAGCTTGAATTTCCTGGACAATGCGAGCTGTTTGTTTATTGTGTTTATTATTATTTGTTTATTTGTTTACCGCTCTTAAAAAAGAATAATCTAGATGCTTCAGTAATGAACAATTATAGGCCCATATCAAACCTCCCATTTCTAGGTAAAATCATTGAAAAAGTTGTTTTTCAACAGTTGAGTAATTTCTTGCATTTAAATAGTTGTTTCGATGTGTTCCAGTCAGGCTTTCGTCCAAACCACAGCACTGAGACTGCTCTTGTAAAGGTCTTTAATGACATCCACTTAAACACAGACAGTAGCAGAACTTCAGTATTAGTATTATTAGATCTCAGTGCTGCGTTTGACACTGTTGACCACAGCATATTACTAGACCGACTGGAAAACTGTGTGGGACTTTCGGAAACAGTCCTAAATTGGTTTGAATCCTACTTAAAGGACAGAAACAACTTTGTTTCTATAGGTAAATACACATCTGAGTTGACAAATATGACATGTGGGGTTCCTCAAGGCTCCATCTTGGGGCCTCTTCTCTTTAACATCTACATGCTACCACTGGCTCAGATAATGAAAAACAACAAAATTAGTTACCATAACTATGCAGATGACACACAAATCTATGTAACAGTTTCACCAGGAGACTATGCTCCAATTCAAACACTGAGTAAGTGCATTGAACAAATCAATGACTGGATGTGTCAGAACTTTCTCCAATTAAACAAAGATAAAACTGAGGTAATGGTTTTTGGAGCCAAGGCAGAACGTAGAAAAGTTAGCGCTGAGCTTCAGTCTGCAATGTTCAAAACAACAGATAAAGCCAGAAATCTAGGTGTAGTCATGGACTCTGACCTGAGTTTCAATTAAAAGTCACATTAAAACAGTTACTAAATCAGCCTACTATCACCTAAAGAACATATATAGGATTAAAAGACTAATGTGACAGCAGGATTTGGAAAAACTTGTCCATGCTTTTATCTTCAGTAGACTCGACTACTGCAATGGTGTCTTCACAGGTCTCACTAAAAAATCTATTAGAAAGCTGCAGCTGATTCAGAACGCTGCTGCTCGAGTCCTCACTAGCACTAAGAAAGTGGATCACATCACTCCTGTTCTGAAGTCTTTACACTGGCTTCCTGTGTGTCAAAGAATAGATTTCAAAATACTGCTGCTGGTTTATAAAGCTTTGAATGGTTTAGGCCCAAAATACATTTCTGATCTACTGCTAAATTATGAACCATCCAGATCTCTCATGTCTTCAGGGACTGGTCAGCTTTCTGTCCCCAGAGTCAGAACTAAACATGGTAAAGCTGCGTTCAGTTATTATGCTCCAAATATCTGGAACAAAATCCCAGAAACCTGCAGGTCCGCTACAAATACTTTTAAATCCAGGCTGAAGACTTATCTTTTTGTCGCTGCATTTCATTTTAATTGAAACTGAGCCGTTGTGTTCATCAGTAAAGTGGAACTTCTGTGTGAACTATTCATATCTTAATGCACTGTAACTTTTTATTCATGTACTTTTTCTTTTAATGTTTCTTTTATTATCTTTTACTGTTTTTTAATGCCTTTGTCTGAATGTCTTTCATTTTTGTAAAGCACCTTGAATTGCCTTGTGTTGAAAGGTGCTATATAAATAAACTTGCCTTGCCTTCATTGTGTGCATTCCTGTATGTTGCTCATGTGTGATTGTTTATAATAGTTAATTACTTTATGTAATAACGTGTCATTTCAATCGCCATTCTGTTCCGGCCTTTGGCCAATAGAGGGCAACATAGGCCAGCTAATTGTGCCATTTATTTATCTACCTAATTTACTGTGTAACAATGTCACTGGTAATTATCCCTCTATAATACATGTTTATTCATACGTGTTTATCTTTATATTACAGATAGCACACCCATACAATTACCATTGCATGTAAAATGCACTACCCTGGAAATCAATAAAGTAGTTACAGCCTGTGGAAAGCCGTTCTTCCTCGCATGTCTGTCGCCGACACCTTCTAACAGAGGACATGAAAATCTAGCTGCAGCATGACCCGTATACTTTTGCACGCCGTGTTCTCAACAGGACCTTTAACTAATTAATTCCATAACGTGCCATGTAATTTTACAATAAATATTTCCCACGGCCACCTTCCTACATGTTGGCAAAGAAAAGTCTTACATGTTTTATTTATTTATTTATAGTTATGTGTATATTTGGTTTTGTATTTATTTTATCCAAGCATTTATCATTTGTTGTTCTCAATATTATTTATCCACGATACAGTTATGGATTGTAAGAACGATTGACTTCCTTTTATTCCTTATAAGGATTTCACAAGCAACACGTCATTCTTGTCATGTTTATGTAGCCACCCACCTTCCTACATTTCTGCGCTGGTTTAGCTCAGTGGTTACTTCGAACAACAATTCTATTCTGAATTACTGCTCTCTGTCCCTTCCCGGGATCGAACCACGGGCGCTGTCCAGTGTTTTCTGTCCCTCTGGTCACAAATGCTGTCGTCATGTAAGGTTCTCATAAATACCCACATTTTACTTTCAAAAACTGTCTCAGTTTGGACATTAAAATAGTAAATACTTGAATCAAAGTTGCTTTGACCGAATATCTAATGTTGATGTTGATTTTCTTTCAGTAAATTCAATTGTAGTAAACTAAATAATTCCATATCGTGCCATGTAATATATTAATTTCCTTCATTCATTCATTCATTAATAAAGATTCATCTTCTTCTTCTTCCTTATATGGATGTCACAAGCAACGCGTCATTCTTATCATGTTTATAATGTCACTCATGTAATTAACAGCTGAGCGCAGGTTTAGCTCAGTGGTTACTTCGAACGCCAACTGTTCTCTGTCTCCTCGCGGGATCGAACCACGGGCGCTGTCCAGTGTTTTCTGTCCTCCTGGTCTAACATGCTGTCACCGTGTAAAGGATTCTCATAAATACCAACATTTTTAGCCTACTTTCAAAACTGTCTCAGTTTGGATATTAAAATAGTAAGCAAATCATTGAAGCAAAGTTGCTCTGAAAAAATATCTAATGTTGATGTTGATTTTGTTTCAAATGAGCCTACATTGTATTTAACTAGGCTAATTAATTCCATAACGTGCCATGTCTTACAGTAGCCTACATTTCCTACGGATAAACATAGAAACATACATGTTGGCAAAGAAAAGTCTTGCATGTTTTGTTTATTTCTTTCTTTCTCGATAGTCATGTGTTTATTTGGTTTTGTATTCATTTTATCCAAGCATATCACTTTTTGTTCTTAATGTTCTTTATCCACGATAGCAGTTATTGACTGGAAGAAATATTAATTTCCTTTTATTCTATATGTCTCAAGCAACATATCATTTTTGTCATGTTTATGGTGCCACCCACCTGCTCGTAGATCCGCGCTGACTTAGCCCAGTGGTTACTTCGAACAACAATTCCCCTCCAGAATTCTTACTGTTCTCTGTCCCTTCGCGGGATCGACCCACGGGCGCAATCTAGTTTTTTCTGTCCCTCTGGTCTGACATGCTGCCATCATGTTAAGGATTCACATGCATATCAACATTTTATTTTTCTTAAATTGCCTCAGTGTGTAGATTCAAATATAAAAATACTTGAATCAGTGAAGCAAATTGTTCTGAAATAAATGTTGAGTTTGTTTTAGTAATTGCATTGTATTCACTTGTTCTCTTTTAATAATTCCATACCACAACATTTCATTTTACAGAAAATATATATATATGTTGTATTATTGTTTATTAAACCGAATATATTATTTCAGACGTCCGGCTGACACTCGCCTCAACACTGGTCCCTATCGGCTGTGGTCTGCCTTCATTTGTGCAGCGTTAATCTCGCAATATTTTGGTTTTCCGATTTCTCATGTTTCAATATAACTATTTTAAACATTTTATACGATACGTATACATTGAACTGTGCAATATCTTTAATAATCATGGATTCAAGATTTCTCTTTAAACGATAAGTTTTACCTAACAGAACTGTCCAATGATGGGTTGATACCGAGTGTTTCAGATTTCCACCTGCTCCTGAACGCACCTCCTCCCCCGTGAATGTGGCAGTATCAACAACAGCCCGTGCGTCAGATATTTGTATTTCCTTGTTTATTAAAATGAATATGAAATACTTATGAACTGATCTGGAATCAGGCAAATGTCTTCCTTATCGCGCATGCGTAACGCTGTCATCGACGCTGGTCTGTTGACAAATATCGGGGGAGGGACCACTGCGGCGTAAGTAGACCAAGTAGACCTTTGTTCAGAATGGAATATATTCTACATAATTTAGCAGTGTGTATATTATAGCCCCTCAAACTCGTTTTAGATTGGCTGTGTATGCTGTTGCAGTCACTGCCCGAACAAGGTTAGAGGAATGGAAAGTGCTTTGTTAAACATCTGTAAAAACCGCTGGGGCCGAGTGGTAATGTAGCAGAAATGTAGAATCCCCGTCAAGCTAGCTACAAGAAAGCATGATTTCCGGTGCGAAGCCCCGAAGCAACATACTTGTTCAAATACTAATGGTTAGCTATCTGAGTGAAATAGCACACAACCGAAAATACACAACTCATGTAAGCAATCTGGCAAGTAAATAAAAACGTGGTTTCATAAAACCGTTTTTCACCGCACACAGGATTTTTTGTTTGGCCCGCATCATTTTATGCTTTAATTTTGTAGGCGACGACGGCTACCTTCCGGTACCATCCACGGTAACTTCAGCTCAGCTCGCACAGCCTCAAAGCTAGCTACCAAAACGTTATTCAAAACACCGTTCCAGGTTTAAGCTTTGGGGGCATGTCGTTAAGAGACATATGAGTAGTCAGTATTGTATAGTTTGTATCTAGGTTTCACTATTTGCATTGTCTAACTTATGAACTTGTTTCACAGTCTGGCTGTGGGCGCGAGTGAAGGCGGTCTCGTCGTCCAAGACTGTCGGCAGCAATGAAGAGGTGAGCGGGACCGTAACATGCGCTATTGTCAACGTATAACAACAGAAATACATTGATAGACAAGACTACACATCCTCTAACTAGTAGTGCATTCGTTAACAACAACATGACACCTCTCTTGTATTTCCATTTGTGCAGCCAACAGAAAAGCCCTGAACCAGATGGGGGTGTAACCGTCAACGAGGAAGGTAAAAACCAGAGGTGGAAGAAGTACTCAGATCTTGTACTTGAGTAAAAGTAAAAGCACCAGAGTGTAGGAATACTCTGTTACAAGAAAAGTCCTGCATTCTAAATGTTACTTAAATAAAAGTACAAAAGTAATGGCATCAAAATGTACTTAAAGTACCAAAAGTAGACTCATCATGCAGATTGGCCCATTCCAGAATAATATTATTATATGTTTTGATTATAATTATTGATGCATTAAAGTGTTATCAAAGCTGGTAAAGGTGCAGCTTTAATGACTTTGTATACCTCAGGGTAGCTTGTGAATTTACTCCAGGTGTAACTAACGCCTTATTTAATTGTTGATTATATTTCAAATTATTAATCCAAATCTGCAAACGAACTAAAGGTTTTAATTAAATGTAGTGGAGTAAACGTACACAATGTACCTCTGATCTTTAGTCTGGTAGAAGTGCAAAGTAGCAAAACATTTAAATACTAAATAAAGTCCAAGCCCCTCCAATGCAAAGCGCACTACTTGGGTAAATCTACTTATTTACTTTACACCACTGATAAAAACACATCATTGCCTATTAAATCTATCTTTACAGTATGTCAAAGAATATTTACATTTATATATTGTGTATTACAATTATTTGCTATGCTCTGTGTATGTTTTATTATACACAAGTTAAACATCCTGGTTTCCGACACAACATTTTTAAAGTTAAAAACAATTATTATTTGATATGGGTTGAGGATGAAACCCTTTAATAAAACCACCATATGAGTGCATTTTAACCATGAAAACATGCTGTGTGCCTACTATATATCCTTACATTTCAACTGTACCTATAAGATGGCACACAGTTGTGGAATGACATGTTCCATAGTACAATAAAGCTGTTATTTCTGTAAGATTTTTTCAAGGTTTACTAACATTTTCCGTGACTTTTTGCTCCTTCAGGGTCCGTAGCCACGGCAGAGGACCCGGCAGCTATTGCCACCATTCAGTCTTCCGCCACCTTCACCGACCAACCCATCAAATATCTCTTCAAGACAGAAGGAGCAGGCGGACAGGTAGGAAAGAGTTTCAATTAAGTCTTCAGGGGAAAACACACAGACAAAAATCAGAAAGAGACATCAAAGTTAAAAATGTACTTTAGGATTATTATGCAGATACAGAACAGAAGACAAAGTCAAAGCACACTGGAGTGAAGTGGCATTAACAATCTATATTTGTGGAGAAAGACATCAAGTTGTAGATATCAGGCTTGTTTGAGACCGACGCAGACCTGCGCAATTGCGATCGCCGTCTTTCTAGTGCGTTGCATGATGATTAGTCATTTTGTCTTGCTACATGAGACGTTGAAATCTCGCGGGACAAAGACGCCCGCAGACTTGAGAGCGAGGCGCGGCGAGTCAGCGCAGTTCCTCTCCACGGGCTGCGGAAGCGAAATGCTTGATGGGAAACGACTCGCTGGTATCTCGAGCTGAGCGCTCATTGGTGGTTTTTACCCCGTGCTGCTGATGAAACTCTCCAATTGGCTCGGCAAAAGTTTGTTGTTGTTTTGTGTCAGTTTTACGTCGCCGCATCCATTCCCATTTTTCATCATTGTTCCACAATGTTTATCATCATGAAATTAATATCTATATATTTAATACTATACTTGCACTGCTTACCGTTTTCATACTTTATATATCTTAGCATATTCATACACACTGTTCATACTGCTCACAGGCTGATATCTAGTGTATTCATACCCCTCACTGTTTATTCATCATTCAATTCATTCTATATTTTATTCTGTAGATTGTATACATTACTTTTCACTTTACTGCTTGTTGCCAGTGGCGTAGCCAGGAATTATTGTGTGGGTGGGCCTGGAGAAATGTAGGTGGGCCAGGGGGAGACTTATTAAGCGTGGGGTCTGAGCTGAAAATTCATTAATGATTTTAATGATTTTTTAATGCACTAATTGAACATAAGCATAAACTAGCAGTGAAAACAAAAACATAGGCACGGCGGCCTCAGAATGTGTGTAAAACTGACATCCACATGACTAGGGATGGGTATCGTTAAGGTTTTAACAGTAGGCCTACTACTACTTTTATCGATACCACTTATCGATCTGGTGCTTTAACGGCACTTTTATCGGTTTTTTTGGAGAAAAAAATAAGGTAAACTAACTAAACAAATTGTGAACAAAACTAACATTGCTTTTTATTTTAATTAAATACATAATATTTCACATCAAAAGAAACAACAATGTTTTAACAAATCGTATTAAATAATCTGATGACAGAATTGTAAACAGAATAGCTGAAACTTTAACAAACTAAATAACTCTGTTACCTCTAATTATGAACCCACGTTTGTATAATGTAGTTAACTCTGTGTGTTGCTGCTAGCATACATAACATCTGACGTGGAAACGTTACTCGTGGATGGGGTTACAGAGCTACTAGAAAGTGCACTTTTGGTAACGAGCATTCTCCACATCGAGACGGTAAAGTAAAGTTTACCCACCTCGGAGCGCATTCTCTCCTCCATGTGTGTGTGTTGCTGCATGTAGCAGCTGGGTGTGTGTAAACTGCCCCGCCCCCTCGCACACAGACGGGGATTGGAAAGATCTAAAATACTAAAAATAATCATAGACGCATTTTGCTGTCTTTTCGCGTATTAGAAACGGAGTTGGCGACACTAAAACTGCAATATAATGTGTGTGTAGCAATAATACATATGACAGATATTTTTTACATGTCTCTCTCCAGTACCGACCGATAACGTCGGAGCTTAATGGTAACACGGTCTTTAATAATTCAGCCCCGGGGCCCGGTACCCATCCCTACACATGGCTGGCTCGGCGGCCACAGGTTGTTTTTCCTTGACAGTCGCACAGTGGGCAGTGGCACACACTGAGAGAGTCTTTTCATATTCAGCAAATGCTTCACTGCAGACCTCAAGAAGAAATAAGACTTTCATTCACTCACGGCAAAACTTACTTTACTTGCTAATTTACTCACGTTAAAAAAATGCACTCCCTATTCCATTGTCATGAAGATGGAATCTAACTATATCCAGAATAAGTTTGATTGGATACAGACTAGAAACATGTTTATTTCTGCTGTAAAGTTGGGCATTTTAACATGGGGGTATATGGGAATTGCTCCTTTCTGCATCCATCCCCTGTTGGCCACTAGATGAACTGCAGTGTGTGGCACTTCCTTCTGGGCTTCCCGGCTCTGCGCTATAACGCGCTGATTGGCTGTGGGTGGGCCAGACGTGCATGTGGGTGGGCCCAGGCCCACCCACAGCTACGCCACTGACTCCTGGTTAGAAGCTAAACTGCATTTCGTTGTCTCCTGTAATCTGTGCAATAACAATAAAGTTGAATCTAATCTTGAGCAGGAACAAATGTATTTACTTAGTACATATCTGACATTAATGATTATACACATTTGTGCATTCTTTATAAATGCAAACCGAGTCAAGCCGACTCCGGAGGTGGCGGTATGCACTAGGGCTGTGCAATTTAATCGATCCTGTGATATATATCGATATTTTGTTTCCCGAGACAGTATCGATATTTCAGCCGTGGGTATCGATACATTAAGTCCCATTCAAATCCTCCGTGTTCCGCCTGGCCCATTCCCCCTCGTTCGCTTTGCATGAAGAGCGATTACTTCAGCCAGCCGAGCCGCTAGTGTCGCTGTAGAGCATTTCTAGATACACAGACGCCGGTTTCTTCTTCTCGCAGTGAGTGCGAAGCGGTTCAAGAGAATGGCGGCACCCATTAACCCAGCACCTTCGTGCTTAAAAGCAGATGTGTGGGAGCACTTCGGCTTTAAAAAGAAGAAGGAAAGCGACAATTTAGATAAAACTATGGCGGTTTGCAAGCTGTGTCACACAAACATGAAAAACTCTGGAAATACCACTAACCTACGATCCCACCTACAACGTCACCACCCGGACAAGGTAATGCTAACTCAGGAACTCAAGAAGCTGTGGCCGCGGCGTGACCCAAAACAAACCGTGCTGGACAGCGATGGCGGTTGTTCCCACAAGTTACAAGTTCCCATCTACTTCACCAAGGTCGCAGAAGATTACAGAGTCCATTGCCTACTTTATTTGTCAGGATTTGAGACCTTATTCCGGGGTGGAAAACATAGGCTTTCGGCGCATGGTGAACGCGATGGATCAATCAATCAATCAATCAAATTTTATTTATAGAGCACATTTAAAAACGATGTTTGGTCGAGCCAAAGTGCTGTACATGTAATAAAAACATTTTACTGCAGTGCAATTGTAAAAAAGACAGTCATTTAGCAACAGCAAATATAAAAAACAATACACAGGGAAATGTCAGTAGTCGTGCTCCGCTCTAGCTAGAAAGCCTGAGAGAAGAAGTGAGTTTTTAGATATGATTTAAAAACCCCTAGGGTCTGGGCCGACCTCACATGGAGGGGCAGAGTGTTCCAGAGCCTCGGGCCAGCTGCTGCGAAGGCTCGGTGCCCTCGTGTTTTGAGCCTAGTCTTCGGCACTACCAGCAGCAGCTGGTCAGCAGACCTTAAAGCTCTGGCTGGGGTGTAGCGCTGGAGGAGTTCAACTATATAGGCCGGAGCCAGCCCATTTAGAGCTTTAAAAACGAATAAAAGGATTTTAAAATCAATTCTGAACTGAACTGGAAGCCAGTGTAGTGAGGCCAGAATTGGGGTGATGTGGTCGCGCTTTTTGTGTCCAGTCAGCAAACGTGCAGCTGCATTTTGGACCAGCTGCAGGCGATGGAGCCCCGCTATCCTGTTCCAACCCGCCAACACCTCACCAAGGTTTGCGTTCCCAGGCTGTATGCTCAGACAAAGGCACATGTCAAAGCCTCCCTGGGCAAAGCGGAGAGAGTTGCCCTGACATGCGACGGGTGGACCTCGCGAACAACTGAAGCATATGTCACCATCACGGCCCACTTGATTAACGAGGAATGGGAGCTTGTTACGTATGTATTACAAACCAGGGACATGCCCGAGAGCCACACCGGACACAACCTGGCAGAACATCTAAGAAAGGCCCTCGCTGAGTGGGAAATCACAGAAAAGGATCCAGTAATTGTCACTGACAACGCGTCAAATATGACAATAGCAGCTGAGGAGGCAGCGTTCACACTTCACGTCAAATGCTACGCACACACCCTAAATCTGGCTGCACAACGTGCCCTCAAAATCACAGCAGTCGCACGCCTGTTGGGAAGAGTGAGACGCATTGTGAAGTTCTTCAGACGAAGCACCACAGCCAACCACATGCTGAAAGAGAAACAGAGGCTTCTACAACTACCAGAGCACAAGCTGATGACGGACGTGGTTACAAGGTTTGTGCGTAGTTACTTTTCAATTGTTTATTTAGTTTTTATTACCAATTTATTTTGTCATTAATAAATAAATTTAAATAAATCTATAAATAAAGTTTCTTACTTTTATTTAACTACAGGTGAAACAGTGCACACGACATGCTGGAAAGATTCCTTGAGCAACAACCGGCCATCTGTGCAGCCCTGCTCTCGAGTGAGGTGAGGAAGACCGAGAAGGATCTGTGCACACTGTCAGACATGACAACAGCTGAAGAAGTAGTCAGCGCGCTGAAGCCCATGAAGGAGGCTACACAGTACATGTCCAAGGAGAAGACCCCCACGCTGTCAGTCATCGCACCCCTCCAGGACACACTGATCAATGGACTGAAACCGATCAAAGGTGAATCTGCAGTCATAAAAGAGATGAAGGCTGCCATGTCTGGGGATCTTCAGAAGAGGTACATCGACCTCAGGGCAACTCTCCATGCATGTTCAGCAATGGATCCAAGATTCAAAAGTCTTCCCTTCCTGACTGAGAACCAAAGACAGGAAGTTTATGATGGACTGATTGCAGAGGCTCAGGATCAGCCAATGCCATCAGAGGTAAGGCAATGATGGTACTGCTAGGTTTAACCCTTGGCCTTGTATCCTATGTAACATCTCCTGGTGAGAGTAAGCATAGGCCTAAATAATACATTGTTCAAAGTTTAAAAGGCAAATCCTACAACGTTAACTGTTTAAAATGCATAAATATTAAATTGTTTAAAAAGCATAAATCCTACAACGTTAACTGTTTAAAATGCATAAATATTAAATTGTTTAAAAAGCATAAATACTATAATGTTAACAGTTCTAAAGGCGTAGATTTTAAATACACTAATTAAAAGATTTATTACAGTGAAAGCTCATGCATTTCATTTCATGTTGACCTATTTCATTTAGTTGTCCCTTTGGAGTGTGGTCAAAGAGGGCGCAGGAAAATGTAATGGTAGCGCTGATGATGAGGGGATGGCATCCGAAGAAGAGACTGTAGATGATGGTGTGCGATTTAAGGAAGGAGAGAGCAGTCAAGGTCAGTATCACCCATTGTTATCCAGTGAAGCACACTGTGTTGTCTGAACCTCTGAGTAGGAATTATGGAATGTGATTAACTATAAATAATGTGTTTTTGTTTTTATTGTTTATTTATTTGAAGGTCAGCATCCTCCACCCAGGAATCCAAAGCCGTCTTGTCCACTGGCTGCCCTTCTTGGTGGTGAACGATACGGTGGTGGAGCACAAATCAAGACAAATACCCAAGAGAACCAGGCCAAGGTAGCAGATGACCCGCTACAAGGAGGCAGATCTCTTGGAAGTGAAAGAAGATCCACTGGTCTGGTGGAAGGAGCACCAGTATGAGTATCCACTCTTGTCACACCTTGCTAAAAGGTACCTGTGCATCCCTGGCACTAGTGTCTCCTCGGAGAGGGTCTTCTCTACCGCCGGAGATATCGTCACTGCTCAGAGAAGTGCACTTCTCCCAGACCACGTTGACCAGATTATATTCCTGAACAAAAATCTGAAGAGAATGTCGATGCCGTTATGTAGAGAGGAGCCTTTCTGTTTAGTGTTTTTGGCTTAAATGTTACTCCTTTGGACTTGAATTATTGGCAGGTACATTTTACATTAAATGTTGTTCTTAGTGACTTGAATTATTGGCTACCTCATATTCTGTTAAGCTAAAAATGCTGTAAAAGAATCTGTTCAGAACAGGCCACCTGCTGCACCTTTTAATTGTCCATTGTGATACTGCACTTTATGTTCTAACATTTCAAAGGCTTGTAAGCTACAGTTTGCACTGTTTCAATAAATTAAACTAATTTTCTCACCACATCCTTTGATTCATTTTGTCCAGCATTTGCAAGCTGTAGACTCTCTGTCTAGTCAGAGCCATAGATTGTATAATTGATGCTTTCAGTTTTCAGTTGAATTAATTCAATCCAAGTCAATGGAACACTCACAAGATGTCACCAAAATCACACTGTCCCTTTAAAATCTTTCAGAAAATGATGTAAGTGTATCGAATTATATCGAATCGTATCGAAACGTATCGTTGGCTGAATATCGTGATATATATCGTATTATGAGCTGAATATCGTGTATCGTATCGTGAGATTAGTGTATCGTTACAGCCCTAGTATGCACCTTAAAGTTGTTTGCAATCCGGCAAAAAACCAAGAAGCCGACTCCGAGCTGTCCGACTTCAGGCGAGCTTTTTGAGTACTCCCCCGGCTGCAATCGGCTATTCTCGTCTACTTTCAAGACGAGCCGCAGCTCCTCTCAAACAAGCCTATTCTCTCCTGAACCAACAGCTTCTTCACAAGACCTTGGGGGGTCACATGACTGAGGACTGTAGCCAACCTGCCCCCTAAAAAAAAACAAAAGCAGCTGCTTTGATTTGCCAAATCCCCCCCTTCAGACTGTCCTTGTTGTCAGGTTCTCAGAACACAGTATTACCCTGATACATGCAACTCATTTGAAGTGCAAATCTTGTCTGTGACTCCACCTTTCTTGATAATCGTGCCAGTTTGCAATACCCCCTGGTCTCAGCACTCATGACCCACTTCACTTAATGGAGACCTAAAAGTAGAAGGTAGATTCAATCTCTCTATCTGTATGCTCAGAATTCTTACAAAGTGTTGGACAGAGCTTGATTTTGAACAGTTATGTCATTAAGGTTAGCTGTAAGCTTAATTTTGAGCATAATGTTGGATAAATGCTTGATTTTTTAAATAATCTGGCGTTTTGGCTACACAATTACTCATGATGAAATGAGCTAGCTCAGCATTAAATAATCATGATTATAACATACAATCAAAGTGGGTATGAAAAACTGCCAAGATACATTGATTGTTGTGCGTATAAAGAAAATATTTAAACTTTTTCTCAACTGCATTCATAGTTATAACTTTGTTGTTTTCCATTGCATTCATAGTGACACTAGGTAATTGCAATTCCCCTTAGGGGTTAAGGTGGACATATTATACTCATTTCATAAAGGTCTTTATTTTTTGTCTATTATTTATTGTCTTTTCAGTGTGTGTGTGTGGGAGAGAAACTCCCTCTAGAGCAGAGATGGGCAAATGGCGGCCCGGGGGCCGAATTTTTTTACTTGTAATACTGATACCGTCCACTAGACTCCTAGTTACGTCGCGAGCTGCGTTCATGATTTCAAATACCGCAAAATAATCTGTGACGCGTTTGTGTGTATTGTGTTTGTTTCCCGGGGAAACACTCACAAGAAACACCGGCTGTTGTTATGCCTGATGTGATGTTAAATTGGCGCTTGTAATTATACCTGAGCTTAACAGTTGTATTTATCATCTGAATTTGACGAAGTTTAATATTCTAAAAACCAAGACTTTGTTTAGTTGAAATCAGATGAAAACAAACTGTCACAGACCATGCCGTGTTATCTATGATTACTATACGCCAGGGGTGCCCAACCTTTTTTGAACCGAGAGCTACTTTTAAAGTCCAAATAGAGAGGCGTAGCCATTACTGACAGCCTACTACCAGGTAAATACACACTTCTACTTGTATAAAACTGACCTTTGTACGATTAATACTTCATAAAATACTGCAGATCCTTTATCTTACCTCTTTCTAATCTACACACATACAGGTATTTAACTGAAGTTACACAACAGTGTTGTTGATACAGAGTTGGAGTTTATTCACACGTCACATACTACAGTGGGTAATGTTTTCAAGAAACATTGAACAGTGCTGCCACATATGACACAGGAAAAAAAGAAAAGACTCTGAACCCTTTCTTTGCCATTATATAAAAATAGTGTTGCTACAAAAGTATAAATTAGGCTTACTAATAAGACAACTCAGATCTGAAGCGACACAGGAATCTGCTGCCAAAGTGCAGTAAAAAAGACAAAATTAATAGAATCAAACCCTTTTGTTGTTGCATTTTAGTAGAGTATAAAAAGAAATGCCTTTAAAATAGGATGCAAGCAACACTAGTTTCTTAACCTGAATTGATAATAGACTATAATCAATTTAAGTTTGCATTCTTATACCATTTTGTACAATAATTATAATGAATAAGTTCAAACAAACTAAAACTTACAGCTGATTAATAACGGTATCTAACTTGAGTTTTTATTATATCAAAAACCTGTTGAAATGCTTCTGTTATTTTTACTGTCCCCCATAAGCGCGTCGGCAGCCTCCAGGAACGCTTCTTTCACAACTTCGCCGTCTTTGAAAGACTTCATGTGTTTCGCAAGAACGTGACTGACACGATAAGATGCTATGGTAGCAGCCTTGCTCTTGTTGTTGGGCCGGGTGAAAATGGACTGCTGCATTTAGCTGTCCTTTCAGGCCCCTCCCCTTTTGGGAGCGTAGGGCAGAATTAGGAGGGAATTCCGTCTCGTAGCGTTTGTGCACTGTTTTGAAATACCGCTCCTAAATTACCCTTCTTCGATAAAGCCACGCTCGCATTGCAGATGAGACAGATGGACAGGAGGGGGAGCGGCGCTGAGGAACAGCAGAGTGCGGGCTGACAGGTGCCTGTGTTGAAATTCCCCTTATTGTGGAATAAGGGGAATGCAGAGACAGGCTACAAGTGTCTTAGGTTCAAGTTAGACAACTAATGTCTGGGTTAGTGTTCATGACTTCATGTTTATGTCATCTTAATGGTTAATCTCAATGCACACACATTTTCCGTGCTTTCCAATAGTTTAAAATAGTTTTATTCCACTGTTAAACCTGTTCAATAAAAACATGCCACTTGTCAAAATTAAATAACATTTCTGTGAACTGATATTTGTTTAGTGAGCTTATTAGAGGATGTTCCCTGAAAGATCGTAAAATGTCAATGAAGATGTCAGACTTAGTATATTTGTTAATAATTACATACAACACATGGAATTTGTGTGTGTGTGTGTTCCAAGTGAATCTGCCGGTGGCCAATATATCAATTATGTGGCTCCCACCACCATCCTAGTTGCCCATCTCTGCTCTAGACTCAGGGAACACAGGGATTTTAGCCTTTGCAGACCATTTACATGCAAACCTACGTTACACACTACAGGAAAGGTACTTAAAGTACTTAATTTTAGTAAAAAAAATGCTGCACAAACCCTGTATGCTCGACAGTTGTGTGTTGGTCTCCTCAGTGATAATGTATTGATCACTCAGTGTGACATGTTGTGTCCCAGGTGACTTACAGAGTGATCCAGGTGTCTGATGGCCAGTTGGAGGGTCAAACAGATGGAGCTGCAGCCGTCAGCCTGGTCACTGGTTTCCCAGCATCCACTCAGGCTGTCACACAGGTGAGAACCACACTGACCAACCGAGAATAAGTGTCTATAAAGGCAAAAACTATTCATTTGAAACAAAAATCAAGCATAGTTTAGACAGGTTAGCGAAATAGATGTAACATGATGACAGGCCTTAATGTAACTTGTCTGGTTCAGAATCCGAAATATGTCATCCGTCATGCACCGGAAAACTTACATATTAAAAAACAGGCAACTACACGTTAATACAAATATGAAAAAATAAATGCACATTCTTGGTAATTTTTTTTATAAAAAGCTGGATTTAAAACAAGGAAGTGCAGATGTAAATGTATTAAAGGAGCCATTGTCATTCATCATAAGAAATGGTCATAAACTGTAAAAAATCAATGTGCTTTACATATAAGCAGGGTTAAAGTGCTTCCTACAAAGATTCTTAGTAAGGAAAGAGTCCCCACTCTGCCACACCGCTGTAGACAGAGTTTTGTAGTTCTCACAACTCAAACAGAGTGATAGATCTTCCTCTCTGTAGCAGATTGCACCCCATCACTAGGCCTGTCACGATAATTAATTTTGCTGGACGATACATTTTCACGGAAATTATTATGATAAACGATAATATTGTCGGCACTGGCCATCACATTCAAGAATCACATTCTCCCAGTTAAATTCTCATTCATATAATATACAAAATGTATGCCTGGAAAATGTATTCTTCGAGCGAAGACATGCAGTGTTTGGATAAACTCGCTCATTTACTGTGTACCTGTGAGGAGTGCTGATGTGAGTGTGTGTTTGGTGTCAGGCTGTGTTCTCCCAGCCCGAGGAACTAGAGGGAGACGGCAGCTCGGAGGCGCAGTACACATACTACCCTGCCACCATCGCAGACGCCACCACGGGAACCATGGTAACCACAGTGCAGGCCTCCGACACCCTGCTGGGTCAGACCACACCCACAGGTAAGCACTGCTGTGTGTGTGTGTGTGTGTGTGTGTGTGTGTGTGTGTGTGTGTGTGTGTTTATGCAGCTAAAGCTAAGGCTACTTTCTTGTTGGAAAAAATATATAATGCTATTTTCCTATAATAACTACCGTACTTAAATATGATATATTATCAGGTTGCAAGGATAAATGTGCGGGTATGCATATTGTATAGATCTGTACTTTATCTGTATAGATGTTAATGTGTTAGAGACTATAAATGAGAGCAACCAATCCGGATGCTTGCCCTTTGTCATGGCCCCGCCCCTTTTTGGGTGAAAACATGCTTTCATATGACTGCCAGTAAATACAGAATCTGAGTTTTTGCTTATCACATCAAAAAATTATTGTATCTACATGGAGCCCAGTTATGATGGCCAGTCAGGGAAACAATTACATAATGTCGTTCGAGATCGATGATCGGCGTTGATATGTAAGGCATAATGTGCAGTGTCATTAATGAAAAAATAACACCAACAGGGTGAGTCAAGATCACCATGTCGTTGTTCTTTTCATTAATGACTGGACTTCTTCAAAGTATTTATATGACTGCACATAGCCCCTTAATCCTCTTTAGCAATGCTCTGTTCTCCTTAGGAGCAGCCTGTTAGCAACAATTAAAGAACCTCTGGATTATCCAAATTGCCCAATCGTAATTGAGTATTGAACTGTGTAAAAAATTAAATTAAAATCAATAGGGGATCGATGTCCTCGATGACACTCAAACAGGGATTTCCCTTCAGTTTGTCAGTGTTTAATATTTAAATTCACCATCCTATATTTTTTACTTTTAATGTTACAGCTGTTGACTTTGACGATTGGCATTAACCTCATTAGCATCGTAATAAACCCGTGTGACATACAGATGTAGCACCTCATTTCAGACTCAAGCTTACAGCTTCCTGCCTACGACCTGCCTAAGACCAGTATCGAGGAATGTTAAGCCCTCCCACTATTTTCCAAGAGGGCGTTGCCAGATTTTCAATTTCAGGTTTTAACCAGGAGATGGCGCTTCATTCACAAATACAGAAAGACAAGTTTCATGGACTTGCAGTTGTGTTTTGAAGAGCATTTGAACACATCAATATTTTAGATCAACTAAAGTATATTTAATCTTGTAATTCAATAATATATAGTCTTTATATATTAAATAATCATAATAATGTAAATGTTTACATTTCACTTCTTTATTTGTTATGCTCATACTTTTACCTTACAATCGTTTGCTTTAATATGCAGTATATTTTTTGTATATTTTTGTGTTTGCTTCCTCCTGCTCCCTTTCGGACACATACTGTATGATTTATTATTATTATTAATATGAAGATATTATTAAGATAAGATAAGATGTTACTTTATTGATTGAACATTTTAGTTAGAATGTGCTGTCCCACGGTAATTCAGAAGGCTCACAGGTCACATTCCGACCATTATTTAAAACAATAGGTGCTTTCACACCGTCTACAGTTTGATTTGTATAGAGCAGTGGTCGCCAACCATTCAATCGTGAGTGTGGTGCGGGTAGATCGCGGACCGCTAAAAAAAAAAGTAACAACAGAAAGAAAAATAAAATAAAAATAATAATGTTTGTAAAATACGTTTTTTAGATTTAAACTTATCATCCACCACCCCGTTAGCAGGTGCCACGATTGACGTATATTTGAGACACCTCAATAATACAATACATTAACCGTGCTTTACGTGCACCTCATCATGACACAAGAGAGGACGTCACGGCAGGACTGCAATTTCCCGTGTTCAGTGAATGCAACAGAGGCAAGTCACCAGCCCAATCAGAGAGTTGCATGGAAATACACGTGTGCTTGTGTCATTCAAGCTCGGCTCTGTGTGTGTGTGGCAATAGCGCATTTAGTGTGATAGAGAGAGAGAGAGGGAGAGAGAGGGACCGGTGCTAGCGGGGACCGTGATGTTAGCATCTGGTTAGCTAGCTGCACCAATAAGGAGCTGTTTCCACAACAAGCTGGAGGAGAGTCCTCCCCTGTCAGACTGAGGGGCTCAGGTGAGCTAAAGGACTGAGTGTTTAGAACGGTTTTGTCACAAATTATTCTAAAGATTATTTCCGCGGCACACCTTCATATGATCATTATAGTTATACAAACAATAAGAGAATGAATGAAAAACAGGTATGAAATACTATATGGCAGTAAAACAAGAATACAGTTTAAAAGGGGAGTGATTTGTAAAATATCCATTAAAAAAAGTAAATCTGTTTACAGTTGTGTTTCATATGGGTGCTGAGAGAGGTATCCATAGATCTCTTCATGTTGCTCTCAAAGTGCACCAGATTGATGCTTTCAACTTCAATATTTAAAAAAAAAATCTTCCCGGGGGCGCATCCCCCCGGACCCCCCTAGAAACTTCATTTGTGTAATCATGTAAACTATAAGTATTTTTTCTTTGTTTTAACATGGGTTTTTGTTTGCAGTTCTTGTTTCTTCTTTCTCAATGATCAGACTTTTGCTCTCGCTGCAGCTTTCTCTTTTGCGCTCCCTCATTTTTTCTTTGAGATTCTGACACAAACCTCCCAGGTGGGCGGGACTTTCAGGTTGGCTGCCATTGGCTACTCAGTTTTTGAGTGACAGCCCAGTCCTCCAGCGATTGTACAGTGCAGGCAGCTGCGGTGCGGTAGCTGAGCGTGGACAGAAGACCCCCAGAAGAACCAGCATTTCAATTATTATAATACTACAAGTGAAAATATATGTAAGTATTGATCCTTTGTGTTGTTTGTGCTGTACTATACGGTCTGTTTCTTTATTGTGTTAAGTGAGAAGTAAAGCTATGAAAGTTAGCTTTTGCTACCTTTAGATCCATAACAATGCAAGCTAAGTAGCCTAACAGTTAGCTACATAGCTAGCAGTGAGTGATCGTTTAGACACCGCCGTACACACTCAAACTGACTCGTGTGCCTGACTCTACCAACAGGCTTTCATGATTCTGTTTAGATATGCAAGTATAAGCCATGATAGCTTATTTTATTAACACGCGAATTTGATATGAAAATCAATGGAGGCTGAGTTAACTTTGTAGGAAAACCTACCGTCCATGAGCTGTGTTTTATTTGTTAACTTCATATTTTTCATTTCCTAAAACATTTATTTTCCTCTCATATTAACAGTGTGGATCATTGAGACAGCGTGGCGTCCAGAGTCTTATCCCGTTTTTCCACTTCCTCTGATGCCCCTTTCACACCAACGCGTTGTCAGCTCGGGCTCGGAGCTGGAGCCTGAAAAGTACCGGTTTTTCCTGTTCACACCGCAGAGGCGCCGCCTCTTAGCTCCAGAATCCGGTTCACTTCCAGCTCCAAAAAATTGTCGGTCTAGAGTAGTGTTAAATTCGTCAGCTATTTTTTTATTTAGTTTTAGTCTTAGTCCTGTGTTAAATTTCCTTTTTAGTTTTAGTCATATTTAGTCACCTTCATCCTGTTTTTATTTAGTCAAGTTTTAGTCGACTAAAAGTCTGAGCATTTTAGTCTTATTTTAGTCAAAGAAAACTAATTATTTTAGTCTACTTTTTGTCAATGAAAACTGTTGAGTCTTTTTTTAGTCATCAGATTATATAGAACATTTCAGTCAAACTAGTCTAGCCAAAACCAATAATTTGTCATTTTAGTCAAACGTATTTCACAATAAGATTATATCTTGTCCTTATTTGATGAAAAACACAGGTTGAATGAATAACAATGCAGCTTTGCAGAGAGTATCTGGGCAGGTTTGTGGTGTTTTTACCAGCTGTGTTATGGCCACATTGCTTCCCTTCTGATAAAACAATGCATTCGCTTTTTTTCTCCGCGAAAATGGGCCCAAATATCACATCGTTTCTTTCTCCCAAGCAGTGGGGGCTTCAGACTTTTTCGTTGTCAGTCATTTTGACGGACAGGATCGTAACATTTCCGTCATAATCCATTATTACCCGTCGAGTGCACAATTTATCACTCACTCGCACTGACGGGGGGGTATTCGGTTAACTTGAGTCCGACCACTGCTCCCAAGCCCTGTTGTTGCCATTTCATTTTCTGTTAAATAAGGTTAGTTTGACCATGAGTTAGACCCGAGTCTTCCTGACAGTTCATATTGTGCCGCTGCCCGGTGTAATTCAAATCTACCGCCGCGCGCAGCACCGACACACAGCTGCTGCCCTGCCGCAGCACCGGAAATGGAACTGCTGGGAGAAAAACTGACTATCAGAGATGTAACATTATTTTTGATAATATTTCGTCTCCTCATTTTTCGTCAACGAAAGTAATGAGAGATTTTGGCATAGTTTTAATTTAGTAAACTACATTTTCATCTCGTCACTTTTCGTCAACGATATTGCATGATGATTTCATTGCAGTTATTGTTTACTGCCGTCGGTGTCGTCTCATCATCGTCTCGTTTTCATCATGGAAAAAAAGGTCGTTGAGGAACATATTTCGTCATAGTTTTAGTCAACAAAATTAACACTAGTCTAGAGCAGAGGTGCCCAGTACGTCGACCGCGGTCGACCGCGGGGGCAATAATGGTAGTTCGCAAGTCATTCATAAAAAAAAAGATCCAGCTCTGTTAAAATAGACAAAACAGGTTTTGATCCCTCCTCCCTTGGCCTCCCTGCCACTTAATTCAGGAGTTTACTCGATTGACAGAGAAAGCGACCTATCACTTTCCAGTCTGTTAACCCAGAATGCAAAGTGATACAAAATCAGTCAAGTGCCGGGAAAACTCAAATTAAGTTAAAGAGACTAACAAGAGACAAACAACAAAATGAGTGCGGGACCGAGCAAAAAGCTAAAGACATACCACTTCCACACAGAATGGGAGGAAGAATATTTTTTTGTTATGTCACATTCAAAGGTTATTTGCCTTATTTGTAAAGCAAGCGTCGCTCTGCCAAAGAAAGGTAACGTGGAGAGGCATTATCGGAGTGTTCACAAGGCATATGACAGCGACTTCCCTCCGAGTAGCGAGTTGAGAAAGAGAAAAGTCATGTATTATTGCTACACAAACATTATCTCGCAGTCTTAGTGTCGCCAACTCGTTTTTTCAAAAAGACAAACAAATGCGTCTATGGTCGGTGTATTTTTTATCTTTCTAATCGAGACGAGATCTCTCTCTCCCGCGGAGATAACTCAATGATACAAACATGGGTTAATGATTAGAGGTAACCGAGTTATTTATTATGTTAAAGTTTCAGCTATTCTGTTTACAGTTCTGTCATCAGATTATTTAATACGATTTGTTAAAAAATTGTTGTTTCTTTTGATGTGAAATATTATTTATTTAATTTAAATAAAAGGGAATGTTAGTTTTGTAAACAATTTGTTAAGTTAATTTAATAATATATGTATTTTTGAATCAAGTATTCATCTTTATTGTCTTCATTGTTAGTTTCCACATGCCTAAAACAACCTCAAGCTAAATCTAAAAGTTGATGGCGTTTGAGAAATTGTGCAAGGCATAATAGTCCGAATAGTCGATTAATCGTTTCATTCATCGATAGATTAATCGACTATCAAATGAGTCGTTTGTTGCTGCCCTTTTGTAGTTATCCCATGTATAAATAAAACGTGTTATTCAGCAACCCTTGCAATTTAGGATTTTATTTTTGGTTGGTAGACCTCGGTAAGCTGGTCATTTCAAAAGTAGCTCACCAGCCAAAAAAGTGTGGGCACCCCTGGTCTAGAGGCAAGAGCTTCGGAGCTAAGAGGCGGCGTCGAGGCGGGGGCAGGGGCATGTGATGTTTTGTAAAGTTCCAAGTAAAGTCGTCCGATGCCTTCCATTTCGTTTCGTAAGCGTGAACAGCGCTTCAATACAATCGGCCATTGTTGTTGTTGTCGATGTGAGGGATTTCCGCGTGGTTTGGATTTTATGAAGCAGGCACGTAAACGGTGACATCATGACGCAGCAGCGGCAGCTCTGGGCGGTGTGAACAGAGCAGGAGCAGAAATGGGAAACCGGAGCTGAACCAGAAAAGCTCCCGCTCGGAACTAGAAAGGAAAAAGCGCTGGTGTGAAGAAAGAACTGCACCAGCTTCATTCACGCTGGCGTTACTGTTATCACTTGCTTAGTGTCATTTAATTTGACCAAATGTCTTTACATATACATTTAATAAATTGTATTATTATCCACCTTTTTGTTTTAGGTCCATTTATTTAAAACATTCTTTGAGACTTCATCTTCTGGTTCAAATTTCAATAAATGTAATTTGTATAATCACTCTTTTGTCTTTATTCTACATGAAAATGTTAGAGATTCCATTCAAATCTGTTGATTATTCATATCTTCCTCAGGCTAGGAATAGTATGTCGAATTTTTAATGCTAAATGTATATAATTTTCTCACAGGATATAGAATGAGACAACACCGTTTTTATCCATTGTGTATGAATGCTTAAGCTCTTCAGACCAATATAGTGAGATGTGAGCATGTTCCTAATTGTGTTGGTATGCAGCCTAGGTCAGGTCTGTTTAATAAAGCAAATATGCCACTTTTATATTGTAGAATTTGTCAAATTAAAGCAGTCTTTAATTGTTTGTCCTAAACATAGCAATATATGCTTTTGAAAAATAATAGTATAGCCTACCGTTTATAGTGTGTATCACCTTTAGCTTGAAAATACATGTGTTTTTTTTATCTATAAAATAAATAGACAGACACTTTATCAATCCCAAATTGGGAAATTATTTGACAGCAGCAGTGTGTTCAGGTATTAAAATATTTAAAGTTAGAATGAAGTATAAACTACACATCACAAGTATAATGCACAGCAATCCATAACATAAGTCCGATATGTTCATGAAAACTCCTCAAGAGACACCAACACTAACGTGGCTGAATGGACTCCGGAGTTTGCTGCATGAGTTGCACTGTATGATCTGTGGTGTAGTGAGCTGTCACTCAAAAACTGAGTAGCCAATGGGAACACACCCCAGAAAGTCCCGCCCACCTGGGATGTTTGTGTCAAAATCGAAAACAAAAAATGAGGGAGCGCAAACGAGAGAGCTGCAGCGAGAGCAAAAGTCTGATCATTGAGAAAAAAGAAACAAGAACTGCAAACAAAAACGTATGTTAAAACAAAGAAAAAAGACTTATAGTTTACATGATTACACAAATGATTTGTTTGCAACTTATAGTTTTATTTTTGATATTTATTTTATTTTGATTGACTCAGTTTTTTTTAAATCTTTTAAGCACATAGTTTTGCTTTATTCTGAGAAAGTGTTGCTTTATCTTTATGATACAAAACGAATCCCATACTGGTGGACTACCGGGGAGATTTACAGCAGGAGCACACGCTTGCCCATGGGAGCCTGCCTGCAGACCTCCACTCTCAGGACAGTTCCGGTGCAGACCTCCAGTCTCAGGACACCTCCACTGTCAGTACAGGAAGTGACGATTCTGACGCGTTTTTTTTCCCGCTCACCGAAGTACTCGTTTGATGGAAGTTTTCAAATCACAATGGAGACTCATCACGGAGGTGATGAGTCCCCCCACCGTGCACTTTGGGTCCTTTTGACCCGTCCAGCCTGGTTCTTGTCAAAGTTTTTCGCTCAAATGACACCATGGAGGAATGTAACGGGAGTTGACAGGGGACTCTGCCCGCCTCACGAGTGCCTATTTTCGGACACCTTTTTTCACTTTTCCCCGTTTTTTTTTTTTTTTTTTGGCTATTTCACCCGGTTTCATTGCCTGCCCCCCCCCAACAATACAAGGTGTCCGTATATATATAGATATATACATATGTATATAATAAGTGTCACGATCCGTCAAGATCATGGTCAAGATCCGATTTTATTTTGTATTTGTTTGGAAAGTGGCACTGTACTGATAGTGGTGATTTTATTTTGGAATTGTTAGCGTGCACTTCCTGTCCTGAGAGTGGAGGTGTCCTGAGAGTGGAGGTCTGCACCGGAACTGTCCTGAGAGTGGAGGTCTGCAGGCAGACCCCTCTCCGCTTGCCTCAGGTAGGGAGAAAAAGAGCCAGAGCGTCCACAGCGGAGAATAAACAGAAGGGCAACCATGCGCGGGAAGTCTTCTTCGCTGCTTTTGTGGCAGACTACAGCGCCACTTACAGGCCTGGCATATGTACTACAGGGTCTCCAGCGCTTTCGAGCGGTCTCGTGTGAACCTTATTATACATCCATGGTGTGAATGGACACTTTTCTGGTGCCTGTTGCGTGTGGACGGAAGACTGCGGTCCGCTAGCGTTATCGTCCTCGTGTGGCTGCAGCCCAAGAGTGTTTGTTCGTTGGTATGTGTGTTCCTCCTAAATATGGCATCTCTTCTCTTTTTGAGATGAAAGTATTTTTATGCATGGCCCCTGTTTAATAAAGACATTATAATATTAATAATAAATGAATGAAATGCATCTTTTAAAATCATTAATCAAAAAGTAATTTTAAGTAGTTTTGAATAAGTCTTTATTTGTATTACCATAATTAAAGGCCTTTACTTTAAGATGATTATTCTAAGATGCTTAACGTTTTATCTGTAGCTGACTGTAAGCTTTTGTTTTTCAGGCCAGCTTTACGTGATGATGTCACCCCAGGAAGTTCTGACGGGTTCCAATCAAAGGACAATCGCACCACGCACTCAGCCATACATAGCGTAATTACATCCTCCTTTAACAGAAATACAGCACTGTTTCATCAATACACAGTCAATCGTAGAACATCTTCTATAAAAAAATGTTTTCCCAGTTTGGGAATCATAAAGTGTATCTTATATCTAGCAAAATCTTTGCTTTCATCTTTTTTTTTTAGAAAGCAAGAAGCTCCCCGGGGTTCCAGAGATGATAAGCGGCGAGCTCAGCACAACGAAGGTCAGTGCTCATGTCCAGTGTATCAATTTAATATCTGATCAGGTATGGATTATAAATTCAATTTGTAATGTTGTTCAAACAGTTGAGCGCCGGCGCAGGGACAAGATTAACAACTGGATAGTGCAGCTGTCAAAGGCAATCCCAGACTGTAACATTGACTACACCAAGACAGGACAGGTGAGCTCTCGTTTTTATTTCCAGAAGCACAACATTTGTTACACTAAAAAGGATTGGGAAAGAAAGAGCTGGCCATTTCTATAATTCCTAAATTCTCTTGTGTTTTGTTTCAGAGTAAAGGAGGAATCTTGTCCAAAGCCTGTGATTACATCAAGGAGCTCCGACAGAGTAACCTGAAGCTGGGGGAGGATATCAGCACCCTGGACCGCCTCAGGATGGACAACCAGCTACTCAGACAGGAGGTACCACTGCACGTGTTTTTAGACAGCTGTCAAGTCTAGTTACTTTTTGTCAGTAAAGTGGACAGCCATGGAAACAATATAGTGGTGGTGGTTCAGTGATGACGTTAGCATGGCAAGGGCTCCTGGATTAAAAGGAATGAGATTCTTCCATTGGATTAGGAATATTGCAAAGAATGAGATCTGTTGCAAATGTACTCTTATAACACATTTTATCAAGCATTAGATTCTCCATATAGTAACACCACCTTCTTGAGGCGTAAATGTAAACTACATCACATGGCTGTGCATCACGACTGCTAAGCTAAAGGTGGCCAATGTACGTTGTGGTGACATTTTAGTAGTCTCATTTAGTCACTTGTTGGCAGCCTCTGTTTTAACACTAGAACTGCTAACGGGTCAATTTTACCCGCAGCTGTGTTTTGATTGTATGTGACTTTTTTTCAATAAAATATTAAGGTCTCCCAGTCCGTGACTTTTCCTGAAAGGGTGTTATGTAGCACCCTCTGTTGTTAAAAATGGTCAATATGAAGTCAGATTGAAAAAATCGCTGTTCTACATGATAAATAAAAGAACATTGTACCTTGAAAATCAATAGCGGGTACATTTGACCCGTTGGCGGTTTTAAGTATACAGCGACCTCTGGCGGTGTTAATGACACATAGAAGCTTCAGACGCTCACGATTGGGGTATTTACTGATGTATTTTACGTCGTAGATCAAAACAGGCAAATCTCTCCAGTTTGTCAACCTCTGACTCTATTTCGGGCATCCAACCAACAACATGTTCAAAACATTGATGACTTTGAGACAAGGGAACCGGAAGTTGTGAAATGCTGACATATTTCTAGGTTTATAGCTACTCTAAAAAAGTCTTAAATTGAACATAACTTACAGACAAATCCGCCTGCTGATTTATGTGTTCTACTCATAAATTGAACATGTGTACACTGACAACTGAAAAGGGAATGTTTGGTTTATCAACCACCCACAATCACAGTTAGGCACTCTGTGTCAATGTAGGACTCATTTCTCCTTAAGCTGTTGTGTGACATTTGTTATGACCCAGGTCTTGTGAGAAAACAAGTTGTTTCCAACATCCAAAGTCTCAAGCAAATCTAGGGATGCTCCGATCGCCAATTTCGGGGCCGATCGCCGGAATCAGTATCGGCCGATCGCCGATCCGATCGAGGGGGCGGGGCCTAAATGGAAGATTTAAACATCACTTTGAATCTTCCATTTAAAGTGATGTTTAAAACTCAGTTAATGGGGCTCATTCACTGGAGCTTCCACAAACAACAATCAACTTAATTATTACATTCAAATGATGTACATTATTCAAGTTTACATTCTCTTTCTCTTTTCCTCTCTCCCTCTCTCTCTCCCCCCTCTCTCCCCCTCTCTCCCTCCTGACAGCCTGTCAGTATCTCATGCAGCTCACTGATCCAGTAATGAGTGACCCCACAGTGAAGAATAAATATATTTATAATAACTAGTTTAGCTTGTTCCAGAGGTAGATAAAATAGCTAAGTAGGTCTAACTCTTGTGTGTTTTACTCCGCTCACTGGTCCGTCACAGCGGGTGGAGCTGCAGGATTTCTGCTTCACACACGTTGCATTCCGCTATTTTACTCTCTTTTTCGGACACCTTGAAATACTACCAGATCGGTGAAGCCATTTTGGCGAGCTTGTTTTGCCGCACACAGAGAAAAGTGTCATGTATTTTACGTCATGCGATCGGCTCTCGCGATCGGCCTGTTTAGAGAGCACCGATCGATTGGTAGAGAGTGAGTATCGGCCGATCTCGATCGGTGACCGATCGATCGGAGCATCCCTAAGCAAAACCACTGTACTTGGATTACATGCTTACTAAATGTTATGAATCTGCGATCCATAATGCTGGAAATGGGGAAAACGCTATATCTAAAAGTAGAAATTCAGGCAGGAAACAAATGCTAAATGCCCAGCAATCAATTTGAATCAAATGTTTCTAATAGGTTGAAAATGTACTTGTGCGATTAAAAAATGATCAAAACAGTTGCATAATCGATGATGAGTAAACCCTGCTGTTGTTTGCGTAGAACAGTCTAGTTTAAGAGTTGATACAATGGCTTGCAGGTTAAAAAAAACATCTAGCCATCTGTTACATCTTGTAGTTATTGATCAGAATCTTTTTTTAAGGCAATAGAATAATATATTTTCAACATATTACAAGTACTACAATACATACTTGACATATTTCTTGACAAAATTGGTTAATAAGTGTGTTTGCGTCGTATTTTAGATGCAAATGTGGCACTGGTGATTGGTTTAACTTATAATCAGGATGTGTCTACTTAAAGCCAGAATATGACTTCTAAAGCATGTAGTGGATACCTACATTCTAATGAAACACTTAATGCTCCTTTGTCCAGACTTCAACATGACTTGAGTTAGTCACAGTTGTTGCATGAAAGAAGGTCAAGAGTCAGCTGATGAGGCAGTATTACTACTTCTTAACTGTCTTTGTTGCTGTTGCTTAGGTGGAGGACTGGAAATCCAAGAATCAGATCCTGAGGAACCTCCTACGACAGCACGGCATTGTGGGATCATCCAGCACAGACCCCCAGTGAGAACCCTGATGCCCCGGGGTATTTGAAGACAACCGCGTATGGGCCAAAAGAGTACTTGAAATGCTTTGAGATACTTTATTTGTGATTGAGAGTGCATGAAAACAATTGTATATGGTCATTGGTATTCAAATCCAGCATCTTTGCATCATGAAATCTTTGAATATTATCTTAAATGCTTTTTACAACATTGAAATGTAAAGAATGTCATTGAAAGTCATCAGTCAAACAAAGCCCTTGTAGAATGCCTTCCTCCACAAACATTATGATTGTTCATTAACCTCCAGTACAGTAAGCTCCAAAACATGACCAGCTACTCATGTCACTTTTTTTTTAACCTCTGCAGTACCGTGCTTCTCTGCATCAAATGCACTCATGTTAATGTCTCATTGTATCCATGCTTTGACTTGTTTTGATCTAATCGATATCACTAAGACCAGATGATACCAACTTCATAGTTCAGCTCTTTGCTTTGTATTTTTGTACATTTCATAAAACCTTACTGGGGACAATAAATTAATTGCTACCATTTAACCTAATAAAGTAACAGAGGTTGGTTCGCTTTTCATTGTAGGTAGGCTATGTATGTCTTTATAATAGAAGGAAAAAGCAAATAATATACTGTACGTACATAAGCCACTGTTTATTAAAGGCGGTAAATTGGTTAAAATATGACAACCTGTTTTTATTTCTTGGAAATAATAGTCATGACTTATGAGTATACATGACTGATATGACTGATATGAGTAAAATTAGGAAGTACTTGTATTGTAATTTTCTTGAGTAATGAATTACTCTAGTACATTTATTAAACAGCTTTAGTGACTTGTTAGCTGAAAAATGTGCACTAAATTAACTTTTGACATAATGCAATCTCTAAACATTCAACGAGTGGACTTACTGTTTCAGATACAAAAAAGTCAAATCAATACATCAATAATTTGTGTATCAAAAGTTTGAAGTACTTTTGGTACTTTCAGTATAATTTGATCGCAATACTTTTGTACTATTTACTGAAGTAACATTTTGAATGCAGGACTTTTCCTGTAACAGAATATGTTTACAATTTATTATTGCTAATTTAAGTAAAACATCAGAGTACTTCTTCCACCACTGTATGCTGTTTTTGTATGTATTGCTCAAGCAAAGAATAACTACTAAAAAAAGTCATGGGTGTTTTATTTTGAAGGATCATTGCGGAAGTAAGTTACTTCACTGACGCTGGGAAATTAAGCTGTTGGAGATACCGAAGATATTTTCAACCACTGGACTCTATTTGTATTGACTTATAAGCAACATAACGACACCGTGAAGTTTCACCAATGATCTGTATACTGCTGGTAGCGGGCCACGGCACCGTCTTAGAGGCTCAAATTAAGGTGAGTAGCTTGAATGTTGCAGCAGAAAGGAGATAAGCTGAAGGAGTGCAAAGTTCGGATTCCGTATGTAGCAATAATGGTACAAAGAACTACCTTAAAGAATCCCCCTTTTTACCACTTATTTACAAGTCGGCTGGTCTGTTTACCTGTTAGACCACCACCTCGTGCACAGAATCACTGGGTTGTTAAGTTACATTCGGCGCACATGTGACCGAACAATATTTCTGATCATCTTTAAAAAAAAAATGACATTTTTGTCATTGGCTCTGGAACGCCCATCATTGTGGTGGAATGAAATGAAAGTTTTGTGAAAAACCTTGACTCGTATACGTTATAGCTTACTGCCGAATTCACCGAGGAAGAAAGACACAATTATGGAGCTAACTTCTTAAGGTTGGCTCATGATGTTCCCCAAAATAACGTTATTATTATCAGAGGGGGACGTGTTGTGTTTAGGGACACGGACACCTGTGTTTGAGTTGACGTTATTTAATGTCACCTACACGTGTCATACAACCCCACGTCAACATTTATCCTTTTTTGTTTTAAATATAAAATTGTACATTATGTAAAACGCATACAATGTCCCAAACTTTTTCAGCATGAGACCCAAAACAGAAATGTTGTGGTCCTAAGGGACCCAAGCTCAAAACATTTCATGATTTTCCATAATATCTACAACGAATGCAACATTTCATTTAAAATGAAAATATTTATTTAATTATAAATAAATATAATTATTAAGTATACCCAATGTGGACCTGGCAACCGCATTTATAGCGCTTTCCATTAGTTACTTGTTAGACGCTTTTATCCAAAGCGACTTACATACTCAATACTGTGGGGAATCCCCACAGAGGGATTTTGACAGGGTTGTTTTTGCACAAAAGATATAAGCGCGCACAGAAGAAATCTGAGAGCAGACATTTCACGAGCGCACAGAAACAGCCTGAGTGTGAGGAGAAGGTTTTAAGCTGGAACACAGGAAATCTGTAAGCAGCAATATATCTGAGTGCAAGTGTACAGTTTGAGCAGAAGCAGAGCAAATGTAAGCGCAAGCAGGCACGATTTGAGTGTGAGGGTTTGAGGGAAAGAAATACATATTCTGAACGTGAAATCAATAAAGAATGCTCTCAAATTTAAAGACCACGCTCTTGAATAAAGATAGGGAATAACCCCCATATGTATTCCTATGTGCATCACACTGCAGCAGTCACGTCCGTGCGGCTGATACTTTCTCTCGCTTTCCTTCTCATACTGCCTGTCACTTTCCCTCTAATCTTCCTGTGGTTATTGTTTCTCTGTTTTCCTCCCGGCCGTTTTAAAAACATTTCAGGCAAGTAAAAGTTGAAACACCGCTCTATGTCGCTGCAGAATGTAGTGGACTCGCGGGAGCGAGTAGAGGACGCGCGAGAGCGCGCAGCTGGCGGTCCGATGCGGGGCTCAGTCTGCATTTCATCCAACTTTGCATTAACGAAACAATTTCACAACAGACCCTGACAAGCTCACAAACACACAAAACAAATGATTAAAATGAATGACTTACTTTTCTGCCGTCAAAACACTGCTTCTTGAAAGACTCTTCTTTGCAGATGAAAAAATCCTTCGATTTGTCCCGATGCAGAGGATGTTTTGTTTGGAGATGTTGGTCCAATGTATTCATTTTCAAGCTTTCGTTACTGAGCACCTCTCCACATAAAACACACTGAGGCCGCTCCTCTCCATTTCTAACAGCTTTTGTGAAGCCAACGTTTAAAAACTTTTCTTTGTTTCGTCTTTTTGCCATCATGTACAATCGGGATTAATCAACAGACAATAAACAGACGGCACGAAAACTTTTGCGGGGGACGTGTCAGAGCTGATACAAATACAATCTTTTATTTTTAGTTTATTTGGATTTAGAAAATTAAATCATTCAATATAATGCTATATTGCATAATTTCATTTTCAAAATAAAATAAAAAAATTATTTAAAAAATTGTATTTGCAACGCAGCCATCAGCTCTGACGCTGTATGTGTGTGTAGCAATGCATTAACTGAGTTTGGGAAAGGCTAAGCTAGGGAATCCAAAGTTTACCTTAATAACATATACTGTACTGCAGCGGACTGTTATTACGTCAATTTAAGTACTGCACTACTTAATTGAATTGTTACGCTACAAAAATTATGTTTTAAATAAGTTAGTTTGCAGATAATCATTCTCAGTAGGCTACACATGAATTAACTAATAAATGATAGAACATTATACATGTACACAGCCAGTGTAGCAATACTTTTTTATTTTCTTTAAAAAAGCTCTATTGTGATTTTTGTTTTCCTATAGTGTGATTTAGTATTTGTTTCTGTGCATGTAAATGGTTTGTAAACATTAAAATCCCAAAGTTCCCTCTTGAGGGAGTTTCTCTCCCACATACTACTCCTTCTGTTCTGTTCTAGACGAGCATGTGTACATTCCTTCTATATACTGTCATCATAGTATATGTAGTTGAGTAACCTGTATTTGAGTTCACCTGTTTTTTCCATCTCTCCTCCCCCAGAATGATGAAACAGGCTTATACAGCCACCTGACTGGAGTACCAAAGGCTTTACTTCCTGGCGTGGGAGGAAGGAAGATCCTCGACTTTTGGTGGGAAACCGTCAACATGTGCGTGACAGGCGCAAGTCGCCCCAATATGATACTTCCTAATTCCTGTTTTTCATTTATTTTGAAAACATTGACTGGTTAACTTCTTATGGTCTCTCTCCAGGCGACAGCTTTTCACAGAAGTGTATTTGGTGACTAATGCGGACAAGTGAGTTCAAATATACCCATTTGGTGCTATTTTGGAATACGGAAGCCTAATGCATTCACTTGAGATTAGCGTCACGGTTCGGACGTCACGGTATTTTGTAATATTTCCAAGACATTCTTTTTAGTTTTACAGCTTTATGAAACCTTTTTGTTTGACATCAGCCATTATAGATAATATGGCCATCTGAGTGTGTGTGGTACTGTTTCTGGTTTGCTTTTTAACTGTGTAATACAGTTAATTATTCAAAATGTTAGAGTTCCTTATTTTTATACTGAAACTTGCACTACTGTTCAAAAATAAGTAACAACAAACCTGGAATCATGCATTTTGGACTTTCTTTTTCTTGTTGTACCGAACCGTGACCCCCAAACCGAAGTACGTACCGAACCGTGAATTCTGTGAACCGTTACACCCCTACTTGAGATACAAATATTTTTGCCTTTTTGAATTTACAATTCCCACAATTCTGAAAAAGTGATATTTACAAAGTGAATGTTTTATATTCTGGTGGCTCCATTCTCATTGTATTTCACCAACCAGGTATAAGTACTATGAGCGCTGGGCCACAGCTAACGACTTCCCGGTTGAAAACATTGTGAATGACGGCAGCACGACGTTGGAGGACCGCCTCGGAGCCGTGGCTGATCTGGAGCTGGTTATACGCAGCCGAAAGCTGCAGGACGACATCATGGTGGTATGGTGAATTCATCTGCTATTGGTGTTGGAGCATCTCTATTTAAAAAGCTGCTCAGCACTGTTGGATCAGATAACTGATCAAATGTAGTCAGCTATTGCACACAAATCGCATTATATTTTTTGTATAAGTAACAAAATCTATTGGATTTCAAAAAGATTAAAGGGCCCTTTGTGCTTTTCCTTTTCCTGTAGCTTGTTTATAGGTTTTAGTGAATGTAAATGGTCTGCAAAGGCAGAAATCCCAAAGTTCCATCCAGAGGGAGTTCTATTTCGTCCCTACTAACCGCCAGAGGCGGTGCTTTAGCACTGGATATGTCCATCGCGCGCATGCGCAGCTCGAGTACCAATAACAACAAAGTCACCTGTGACCCCACGTGACTCCGGCTATATCTGCCGATGTCGTCAGAGGATCTGTTCCTTTCATCTTCTCGCTGCGTGAGAGTACCGTGGCTACATTCTTGTAGCCTACAGCGTTTCATGCGAACTAAAGAGTTCACATGAACTAAGTTCGCATGAACCTTTGTGGGAAAAGTACCGCAGTGTGAATGCGCCTAATCACCCAAATCGACCAATGGGTTCCAGAGATAGGATCTTGCGTAAGTGTAAATACAGGCAGTATAGCTGGTTTACGCACACCCCACTCTTGTTACGCAGCATACTATAGCATAGCATAGCATAGCATGTCCCGCGACGACAGGAGAGCAGAGAACGGCAGATCGATCAGCGAAACAGCAGGATTTGTTTTCTTTGTCTTCATTGTAACAATGGCAGCCAGAAAGAAGACTTTTTTGTCCGTCGAGGAGGCATTGGACATCGTATTTCAGGACTCTCCGTCGGAAGATAGTGATCTCGTCACACATAAAGGGGACAGTAATGACTCTGATTATGAACCTGCGTCACCGGAAAGGTATGTAATCTCTCTGTTTGTATCTATTACTTATTTATTTGGTGTAAGAGTATTCATCTGTTTATCTTTTTGTTATTTATTTGGTGTAAGAGTGTATTCATCTATAGTAATTTCGCACACGTGACAATAACACGACGGCATCCATCTTGTAATATAATGTTCTTCCACACACTCGACAACAAACAAAGAAGATGGATGCCGTTTCTTGTTCTTGTTGTTGAAATAAACAAGAAATATACATGTTGAATTTAACACGGTATTACATTTCATTTAGCTGACGCTTTTATCCAAAGTGACTTACAACTATATATATATATATATATATATATATAAATACACATATATATATATATATATATATATATACACATACATACATATATATATATACACATACATATATATATACACATACATATATATATATATATATATATACACATGCATATATATATATATACACATACATATATATATATACACATACATATATATATATACACATATATATATATATATATACACATACATATATATATATATACTGTAGTGATCACTGGTTGACATAATTCACCACGGAACTGTGGGGTAGGGGTATTGTTTCCGCACGGACATATATGTGGTTACCTTTATATGTTGTGTGCCCTCCTGGCTCTTTCTCTTGTTGTCCCGGGCTGCGACCCGACAACACCTGCATTTCTGCTGCTCATTAAAGACAGCTTTACACCTTCGATGCACCGCCTCCGACTCCCTATCTCTCGGCACTACATTGGTGACCCTGACAACGTCTCGTGAAGTTTCCGGGACGGACCCGAACACGGCAAAAAAAAAAAACTCAGGTTTTTTTTTCTCGAAATGCCGGGGATTTTTGGAGACATCCGTGGCTGCCACCGGCACGCGGACTGAGGCTCGGTGCGCCCCCCGCGTAATGGCTGAGGACGTCGCTCGCCATTCCCACATCGTCTCGGCACTGGAAGACAGCAAGCCTTTCAACTACAGGGAGACGATGCAGGACCTGCTGGGTAGGGATGAACCCGATTCCTTCTTCGGGGCGTGCGGCTGCACGTCCCAGCTGCGCTACCTGACGGCGACTAGCGGCTAACCACGAGGGGCTAACGATGGCTAGCAGCTACCCATGGCTGCCAGCTAACGGCTAGCTGCTAACGGCTATCGACCCTTTTGAGCTTTTTTTTTTTGAGAGGAGGTTCGACCATGGTTGGCCTCGTGTGGATCCTCTCACGATTTCGCCCACCTGTTTTTGACCGTGGACAGTACGACCCTTTTTGAGCTTTTTCTGGTGCCTGAGAGGAGGTTCGACCATGTCTGGTCGGCCTCGTGTGGACCCTCTCGCCTTTTCACCACCTCAACAGCGGCTTCGGACGTCACCCACGCTTTCATCGGCGCCTGGGTGGCACGCTTCTGGACCCCGTCTCGCCTCAGTTTCGGACGTCGCCCATGCCTTCATCGGCCCGTGGGTGGCGTGCTTCGGGACCCTGTCTGGCCTCTTCCCTCGCCTCGGCAGTTTCGAAAGTCGCCCATGCCTTCATCGGCCCATGGGTGGCGCGCATCGGGACCCTGCCGGGCCTCTCCTCTAACCGCGGCTTACGGTACGGCTCACGGTTCGGCGCCCCGTCTGGCCTCTCCCCTGTCCACGGCTCCTTCCTCCCGAGGACTTCGTGCCCGCCGCCGCGGTGTCCTCGCCTGCGGCCGGGCAGTGCTCCTTCCTGCTGGGGACCACCGGGTTATTCACGCCCGTCGCGGCTCGGCGACCCGGCTTTCTCCGACTGGCGGGTGAGTTCTTCATCCGCCACGACGTCTACCCCCTTACGACGGCCTGTTCCGGCCCCCCCCCCCACCCCCGGTGGGGATGCCCTCGCCCTCGTTAGGGCCCCTACCCTCTCCTGCGGCCCCCTTCCGATGGCCTGTTCCATGGCCCGGCCCTCACCTGCAACCCCGGCCTCCTCGGCCCCTGTGGTGCTTCCTCCCAGACGCGGGGATTGTCTCCATGGTTGAATTCTGGGGGGGCTTGTGTAGTGATCACTGGTTGACATAATTCACCACGGAACTGTGGGGTAGGGGTATTGTTTCCGCACGGACATATATGTGGTTACCTTTATATGTTGTGTGCCCTCCTGGCTCTTTCTCTTGTTGTCCCGGGCTGCGACCCGACAACACCTGCATTTCTGCTGCTCATTAAAGACAGCTTTGCACCTTCGATGCACCGCCTCCGACTCCCTATCTCTCGGCACTACAATACATACATATATATACATATACACATATATATACATACATATATATATATATATATACACACATATATATAAATATATGACAGACGGAATATTAATATTAAATATTGAACAGATTATATGAACCCCGTCTCACATAATTTACACTGTATACATTTTGAGTGATATAATGTTATTTCACACACTCAAAATTGATGTTCTGCTGTTGTTGTAGAGAAATTATTTCTGATTTGAGTTACATTTTTGAAAGTACAAGCCAGAGAATTAATCTATTTGTTTTTTCCACATTTGTTTTCACAGTGAGGAAGGCGATGAGGATATGGCTTCTGGATGCCCGAGTATTATGGGGAAGATGCCACCAAGGTCAGGAGGTACTGCAGGAGGTGCTCTGATGCTGGCAACAGAAGGGTGAAGACACCTGTGTACTGCAGGAAGTGGCAGGTCCCTCTGTGCTTCACTACCAAAAAGAACTGTTACAGGGCATGGCATGATTTACTGGAGTAATACTGTAACATTCAGGGTTTGTATAAAGTTTTTTTTTTTACCCAAAAAATGCTTGTTGTATAGTGTGTTGCTAATTTTTTTTAATAAATCTGCTCCAGTTGGAGTCAAATGTTTCCTAAGTTTCCTAATTTTTATTGTGCAAGTAACATGCATCTCATGCAAAGAGGGAACTTCCCACACACTTCACCCACACACACACACACACCACACACACACACTTAATTATTATTATTTTTTTACAATTATTATTTTTTTATTTTATGGAATGAATACCTATAGTGATAATTAAATGTTATACAATGATTTTTACAGTCTGGTACCTGAAAAAGGTTAAATGGCACTGATGGAACCAAATGTGCCCAAAGCTTAGTCCGCTTGGACTTTTTTTTGCTAAATCTCTCTAAAAAGGTCAATTCTCACTTGTTTTGCCTCAATCTTGATACAGGGTACTTATTATATGTTATACTTTGGATTCCTAAAGCTTTTAGGCTACTAACCCATCATTCAAGGGTGGTTTTTACTAAAAGTAATGGGTTTTATTTGGGCAGAGACAAACATTTACACTTTTTCACTATGTTCCATCTGGATTTATTCTGACACTGAAACATCTTTATTGATTCTGACACTTCTACATCCAACTCACAGATGTGACCTTGCTTTGATAAAAGAAATTATTCATATAACCCTTTTAGAAGTTAAGTTATAGTCCTTTGTTTTGGGCATGTCATTTTCGAGCCTGAAACCTGAAAAACAGGCTTGGGGCTTAAGAGGTTAAGCACTGGCCATGGTTACTACTGTAACTACGGTTCTATGCCGTGTAGGCACTGGCCATGGTTTCTACTGTAACTACGGTTCTATGCCGCGTAGGCACTGGCCATGGTTTCTACTGTAACTACGGTTCTATGCCGTGTAAGCACTTGCCGCGTAGGCACTGGCCACGGTTACTACTGTAACTAGTTCTATGCCATGTAAGTACTGGCCACCAGTGTGCGAACTATACCACGGTCTCCGGGGGAGCCGGGATTTTTTGCGGGGGGGGTGGGTAAATGTTGATCCGTGCATTAATAGCAACAGCACAGACATAGGCCTATTATAAAGAGAACATCTGTTGCACACGGGGTGGTGCCACAGGTCTACATTTACATGAAACGTCCCGATGGATCATGTTCATGTCAACAGATTTCCCGAGCATGTATGGGCTGCGCAAACTTCAATCAACTTGATAATAAATAATCCACGGACCACCAATGTAACGTTTGACTGTTTAATTAAATCAACTTAAAATGACTCAAAAACAGTCTATTATGGCTGTAGCCTACACAGAGCCGAACACACGATAAGAGCAGCCAGCGGCACCAACCATGAACAATATTAATAATACAGCTATAGCACAACACAACCCTCTCACTGCCTGGAGAGACGCGACGCCACACACACAACACAACGATGCAGATAGCCCTTCTCTCATAAGTAGGCCTATCAGTGATCACAGCAATCCATAGGCATACAACACAGCAAAATTAAAGTAAAAGCGGGCCTTACCTAACACAAAAGCGACCACAGTGGCCTGGGCTCAGCTGCTTTTGCTCTAGGTCCACTAGCCCATGATGTGGACAGACGATGATCCGATTTAAGCCAAGATGTGATGAAAAGCGTTGGATCGAATCTCTCCAGTGGAGGTCCATTAAGGTCCACAAAAAGTAGTGATGAGATGCTGGCTTCACGCAGTCTATTGCGAGTCTTACTGTCAGTGTCATTCACAGCTGAAAAGCCCCTCTCACACTCCGATGAAGTGGGCAGGTATGTTCTGCTTGCTATGGACAGTTTCTCCAGCATTGTGCCTGGTGCAGGTGCAGCATCTTTTAACTTCCAGTCGCGAAACTCCTGCACTGCTTCACTGGCAGATTCACCGAGTGCTTTCGCAAGGGCCCGTATTTCTTTTTCCCCATAAAGTATAAGTGCGTTGCGGTCCTGTGGCCAAAAGCGCTTGTTGAGGGGTTTGAGCATATTAACGAGATCTGACTCTGGCATTCGCTTCTTAAGATTGTCGATCACAGACTGATAGAACTGACCTCTTTTAATCTTACTGCTGCTCTCTACTAGCTCCAAACCTTTGAACAGTCCTTGTGTTATGCGTTCCTCGGCCTTCTGTGCTGATTTACCTCCACACTCTTTCATAGCAGAAAGTACATCGATGCACTGCTGAATCTGACAATTAGCGCTCACTATATCTATGTCCCTTTGCTGCAACCTTAGTGACAGGGCCTGCAGCTCACGAAGCATGTCTTTCATGCAAGCCAGATCGGCTACAAATCCAGCGTTTGAGAGTTTTTTATGGAGCCCAAGGAATTTCTTCCTTTCAGTGTCATTACGAGATGGATCCTCACTTGCGACTTTAAAGTGGCTTGCTAAAGCAGGGTAGTTGTTCCAGACGGCTTTAACAGTTCTAAAACTGCTTGACACCCACCTGATGGTAAAAATCTGCCTGATTTTTAAAAGCTGCATATTCAACTCCGCTGCTGCCTCCTCCAGGAGTCTCACATTCTTTGCGGACTGATTGTACAAAGTGTACAACTTTAAAACGAAAATCTCGAAGTGGTTACATCCAGCAACAAGTTTTAGAGAGTCATGGACTGCCAATTCTAGCCGGTGGCAAAGACAATGTATAGACGGGATTTTGGGGAAGTCCTGTTTTAGCCGAGCAATGACCCCACTGTTTTTGCCAGTGAGGACAGACGGCCGTCAGTGGCTATGCTGATGAGATTGATAAACAAAAACTCGTCATCAAAACCTGCGTCACGTAGAGCCTCTCTCAGGCTGTTGTAGATGGACTCGGCGTCTGTGCCCTGGGCTAATTCCTTGAGGTCTAAAAATACATTATCCACATCTCCTTTTCCTGTCACGTCACATCTCACATATAAAATCATATATGCACGTCCGTGCACAGTGCTCTCATCGATAGTGATGCTTATTTTTGACTGGGCTTTTTTAACATTAGAAACAAATTTTTTCCGCATTTCGAGTGCAATGTGGCCAATAATGTCAGCACAAGATTTGTTGGATCTGTGTACAGCGCCTACCTTTGCCCCATTGATCTCTTGGAGCTGCATGACAGGTGGGAGTTTTTGAAATGCCATTCTTTCCTTTGCTATCATATAGGCGGATCTGAAAGCATTGGACCTTTCCTCTAACAACTTTGCGTTGATTGCGAGAATCTGGTTCGGCAGTATTGCTTGTTTTCTTGTTTCTGCCAGTTCAACTGCCCTGTTGTGCGCCACACTATCCCGATGCTTGTAGATTTTCTTACGCAAGTTGTTCTTTGTTTTACTGGTTACGTCCCCGTTCATCCATTCTTCTGATAAGTGCGCTCCACCTTTATCAGTAGCCCTACTGAGGAGAAGGCTTTTAGCATCCCTGCAAACAGTACAGCCTATGCATCCATCCTTGGAGAACAGCCATGGGAGGCGTGTGATCCACTCACTCCACTGTTGGCTGGTCCAGCCAGCCGGCGGCCGCGGGACCACAGAGCTTGTGAGTGAGTGGGTGGGTGGAGCTGCGGGCAGCGTGCAAGCAGGCGACACTTTTTTCATGAATCATAAACTCTAAATACAGTTCGCACCCTGCTGGCCACGGTTACTACTGTAACTACGGTTCTATGCCGTGTAAGCACTGGCCATGGTTACTACTGTAAATATGGTTCTATGCCGTGCTGTTCTCTTCTTTAGAAGCTAATTATCTGGGCTTAACATTTGTGTTATTTGACTTGGACGTGCTTGATTGTTAGCAGCAGCCGCTTGGCTAACATCTTGCATGTTCTGCTAAGCAAAAAAAAAAAATCAAAAAGATAAAGTGAGGATAAAAATTACAAAAAATTGCTAAATATGCACACGTTATTAATAACACAATAAATAAAACACAAAAACAAAATACAAATTAAAGAGGTAGGTGGTACTCTTATTGCAACCTTTTAAAAATGTAATCAGCTAGTAGATACTGGGTTTTTTGTTTTTTTGATCACGTTATTCTGATTACACATTCATCTCCTGTTACCCAGCCCTGCTGCCTAGTTTGATTTCATTGTGTTGATGATTGTATGCTATTAGAATTGAATGAATGGATGTCTTTCAGTGACAGTTTTCTTTGTGTGTGATCAGATTGCAGGAGACATGCTGTGTGCAGACCAGAACTTTGACATTGCTCAAGTGATCCGCTTCTTCAGGTCAGAGGTGATTCGCCACAATACGATTTCATCTATTAGGTGGACATAAAAGCATAAACCGAGTGTGTGTTAAGAGTTTTTATCAAGGTAAAATAGATTTTTAAAGTCATGAGCAGCCCTTCCCTTTGTGTGTGTTGCAGCCTGGAGAGTTAATCATATACTACGAGTTGGAGGAAAGTGAGAAAAGCAGCTCCAGAGGCATAGTGGAGGTTTGCCCCGATACCCACAGGTGAGGAGACGTTATTTACCTATAGTTTAATAAAATGGAGAAGTGATGTATTTTTGAAGCATCGCAAGGCCTCCCTCGTCAAATATCAGAGAGATTTCCACGTTGAATTTCGGAATATTGCAGAAAATAGCCTTTGTGGTTTGAGGACATTTAGTAGTTTAATTAGTTATTTAGCAACCACCGTTTTATGACACATAGAAGCTTCGGAAATTCAGTGGTGTAATTACTGACTTATTTAATTTCAAAGAACCAAACTTCAAAATCTCTTCAGCTTGTTTTAACCAAATACCTTATTCCAGGCTTCTGACCAAAATCACATAAAAAAAAAACGTTGACCTCGTGACGACGAATTCGGATGTTGTAAAATGCTAATTCATTTTAGAGTTTTAGGACTCATTCTAGCACACTTCTCTAAAAAGCACCACATGCTGTAACAGCAGCAACACATGCACAGTATGTTATTTTCTGCCACTAGGGGTCTCTATCAAAACAATAACAAAAGAGTTTAGTGGCGTGGTGAAATAGCCTTGGATCATTGGAGGTGCTGTCTTTACCACGAATGCTTCTTCTACTTCTAGCGATGAGGATTTGTTTAGTGTTCATCGGTCAATAGGTTTTACTGGAAGCCAAGTTATCCACAGAAGAATTATCCAAGCCAAAACAAACAAATGAAAACCAATATTGCAGAAATGTCTCATGTTTGACCTTTTTACAAAAGTACTTTGTGTGTGGCATTTTAATTATTTTGCAGATTAGATTTTAATCTATTGTAGTGTTCTAAATCAGGGTAACGCGCTTCTTGGAGAAACCTCAGGACGGGCTCACAGCGTCCCGGCTGGCCAGCGTTGTGTTTTACTGTCTCCAGAGAGACACACTGTCCCACCTGTCTGACTTCCTACGCCTGCAGCCTCAGGCATCCTTCGGACGATTCTGGGTTCGTAAGTGCTAATTCAAGAAGTGTGACCTCAGATCAAGTTATAAACTGTAGATGTTGCCCCCTCACAAGATTAAACTGGACTTTTCTCTACTAACTAATTGCCTAGTAATGTTAAGTAAACATTCATTTTGGAATTATTGTTCTAATTTTCATTGAAAATACATTAAATGATTACAGTGTGATTTATTTTGTTTAAAGATAATTTGTACCAGACAGATACGTTTTGTCAGGAGTGTAGATCTGTAGGCTTGGATATCGCTGCAGCTCCACAATACTTACTGTATATTCAAATAATATTTGAACACATATTAAGCCTTTGACCAATATTGTGCTTAAACAATTTGAATATTGCACTAGTCCATATGTGATTTAGATTAAATGCTCAATATTTGTGGATCCCTACGAGAAATGTATAATGGGGTCAATTGACTCTAATGTTGCCCTTGTGTGATTATTCTATCGGCACATGATTTAAAAAGTAGGTTTATGGACAATTACTGTATGACCTTGATTTTCATTTTGATCTCTTCTTATCGTGTCCACAAGGCAGTCAGTTACAGGGCTTGGTTAGATGTGGTTCAGCCACAGCTGAACACATTGCTGTCCCTTCTCATTAAACTCTGCCAAGTCCGCTTGCTGCATAGGTCGGCTAAGATGGTTTGTTTTGCAGAGGAGAACCCTTCAATGTTCACAGATATGACTGTCAATGCCGGTCTTGAGGGGGTCCCTCGTTTACGGCATCGTCCTTTGTGTCTATCTCCAGGCATGATGTTTTCTCTTGGTGTTCTGTGGCTTACTTACAGCTTTCAGCGTAGCTTGTAGCGTAGCTTGTGCAGACTAGCTTGCGGCTAGCGTAGCTTGTGGCTGTTTTGTAGCTTGTAACTGTTGCTTGTAGTGGTGATAGGATTAGCAGTATCTAGTCGATCTTGTCGATCTCGTCAATACTCCCAGGGCCGCGGCGTGGACGCTCCTTTCATTTTGATTAAACTTTTCTTTGTCAAAATTTGACTCATTAAGATTGTAATCAGTCCTACTTTACTCCAAAAAAAAACAAGTGTATTGTCATGAATGAATAAAGTAATAATAATGTGTGGCTCCTGTCTCTTCAGGAGTGGCTCGTCAATGAGAAGCAACTGGATGTGTTTGGGATGAAGCTTCCTACTGGCTTCCAGCTCATTGGACAAGTGGTTTGTATTCTACCTCAGTTCATCATCAGCCAGCAAACAGGACTCTCCCTTTTGAGAGACCAGAGTTTTAAACAGGCATCCACTCAGACCTCTTCCCTGTGCAAACTAATTATAGGCCAAATTAAATTGAAGGTTTTTAGCTGTCATTTTAGAAAAAGGTTTACTTCTGTAATAGATCTTGGTAGGGTCTTTCAAAATGTTGGAGCATAGTTTAAAAAAAAATGCAAAGTATTTTTTGTTATTCCTATAATTAAACAGTAATAGTAATAATTATTATTAACAGTAGAAGATCTAAGAGCTCATTACAGATTGTACAAAGTTCACCAATCTTAATACTAAGATGTTTATATAGAGTTGTTGCGACCTGGCTCAAAAGGCCGCAACAAAAAGGAGACACAACATGTCAACGGGTAGAAACAGGTGTTTATTTGCACAAACAGTTCAAATCAAAGTACGGTGCATACTCATCAGAGCCGGGTGCCTGCAGGAGGAAACAGCCAGAGCACAGAGAGGAGCAGAGAGGCTCTAAGTAGCTGCAGGACACCAGACCCAGGTGCCCTGAGTAACTGCAATCAATGCACACAGCAAACACCAATCACCAATCACCAACCACCAACCACCACCTCCTCTCTACTGATGCACCCACAGGGGCATCACAGCCCCCCCCTTAAGACGGGGCCCCAAAGGGACCCACGACAACCCAATATCCTCCTTCTTAACTCCAGTTTTTTTTATTTCCCTTCTTAGGACTGGAGGACGCTCCTCCTCCACTGTCTCCGAACTCCTGCCCCGCGACCCCGCACCGCTTCCTCGCCTCCACTGCCTTTAGGTCCCACTCCTCCTTGGGTTGGCTGGCGTTGAGCCACAGCATGTAGGCGCTCATCGGTCTCTTGGGCGCGCCGACCTCCTTCGGCCTCCTCTTCTTCTGCCTCCTCTTGTTCGGCCTCCTCTTGTTCTTCACCTCTTTGACTGTCCTCTCCTTCTTCTTTGTCCCGATCTCAAGGTACCGTGCTGGACCACATTCTCCAGACTCTGAAACAGGTAGGTCAGTAGACATCCTACGGCTCTGCAAACGCGTAACAGTATAAATTGGCGACACACTTGGAACTTGCAAACCGCTCTCATCTGGCTCCACAGATGCCAACGGCCTGGAAACCACCACAGGCGGTGGCACACCAGCCCACACAGCACTACCAGCGAGATCGTTGCCCAAAATCATCTGTATCCCATCAAGTGGCAACGCGGGACGCACGCCAATAGACACAACTCCCCGCACCAGCTCGCAATCCAGCACTATTGTATGCCGTGGCACAGGGATCAAGCCCATCTCCATGCCCCTCATCAGCACAACATCCCCAGTCTCTGTCTCTGATGAAAAAGGCAATACTGACTCAGCAATAAATGAGTATCTAGCTGCTGTGTCACGCAACACCTTAATCGGAACATACTTGTCACTACCAACTACTGACACAACGGCTTCCGTTATGAACGGCTCAAAAACAGAACCCACATCCAAGTCGGCACAAACCAGCTTCTTATCAGGCACCATGCCCGATCCTACACCCTGCGGCTTTTTAACCAAAACGGCAGAACAACACATGGCTGGAGCATGTGGTGAAGAATGAGGCTTCCCCTCAGGTTCCAGCAACGGACACTGCCCCTTCCAATGACCCTCTTCTCGACAATAATGACATAGGTCCACTTTGGCCCCCTCGGGTCGCCCTGTACCTACAAGTCTACGGGAGGAGCCTGGTGAAAACTTTGCACCACCGCGGGCATAGCCATTGTCTTCTCCCCGTTTCCAATCACCCCTAGAATACTTCTCAGTAAAACTGCCCTTATGTGTCAACACAAAATCGTCCGCTAATTCAGCAGCTCTAAACGCGGTGGAAGGTTTCTGTTCATTCACATAAGTGGCCACACGCTGAGGGAGACTGTTTTTAAATTGTTCCAAGACAATGAGCTCACAAAGGCCGTCAAAACTTGCAACCTTTGCTGCCGCGCACCACCGCTGAAAATGAGAAGTTAAATCACGGATAAACTCCATATGTGTCTGCTTATCTCCCTTGACCCAACTTCTGAACCTTTGACGATACGCTTCCGGAACCAGTTCGTAAGATTTCAACACCGCTGATTTTACTCTATCATAGTCCAAAGCATTTTCGCCACAAACCGCTGAATAGGCTTCCTGTGCTCGCCCAGTGAGTACACACTGAAGTAACAGCACTCTGTCCGAATCTGACCAGTTTCTTGCCTCTGCTATGCGTTCAAATAGAGTGAAAAAAATGTCCGGGTCACGCTCATTGAACTTTGGCACTAATCGCAAGTAAGAAATTATATCGCCACTGCCTGATGCCGACCTATCACCACCATCCTCCCCTGGAGACAACTTGCCCTCTCCCATCAGCCGTAATCTAGCATGTTCCACCTCACATTTCATCCTTTCCACCTCCAGCACCTTCTCCACCTCTAAACGCTTCTCTACCTCCTGCTGCCGACCCCTCATCTCCAACTACAACTTCTCCTGCTCCAACCTCATCTCCAACTGCAACTTCTCCTGCTCAAACTGCATGGCCAAAAGCTCCTTTTGCTGTTCGAACGTCAAACCAGCTGTCTGAACCACTACCGGCACGAACCCTGCCGCACCAGACTCACTCTTCTGCAACACCCCCTGCTCAAACAAAGATGACAAAATGACAGTTTTAATGTCATGTTTCCGCTTGCTCCCCACAACAGCAATGTCATAGTGCTCTGCTATTTCGACTAACTGCGCCTTCTGGCAATTATCTAAGAACGACACTGAGGGCGCATCCACAAACGCTGACAAAGAAGTCATACTAGCCAATCAGAAAGCAAAGTACCAAACTGCCAACACGCATGGGCATAAGATTAACCCAACAGAGAATTTCCCCCTAACTGCCTAAACAAAATCTTCCTAATCTCACCTAGTCTTCATGTGGCTTGCGGTGGGTAATTACGCACTGGAACCCGGCGGAGTTATGGAGCGACCTGCACGCAGGTAACACCAAGATATCACGCGGATGTGCCCCCGAGACAGCTGTCCGAAAACAGCTGACACTAACCACGTTGCCACAACACTATGAAAAAAACAAACAGACGCAACCCAAAGGGAAACGCCACTTAAGCCTAGCGGGGAAAACTCTTTACAAAAGCGTAACAAGCAGCAACATCTTACCTTCTGATTAGCACACAAAACCTGACGACACTAAAGCTTCCTGAAACCCAAAAAACATGATGTGTCCCCCAAATAGCAGTACAGAGCCAGCACACAGCTGGACCACATCAACTAATTAGCTGCTCAAATGACACCATGTGCTCTGAGCACTACACAAACTTTTAACCAAATAACCCGTAGGACGAGCCCCCATTTGTTGCGACCTGGCTCAAAAGGCCGCAACAAAAAGGAGACACAACATGTCAACGGGTAGAAACAGGTGTTTATTTGCACAAACAGTTCAAATCAAAGTACGGTGCATACTCATCAGAGCCGGGTGCCTGCAGGAGGAAACAGCCAGAGCACAGAGAGGAGCAGAGAGGCTCTAAGTAGCTGCAGGACACCAGACCCAGGTGCCCTGAGTAACTGCAATCAATGCACACAGCAAACACCAATCACCAATCACCAATCACCAATCACCAACCACCAACCACCACCTCCTCTCTACTGATGCACCCACAGGGGCATCACAAGAGTACATACATCTTAACATAATAATACAATTAAAATAAAACTGGAATTGAATGTAGCTTAGCAAAGAAACCCTATTTTCCATTGCCCGTTTCATAAGATAAGGAAAAGGAATATTGTCATAACCTAATCTATTTTGAACAAAGCATGAGTTAATTAACATATTTGTATTGTGTGCCTCCACTGTGACATGTTCACATGCTTTAATGTTCAAAAAGGTCTTTATTTTTCTCATACTGCCTGTCCTGCAGCACCTCTTTTCACCCTCTGTCTGAAACCAGAGCCCAGTCTGCTCTGATTGGTCAGCTGGCCAGCTCTGTTGTGATTGGTCAACAATGCAAGTGTTTTTATAATGTTAAGGAAGTAAACAAAGGAGTCCAATGGAGGCGTTTCAGGCAGGGGGGGGGAGTGTGGGATTTTAGCCTTAGCAGACCATTTACATACACTGAAACCTATTTGACACACTACAGGAAAGGGAAAACCCCCAAAACACATACGGGTCTCTTTATATTCTTAAAGTGACTAAGTGGCTGACCTTTTGATCCTTAGTGATGATAAAGAGAGATTTATTTTGAGTCTAAACATAGTTTTTTGCCTCTTTAACAGGATATTTAAAGCCAAACATTGTCAATGTTTCTTAGGTGATTAAAGGTTGTTTTGGTCACTTTATTCATGTAGCTCTCAATCTAGAAGAGTGGCCATGCATGTTACTTCTGATTTAATATAGTATCCCTCTGATTACATTCAAAGCCCTTTAGTAGTTCTAATATCTTTTCTTTCATCCTCTTGAAATCTCAGGGCCTGTCAGACTACACCAAGTGGCTCACCCACTACTCCACCAAGCAACAAGACAACCCTGCTAAACCAATCACATACAGATCCTTTGCCCGGTAAGAAAAACCTCAAAACAACGCACTCAAACTTTCCCTCTTCCTCCTACCTCACAACAAGAGCCCTACAGCCTGAAATACACTATATGAACAGATTTCAAAACATATGATACTTCACAGGGTTGGATTGATGGGGAACCCCTCGGATGGCTTCAACGGGAAAACCATCGCCATGTCCATCTCTAACTTCTGGGCCGAGGTCACTCTTGTGGAGAGCCAGACTTTGGTAAAACTTACAAATTCAGAAGTAAAGAAATAGAACTTCATCTGGGACATATTGTGGAAAACATTTGTGAATTTCTGTGACACTGTAGGTGTTAGTCCCTCATCCCCTCAACGACCCCACAGAGTTTGGAAGCTTGCAAGATCTGTTCTGCATCAGTAGGAAGGAAGGGTGAGTACATCACACGTGAAATGACCAAAAATACACGAGTCATGTTCAGGCTTTTGTCCACATGTTCTGTTCACACACCCCCCCCCCCCCCCCCCAACCTGTAGGTACCTGGGAGGCCTGCGACTGCTGCAGGCTACCTGCAAGAAGTTCTACCAGTTCTGCTCCAAACAAGGGTAAGGTCAGATTATTATTGGATAAAATATTTAATTTAAATATTAGCTTGAGCATTCTTTTTACCTCCAACTTTGTATATCATATACATTATATATCACCACGGATACTGCTTTAACTTTGGGTTACTTTTGCAATTTAAAATAGTGAATAAATATATAACGTTTTCAGATAATTTCGTTGAGTGATAATAGAATATTGTAAAAATACTTAGTTACAATTAAAAGCATTGCTTTAAATACATGACGTATTTATTAAAACAATCTGACACTGTGGGGCTCTCCCCTAAATCAAGACAACTGAATAGTTCCATCATTATAAGGGACGTGAATTATTTTTTGTATTCACCCTGAATCAAAGATATGTGTATCATATCTGTGTGTTCTGTGTGCAAAACTCAATACATACTTATAATGAAAATACAATAATAATAAAACACTTTTTTTTTAAAATAATTAATCCTAAATACTTACCTTACCTTATTTGTTAATGAGAGTCACACTAGCTTATAATGCTCCTTCAATGTCTGCTGTGTGTTTTTTTCCACAGTATTGCTTTGACAAAGCAGAACTTCACACTGAAGTATGACACCAACATTCCTCGGCAAGTGGTGAGCAGCTATTTAAATACTGGATAACAGTCAGTGTATTGGTCTAATGTGAAAACCTTCCGTAATGATGAAATGATCTGTCTCTGATTTACTGCAGGGCCTCGCTGGAAGCAGGTAAAACATTCTGTCTGATCATTTGGATAAGGTCATTTTAGGTAATTTTCTATGCTTTTTATTTAAATAATTTACGGCCCTCTTATTTCACAGTGCCATCGTCTCAGCTACTCTGAAGTGTCTCATGAAGTTCTACAATATCACAGACAATGTAAGGATTTGTCCCATCTGATGGAGTTACCAAAACATCAAAGCTATCTGGACTTTTCAGTTACACCTTTCCACTACAGCAAATTATTATTATAATTTTTTAATAGTTTATTTAGCTGGGACAATGCAAATTAATGAACACTTAAAACCATCCGCAGTCCCTCACATCAAACATTTAAGAACATGACAATTATACACATAGCAAAGACAAATACATGATATGCAAAAGGCAGCACACACAAGTATTTACCACATGGCAGTACACTATAGCAGCAACGACATATAAAGTGCAAGAGAAGATGGAAGAAATACATAAAGTGCAAGAGGAGATACCCCTGTGTTAAAGTGCATTTAGCGGTGATTGCACGTCTGTTTGTTTCTCAACCATTCTTTTAGTGGACCTTTAAAGCTATTGAGAGTGGGACAATCCGTATCTCAGTTGGGAGGCTATTCCACAATGAGCTGCCTTTAATGGAGAGGACATTTTGTCCTAAAAGGATTTTAAAAAACATACGATGAAACAAAGAACAACAAATATACAAAGCCGAGGAAGGGAGTTAATAATTTGAGAAAATAATATCAGAGATAGTCACTGATGTAAGACATGAAAAACTCATCACAGAAGTTTAAATAACATTAGTGAGGTGTGGAGTTATTCTTTTTAAAGTCCATTTACCAATTCTATTTTAGAGATTATCCAAGTTATTTATTTGTTTTTAAAGATATCTTTGGCCTAAAGAGTGCCTTTATTGAGAGATACAGTGTTGAAAGGGTGGAGACAGAGGGGTCGACAATGCCTTTAAGTTCTGTGTGCCGGACTCGAACTCGCGCACTCGGCAGCGGATAACACATACGGGTCACCTGATAGCTCAGTGGTTAGAGCTGGCAGCTAAGATTCTTTGTTAAGATTAAGTTGATTTTAGTTTTAGTTTTTTTACTGAATATTACCCCCTTTTCCCTGTTTCATATTGTTAATACCTGAAATGGCCCTGATATGCTGTCATATCTTCCGCTGTTTGTGATAATGAAAAAAACATCAGCTGCAATGTGTTTCTTTGTACTCATGAAAAGTATTTTTTAAACAAATGAAAGACTCCCAACTGCTTTTATCATAATATAAGCATCTATGTTGAATGTTGTTTTACTGATTGTATTTACCTGTCATTTGAAGTGAAACATTTTTTAGGATGACTTTCAACATCTGTCCAGGGACTGCAGTTGAAAAATAGCCTGTTGGCTAACTCTGGTGCATTTACAGAAATGTTAATCAATGTGCACTGTCCCTGTCAAATAAATAAATAACTAGTTTATAGGAGCTTAGTCAAATACTAAAGCTACCGAGGCATTTAACACGCTGGAGTGTCCTGGCTGACAAACGATTCTGTTTCAATAAGATACCGTTTGCTGTGTGGCCTCAATCAAGAATCTGCATGCTCTTTTGTTGAAGCTTAATACAATCCATTTATTTTCTGAGCATGTGCATTATAAAAGTAAAGTCCATACAATGCTAGCAGTTTCTACACACGTTGCTAGTGACGGGAATTACGGCTCTTTGAAGGGAGCCGGATCTTATGGCTCTGTTCCTTTCCGAGAGCCGTTCAAAAGAGCCGTTTTTTAAAGTTGCGGTGGAGATTATTTGTTGACCCTGCTTTAAATAGATATTTTAGTTTTACAACTGTTGCACTCCGCTTTATCATTGCCTATGTTTTTGTTGAAGTGCATCCAAATGCTGCTGCGTTTTCGCGATTGGCTCATTTTTTCACCCGAAACACACGTCGTCTACCTGTACCACTGAAGAATGGCTCTCACCAAGTACGACTCGGTTCCCTTCGTTCGTACCAAAGAGCCGCTCAAAAGATGTTCGCCAACGTAACATCACCACACATTGCTGCTACAGCGGTAAAAAAACTGTCAAACACACCCAATCATATGACACAGCACCTCTAAATACTGTATCTCTGCCCTTGGCAATAGGATTAGGACAGTGACACATTACGCACAAACATAATAACACACAATTGTGACGAATTAGACCAAAACATGACCCCTCATTACTATGGGTTAGTCTTACATGGTCAAAAAAACACTCAAAAAACACTTGTTTTTTATTACATATAAGTGAAAATGACATACAAGGTATCTATTGTGTCTTTAACTTGTTTATGTATCTCCTATTTGACTCTCCAGGATCTCCCAAAGCCGATCCGAGCCAACTTCATCCTCAACGTGGAGACTGATGAACTCTTCATCACTGCAGGCCTGCAGGACAGAGTTGTTCAGGTCAGTAAAGAAATAAACTCTCCACAAATGCACCGTCACAACATCAAACCATGTCACTTAACTTAAATGCAATACTCCTTTCTCTCTACAGGTGTATGAAGGCTTAGTCTACATGGATTTCAGCAAGAATCTCATGGCAGAGCAGGGCTACGGTATTGAAGTCAACATCTGTCTGTGGATGATAAGTGAATGATACAAAGAAATGTCTTTCCTAATGTGTGTTTCCTGTTGTCAGGGAACTATGTTTCTATGGACATGAGTGGGCTCCCACACTTTTGGCTGGCTTACCTGAGCGACCCCAGCGACTCTGGACGCATCCACAGCAACATCAGACAGCGCTGGCTCAGTGGTGAGTCTTCTTATGGAAAATGACTCAGCAAATCTTCACTGCTAATTAAAGAGGCCCTATCATGCTTTCCTGTAGTGTTTTATATAGGTTTCAGTGCATGTAAATGGTTTGCAAAGGCTAAAATACCAAAGTTCCCTCCAGAGGGAGTTTCTCTTTCACACCCCTTTAGAAGATACTGTCTTGTATAATTGTGTGTAATTAGGATGAACTTTTCCTACGTATTTAATGACAGACATTTCAGTTTTTCTATAAACGAACAAAAATCCTCAGTTCCTTTTAAAAAATAACATACAAGCTCATGTGCATATTTCCATATTTCTGTTCATGTTGGATTTATTAAAAGGAAATAGTTAGTTGGACTACTTTCATGCTGCTTTGTCTTTCCACAGGGGAGCCTCTGGTTGTCGAGGCCATGAAGAGTTTTGCTGAGCTCACCGATCAAGCAAGGTTGGTTTGAGCACTTTGAAGTGGATTGTTGATCAAGAATGTATGCAATAAAAAGCACTGGAGGTTTGGTTAAAACATCTCATGGCAAAAGCCTGACTACAATTATGTCTGGCTCTTTTTCAACTGTCGTGAAATGGCTTTGGAATTCCTGAACCCTTAATCTAAGTAGGGAACGAGCCCTTACTCCAAATGAAGGAGTTCAAGTATCTGTTGGGGACGATGGTGGGTGAGATGGGCAGGAGAATCGGAAGCAGTATTGCAGTCACTTTACCGCATAGTTCTGAGCCAGAAGGCAGAGCTCTCAATCTACCGCTCTTTGTTCCTACTCTCACCTATGATTAAAGAACGAGATTGCGGATACTAGCAGCCGAAATTGGTTCCCTCCGGGGGTGGCTGACATCTCCCTTAGGGATAAGTGAGAATTGAAATCATCTGAGAGGAACACGGAGTAGAGCCTAGTAAGGATGCCACCAGGCCGACGTTTCGAGCACGTCCAGCTTGGAGGAGACCGAGGGGTAGACCTAGGACCAGGTGGAGGGACTATATCTCCACGCTGGCCTAGGAGGAGAGCCTTGGAATCCCCCAGTCGGAGCTGGTTGATGTGGCCGGGGAAAGGGACTCTCTGCTGGAACGGCTTCCTCCATAACCAGACTCTGGATAAGCGGTTGAAGATGGACGGACGAAGGGACGGATGGACAGAGAACCGATGGATTCCTTGACTTGTTGTGTGAAATACTGTGGAAGTGTTGGCTATGTTTTGACATTTCAGAGATAGGACCATTAGATGTGAAGCTGATTCAATATTGTTCTCTCCTCAGGTTGGCTCTACAGGACAGAGACTGGAGGCGTCTGGCTCAACTGATGGACCAGAACTTTGAGCTGCGGAGGTAAATAGTATATTTTGATGTTAGGCAGAAGGTTCTACAGGTACATTTTTAGCTACAGTAACAACATATCCCACAGGTCTGTGTACACTGATGACTGTCTGGGTCCGGGGAACCTGAAGATGGTTCAGCTGGCGAGGCAGGTCGGTACTGAAATGTTCTTCCACCTGCATAGAGCAAGCATTATTTATTAATTCACACTTTTATCCATCTCCATCTGTGTCGAGTGTTTTTCTGTTTATGCATTCATGAAGTTTTACTGCTCGTTGCAGTTTGGATCGGCGGTGAAGTTACCCGGCAGTGGGGGGGCCGTGGTAGGTCTGTGTCTGGATGAAGAGAAACTGGTAAGACTACATTATGTGAGATTGGAGCCTCATATTTATTTTCTTCATCTTGGTTCCCTTTGTACTCCATTAGATGAGTAATTTAAAACCTTTATTGACACTACAGAAAAAAGCAGTGAGCATTTTGCATAATGCACATCCCCGAGAACACACAAATTAACTGTTTATTGAGTCGATGGCTATTAACATGTAAAGATTGAATTGAATTACAGACTTCTTTAGTTATGCATAAAGCAACAAATACCATACTGCCAGAAAATATACAAAACAAATTTGTTTTAACTTCAGAGGATGAGCAACTTGGATGGAAATGTAACTTGGCAGCACGCCTCGTTCTGTGTCCGTATGTCTGTATGACTTGTATGATTGAGTGATTACATCTAAATTGTCTGGTGGACACTTTCAATTTTTCAACTGCTACATCTCAAATCCTAATCGTAAATGTAGTAGTGTGACTTACCGGCGGAAATACCGGCTACTTGGACTTTTGGAGCCTGTTCAACTCGGCAACCGGACTACACATCGTTGATCTTGATGGGTCCAATTATTTTTCTCATCCTAAAGGGAAGTTCCTGGCTTTTTTAATTGTGCACTGATCTGTTTCTGACTGTGTTACGATCCCTACTGATCCAGTTTTTTTACTTTTAAACCAGCGATGTATCGGGTCGGGCTTCCTGTTTACATGTGACGTCACGACACCACGCATCGTCCCCAGCTGATCGGGTGGTTGAAAATTCCCGGAACGGATTTACATGGGATTAACCCTGATTTTGTTATGCACTACTTGTCCTGTGGCATGGAGCTCAAGAGCAGTAGCGTGGCGTGGGAAAAAAATTAGGGAGAGCCAATAATACGTCCTTTCTTTTGGGTCGGGGGTGTGGTGGTCAATGTAATAACGTAACCAGATGAGTGATTACAGCACCCGGTATCATTTTACACACATTTGTATCATACAGATGCAGGACTGTTAGCCTGTTATCTAACCGACATGTCCGCACGCACTCTCCAGCCGAAACTAGCATTCATTCACAAACTAAATCAGGAGACCTTTAACGTTTTATGTCCGATTACACACGGCATCTATTGCACGACTGTCCGTCCTGGGAGAGGGATCCCTCCTCTGTTGCTCTCCCTGAGGTTTCTCCCATTTTTCCCTTTAAACTGTGGGTTTTCTTCGGAAGTTTTTCCTTGTACGATGTGAGGGTCTAAGGACAGAGGGTGTCGTATTGTCATACTGATATTTTTGTACAAACTGTGAAGTCCACTGAGACAAATGTAACATTTGTGATATTGGGCTATATAAATAAACATTTATTGATTGATTGATTGATTCGCTCCTTTTTTCCTCGCTATACACAGCTCCAGTTTGGGCATTAGCCTGTCATCAGATTTTATTTGTTGTTGCTGCTGTAGCGGAAGTTTAGTACAATTATTGTTGAGTAAATACTCCAAATCTCCACCCTCCACAATTGCACTTGCTTCAGTTGCTTACTACTTTCTAACGGCGGTGAGAGTGGTGCAGTGGCGCTATCTATCTTCTATCGATTAGAGTTATGATTAGAAAATTATAAAAGTAGGGTAGACATGTGGATATTACCCGACTGAACAAAACGTGCATTTATCTAACAGGTTCGTTTTCCACTGACCTTATTTCCAGCTATTTTCCAAAATCCTATGGAGAAATCCCATTGCTTTCTGTCGAGGGAATCCGAGCGCAGCTTACTTCCGGGTTTTAGGACGCGTCACTGCAACACTAAGTTGATGCGATTTGATTGGATTGTGAGGCAAGGGAAGCCAGACGCCTCTGGCTTCCCTTGGCATGGCCCTGACCTATCACAGGTTGGCAGGGGCATGACGTGAGCCTCATCTGATTGGTCAATCCCTCCATTTTTTTTCACCAAGGGAAGCCAATTTCGGCTGGCCTCCTCTCGCAACAGAGAGTGCAATCTACTGTTTCACCATAACATCTAGAGGGGCACTGTTTCACTCTTTGTAAAATACTCAATGAGAATGGGGGAGAGACGGGCCGGCAGCAACACACAACAAAGAATTTCCGAAAATAAACGGTGTTTTTATTTATTTATTAAAATTATAACTACAATCTGAAAAAACAAGGGAAGCCTGGCTTCCCTTGGCCTCCAGGAGAAAACGCCACTGCTCAAGAGTCTGCTGTTTTGGTCGGGTTCTCCACGTTTCGCCGGATTTTAATTATGTCACTGCTTTTGGCTGTCCTATTCCTTTTAATTTGGAGCAGCACTTGGGGAAGTCCGAAATATCCCATTCATTTCTCCCAACCCCGGTTTTAGCAGGACGGGGAACGTGCTCCTCTTGCAGTCCGCTGGGCACGATGTTGAGCCCCCTCCCTCTGATCCTCTCTCCCGCATCTGTCAAGTGCGGATCTGTGGACTTGGCCCGTCTGATTAGCCTCATGGCTCTACAAGACAACTTTAGTATTTCTTCAAGTCATGTTCATCATTTGGTGATTTTTTTAAACACTAAGAGAGAGCCATCAAAAAGTCCACCTAGGCCTGTCTATAGGTGTCTAATTGTACTCTTATTGTTGATTTTTTTCAGGAAATGTGCAACCTAACCCTGGACCAGATTCTTGTGTTAATTTTAACACCCCTGCAGATTTTAAATCAAGGTCTGGTCTTAATCTCATCCATTTGAAAGTGCGCAGTTTGATTGCTAAAATGGATATGATTCGTATTTGGGCACATTCAACCGATGCTGATATAATAGTGATATCTGAAACTTGGCTAACCAAATCAATTTCAACCAAGGATACTTGCATTGACGGCTATAATGTGTATAGGACTGATCGACCTAAAAAGGGTGGAGGTGTTGCAGTCTATGTTAGAGTGACCAGACGTCCCCATTTTCCGGGGACAGTCCCCGTTTGTATTGGCCTGTCCCCGGTTGAAACTGTCCCCGGAAATGTCCCCGTTTGTTAATGTACGTTAAAAACACATAGCAAGGTGAAATAAAAGTTTCATGTCAGGAAACACTGGGTAAACAGACTGTGGTCAAGCCAGCACCCACTTCGGAAAACACAGTCAAAAGTACGTTGTATTGCGGTGCGCGAATATCCTATGCATTACGGTAGAGGCCTGTAAAAACTGCCTTCAAAATAAAAGCGTTTACTCGGTCAATAACAAATATACCTAAAAAACACACCAAACATATTCATATATACTGGAGCTTAAATTAAGAAATATGTACTATATAATGTGATCAATAATAATTTTAAAAAACTACGTATAACTACCACATTATAACTGAGTGAATGTAAAATGTAAGGATACAGTTATGAAGACATATCTGACATTTCCACTGGGTGACTAATTTCAATCGATATTGACACCATCTCACAACACTTGATTTATCCATAGTTCGCTCAACATTACTTTCTGAAGCACAATTTAAAATGTATGCTGTTTAAAATCTCAAATGAGATATATTGTCCATCTATATTTTGATTATTATTTAATGGGAACCGTCCATAATCAAAGAGTCATTCAAAGTCAATCAAATACTTATTTCACTTCAGGGTGATAGCAGGAGACCCCATCTAGTCAATCAGAGAAAATCAGGACAATCTGATGTAGAGTTTCAAAATAAAATACTTTTGAAATCTCATATATGGGCTATCGTCCTTCTGTTTTTATACAAGAATAAATAAAAAACTGTCAAATTATCAAAGACTTATTTCACTCCAGGGTGATAGCAGGACACCCCATCTAGTCACTCAGAGAGAATCTGGACAATCTGATGTAGAGTTTCAAAATAAAAGACCTTTGAAGTCTCATATATGAGCTATCTTCCTTCTGTTTGGTCAAACAGTTCAAATGTTCGAATTACATTAAACCAGAATTGTCCCCCTTTTTTCTTTAATATTGAAGACAACTGGAAAAATGTCCCCGGTTTTCATTTTGAAAATCTGGTCACCTTAGTCTATGTTAAATTAAAGTTTCATGTAAAAATTATTCTCTCTAAATCACTGACAAAACAATTTGAACTTTTGCCTCTTGACTTGGAAGTATCAAAAGCGCTCCATATATTACTGTTGTTGGTAGCTACAGACCACCTTCAGCTGTCAGCGACACTTTACCATCTTTAATGCAGCTTTTGTCCAGTCTTAACTATACCGAAATTGTCATTGTGGATGACCTTAACTGGAACTGGCTGCTACCAGCATCTGATGATGTTAAAATATACTGCAATTCCTTAAATCTCGTTCAGATTGTTGGCAGTCCCACTAGACCCAATCTGAAATCTCCTGAGAAATCCTCCTTAATTGATCTAATCCTTACAAATGCCTCTCATAAATACACCCCTGCTTCTGTATTTGCAAATGACATCAGTGACCACTGTGTCATTGCCACGGTACGGAATACAAAACCCTGTATCATCATAAAGCGTGATATGAAACATTTTGTAGAGCAGGGTTTTTTCCACGACCTGTTTCTATTTGATTGGGACAAAATCAATCTCATTGCAGATGTTGAAACTGCCTGGACAATATTTTATGATGGTTTTATTAAAATAGTTGATAGGCATGCCCTCATAAGAAACTACAGAGTAAAAGGCAGAGACAATGCATGGTTCACATCAGATCTTTCTGATTTACTACACGAACGCATTATGGCATGATCAAAAGCCAGGAGTACAGGTCTTGGGTCACATTGGCTGCTCTTCAGGCAGCTGCGAAATGCATTTACCGTTAAAATCAGAAAAGCCAAAGCAGATCATCTCCTAACTGAAACTTCAGACAACCTAAATAATCCCCTTAAAATCTGGAAAACTATTAAATCACTAGCTGGAAACAAAAATGTTATAGAGCTTCCACATTGCATTGTGAAGGAGGACTCTGTTCAAATCTTTGATAAGGCAGAAATGCTTGGTTGGTTTAATGAACATTTTTATTGCTTCTGGTTCGCTGTTTACCTCGCAGAACATAGCTCAAGGAGCCACTGATAGCTCTGACGGTGGTATCTGGGAGGGTGAACCGTTTAATTTTATTCCAGTAACAGTCTCAGAGGTGCATAAAGCCCTGAAAAGTTTGGAACCAAGAAAATCAGCAGGTCCTGACAACCTGGAGCCTTACTTTTTAAAGTTAGCAGCTGATTTTATAGCTTTGCCCTTGGCTTATCTTTTTAATCTGTCCTTGGAGTCAAACGAAATTCCCCTTATTTGGAAATCTGCTTTTGTTCTCTCACTGTTAAAAGGGGTGACCCCACTCTCCTAAACAACTACAGACCCATCTCCAAATTATGTGTTTTAAATAAAGTACTGGAATGTCTGGTACATTTCCAACTGAAGGAGTTTTTATCAACAAATAATATTTTATCTGAGTTTCAATCTGGTTTTAGGAAAAAACACAGCACTACAACAGCTGCCTTAAAAGTAGTAAATTATCTTATTTACTTCTTAGACAATAGAGAGAGTTGCGCAGTAATTTTTATTTACTTGTCAAAGGCTTTTGATACAGTGGATCATGCCTTACTGTTACAAAGACTTGTTAGTATTGGTCTTTCAGGTAAGGCTGTCTGTTGGTTCGAGAACTATCTATCATGCAGATCACAGTGTGTGCGGGCAGAAGGCTTAACTTCAACATCTCTTCAGGTATCCAAGGGTGTGCCACAGGGATCTGTTTTAGGACCAATGTTATTTATTATTTACATTAACAGTCTTAATAACAATGTTTTGAATGCAAATTTGCATTGTTATGCTGATGATACAGTTATTTATTGTTCTGCGTCCACCCCGAAGCAGGCTCTTTGTCAGCTCCAGAATGCTTTTAACATTGTACAATCCAACATGTGTGATTTGAAACTTGTTTTAAATGCTGCCAAGACAAAGCTAATGATGTTCTCGAAAGCAAAATCCAAGGTCTTGAACCTTCCTCCTATCACCACCTTGCAGGGGACGGAGATTGAATCTGTGTTGCATTATAAGTATCTTGGAATTATAATTGATAATTCGCTTTCTTTTAAACCACACATTGTGGAACTCTTGAAAAAATTAAGAATAAAATTAGGTTTTTTCTTTAGAAACAAGTCCTATTTTTCCTATGAGGCCAAAAAGAGACTAGTGTCTGCAACATTTCTATCTGTGCTGGATTATGGAGATGTGGTTTATATGAATGCATCTTCTCAGTGCCTTCACTCGCTGGACACCGTCCACTACGGTGCACTGAGATTCATCACAAACCTCAAAACCTTGACGCACCACTGCAATCTATACACTCGTGTTGGATGGTTTTCCCTGACCACGCGTAGACTGAAACATTGGCACATCCTTATATATAAGGCTATTCTTGGTGCTCTTCCCCCTTATCTAAGGATGTACATAAATAGAAAATGCACAGGATCCTATCGGCTTCGCTCCGAGAACCTTTTCCTTTTAACTGTACCAAAGGTCCGTACTGAACTTGGGAAAAGGGCATTCAGTTACGCTGCCCCTCAAGCTTGGAACCTGCTTCAAACTGAGCTGAAACTCAGAGAGCTGGTCTCATTAAACACACTCAAAGCAACTTTAACTGACCTTGAAGCAGGCCGCTGTGTCTGTAAATGCTATGGCTAAACTTGGTGTATGACTGTGTTGTGATTGTGTGTTTTTTAATTGTCTGTAACTGTAAAACTGTCTGAATCTGTGCTGTTACCATTCTTGGGCCAGGACTCTCTTGAAAAAGAGATTTGTAATCTCAATGAGACCTATCCTGGTTAAATCATGGTAAAATAAAAAAAATAATATTTTTGCACAGACTACCTTAAAGCAGCTGTGTATCTCTGTAGTTAGCGTTAAACTGTGGAATTCATTACCAAATTATGTAAAGGGCTGTAAGAACATCTTTAGGTTTTATAAAATGTATAAAGAAATACAAATTAGACAGAATAAAGATGTCAGGTAACCCGTGTTGCTGAAGGTACAGAAGATTGTTATGTTGACTTTTGATTTTGGTTTCATGTTTCTGTATTTTTAAGCAGCTGTGACTTTTTTTTACGAGTAAGGGGCCGGTAAAATAAGATTGTCTTCTCCCTGTTCCTTTCCATCATGGGCTATAAACATTGCGTAAAGTGTACATGTTTTGTTTTATAATTGCCATGAGTGGAATAAACTAATAAATACAAAATAAATAAAAATAGATGATTTAACCCTTACCTTAGTAAACAGGAGAGCTAAGCAGACATGTTCTATGGATCAGAGGGTGATGTGTAGTCACAGGGAATATTCTAAACGTCTGAAACCTTCATTCTAGTTTCTGATCAAATCAAAAGAAATCCTCATTAAGATTCTCTGCTAAAGGAAAGATGTGAAATACTTTTTAATTTGTGTTTCCATGTAGGGATGTCCAATGTTTGCTTTGTTAACCCTTAATTAATTAATGTAGTATTTCTTCCAACAATAGTCTACCTGATACATTGTTTATGGCAAATGTTGCACTACCTTTTGGCTCCATCCCAACAATAATAAGTTATTTTGATAAAAAAATGCTCAGAAAACAAAACAGCTTTAAAATAGTGAGCGTATTTCCACGTAAAGGAAGTTATATGTCTTGCAATAACACTAGTATTTAGATGACATCAAATCCAAAGTAACATTTCCTTATTTTCTTTTTTCTGCATTTATACCTTGTACGTGCAGTGTCTAATGGCTGGGGCCAAAGTTAGTCCGTAATATCGAAAAACGTCTGGAGCTTAGAATTAAGTGAAACGTCACCATACAGTAAATACAATTATATTAGTCTTATGCAAAGTCAACACCCAAAAAAAGGGAGGGTTAAATATTTGTTAGACACCTAAAATAAATCACGATCAGTTTAAGTGTAGGTTATGTTTAGAATAAATTCTCCCTTTACCTTGTCGTCAAAAGCCCTTTTTTGATGCTCTTTTCAAAGCCATCTTTGACAAAAACTGTATTTTTTGCTTGCGGAACATGAAGGTTGCAGGATGGTTAGTAGTTTGTGTTATTTAAAGGGTTATTTCAGATACATCAGAGTCATAAATCAAAAAAATAAATAAAATGAACCAATCGAGGCAGCAGTGGGGCAGCAAATCCCAAGTTCTGCAAGGTTTTGTTAGTAGATCCAAACTATTCCTAACGTCGCAGTATGTCAAAGCTCAGGCCTTTTTATAATTCCATATAGTGTAATTTGACAGGATCTTGGACTTGAGGTCTTAAGATTTAACAGTAATTAACCTGTTATAGTTTACAAATTCTGAGTGTGTACTTTATTTGTGAATCAATGCTGTTTAATGCAGTCTGTGTTTTTCCCACTAGGTGGAAATGAGGCAAGCTTTCCAGGAGGCAGGCTGTGTCTTCTGTGTCATCGCTCCATACAACCCATCTGCCAGCACTGTGGGCGGCCAACACTAGCCTCACATCTCCCCACGACTCAGTCAGGGCTACCCGAGGCCAGCTCATGGCCATCGGCTGGATATGGCAGAGTGCAACCCTCAGTGAGGCCCGATATCATTTCATAGCCCTTATTACGAAAACAGACAGCGGAGATCATGATTGTTTTATGATCAAATGTGTAAATGTCCCCTCTGTGAGATGAATAAAGGTATTCTGATACATGAAAATATAAGAAAGCCATTGTTAAAAAAAGAAAAATCAGGGTTGCCATTAGGTGATTAAATATTTGGGGATACTGTGTGTAATTATTAATCAGATTGATCAAATGGTGCTTTATCATCCATCAGGATTTGCGTCACTTGATCTCTGGACAATAAGAGAGTCTGCATATTTTACATTTTTATTTCAGATTATATGACAATGGTGATCACATGGAAATGTAAGGTTCTCCACGAGAATGACCTTAAGTCAAATATATCAATCGCAGTAATGTTAAAATTATGTAATTATTTTTCTACATGTGATATTTTATAGATATTATCTTTGTATAATTAATGTAATTGTTGTACACAAATTAAAAGCAACTGTATTGTTGTCAGTGTTTTCTCAGTTGTATTGTTCACCTGTAATAGTTATGTACCAATTCCAATTCTCAAAGCAACATTATTCAACCTGCACATAAATATAGTCTATACAGTAGCCTAGTTCAAACTAGTTTAAATAACCAATAAGCAGAAGTGGGTCAAGCCCTCAGATCTTGTACTTAAGTAGAACAACTACCAGAGTGAAGGAATACACTGTTAGAAGTAAAAGTTCTGCATTCAATACGTTACCTTAGTAAAAGCACAAAAGTTTGGCAAGGCAAGGCAAGTTTATTTATATAGCACCTTTCAACACAAGGCAATTCAAAGTGCTTTACAAAAAACGAAAGACATTAAGAAAATGGCATTTAAAATCAGTCATTAAAAAGAAAAGATTATAAAATAAACATTAAAAGAAAAAGAAAATACATGGATAAAAGCTACAGTGCAGTTTAAGATGTGAATAGTTCAATTAAAAGCAGCGGCAAAAAGAAAAGTCTTTAGTCTGGATTTAAAAGTAGTCAGAGTTGCAGCGGACCTGCAGTTTTCAGGGAGTTTGTTCCAGATATTTGGAGCATAATAACTGAACGCTGCTTTACCATGTTTAGTTCTGACTCTGGGGACAGAAAGCTGACCAGTCCCTGAAGACCTGCGAGATCTGGATGGTTCATAATTTAGCAGTAGGTCAGAAATGTATTTTGGGCCTAAACCATTCAAAGCTTTATAAACCAGCAGCAGTATTTTTGAAATATATTCTTTGACACACAGGAACCCAGTGTAAAGACTTCAGAACAGGAGTGATGTGATCCACTTTCTTAGTGTTAGTGAGGACTCGAGCAGCAGCGTTCTGAATTAGCTGCAGCTTTCTAATCAATTTTTTAGTGAGACCTGTTAAGACACCATTGCAGTAGTCCAGTCTACTGAAGATAAAAGCATAGACAAGTTTTTCCAAATCCTGCTGTGACATTAGTCTTTTAATCCTAGATATATTCTTTAGGTGATATTAGGCTGATTTAGTAACTGTTTTAATGTGACTGTTGAAACTCAGGTCAGAGTCCATGACTACACCTAGATTTCTGGCTTTATCTGTTGTTTTGAACATTGCAGACTGAAGCTCAGCGCTAACTTTTATACGTTCTGCCTTGGCTCCAAAAACCATTACCTCAGTTTTATCTTTGTTTAATTGGAGAAAGACACATCCAGTCATTGATTTGTTCAATGCACTTACTCAGTGTTTGAATTGGAGCATAGTCTCCTGGTGAAATTGTTACGTAAATGTGTGTGTCATCTGCATAGCTATGGTAACTTATGTTGTTGTTTTTCATTATCTGAGCCAGTGGTAGCATGTAGATGTTAAAGAGAAGAGGCCCCAAGATGGAGCCTTGAGGTACCCCACATGTCATATTTGTCAACTCAGATGTGTATTTACCTATAGAAACAAAGTGGTTTCTGTCCTTTAAGTAGGATTCAAACCAACTGTTTTCGAAAGTCCCACCCAGTTTTCTAGTCGGTCGAGTAATATGTTGTGGTCAACAGTGTCAAACGCAGCACTGAGATCTAATAATACTAACATTGAAGTTCTGCTACTGTCTGTGTTTAAGTGGATGTCATTGAAGACCTTTACAAGAGCAGTCTCAGTGCTGTGGTTTGGACGAAAGCCTCACTGGAACACATCGAAACAACTATTTAAATGCAAGAAATTACTCAACTGTTGAAAAACAACTTTTTCAATGATTTGACCTAGAAATGGCAGGTTTGATATGGGCCTGTAATTGTTCATTACTGAAGCATCTAGATTATTATTTTTTAAGAGCGGTTCAATGACTGCAGTTTTCAGGGCCTGTTGAAAAATTCCTGAGTGAAGAGATTTGTTTACTATATGAAGTAGATCTGAGGCAATGCAACGAAAAACATCTTTGAAAAATCCTGTTGGAATAATATCAAGGCAGCAAGAGGAGGATTTCAGAAGTTGAATAATGTCCTCTAGGTTTTTATCATTAATCTGATGGAATTGTGTCATGGTGTTTGAATTGATATTAGGTGGACATAGGGACAACACATTTACTGTACCTGATGCAGAGGCACTGACTGCTTGTCTGATTTTCTGAATTATATACTTCATAGTATACTTAAATTACCAACAGTAAAAGTACTCGCTTTGCCCATTTCAGAATGATATATATTATATATTTTCATTATAATCAATGTGTTTATCAAGCCCTGTAAAGGTGGAACAAATGTTTTTTTTTTTTTTAAATGTTGTATTATTTTATTTACTGCTGAGTAGCATGTGAATTGAATCCAGGTGTAACTTTAGTCTTATTTAATTAATAATTGATCATATTTAATTGATCATTAATCCATATCTGCTAAATAACTGTAAATGTATTGGAGTAAAGTACAATATTTACCTCTGAATTGTAGTGGAGTTGTATTACAAGGTAGCATTACATGGAAATACTCAAGTAAAGTACTAGTACCTCAGAATTGTACTTAAGTGCAGTACTTTAGTATACTTAGTTACTTTACACCACTGCTAATAACATTATATGATCATGTTTTCCTTTAACCCTTTCATGCATAGAGGTCACTACAGTGGACAGCTATTCAAAAGGTGTTTTCTTGTATATGCATTGTTTTTTTTTGCATAGTTGCACCATCAGCCACTACATAGGACCCTATTGCATCATCCCATACACTGCCACTCAGTGCCAAGTCAGTGTAAGTGCATGATACATGTCTCTAAACCAAGATGGACGACAGAAAGCCACATGGACCAAGTCACCCATCTATATCCTGCCAATCTTTTTATGGAAAGCGTCCCTTGCAGGTATAAAAAAGGTGGTGACATCAAGTAACAACTAAGGAATCATATAATTCATAAATTATCAAAGTATTGATGTTATGTTTACAGGAAATCATGGTTAACCACCTGTCCACTACAGTGGACGTCATGCATCACTGGCTATATTTCAACTACAATTCATACTGGTACTGCTGCTGTTGTTCCCAGGGCCATCCCTCCCTACAGGCAGATCATGCAGACTGTGTGGGGCCTCACCTTGAGGAGGGGGCCACACCTTGCGGAGGGGGGCCTCATCTGAGGCGCACCTATGTGCTTATGTGGCGCAATTAGGGTGGCACGGCACGGTTTCGCCGCTGCGAGGCTCCATTAGCACTCATCAAATAACTGCGTGGGGCCTCAAATTGGCCCCTGGCCCTGGTTATTCTTGAAAATACTTCATCTGCAATATCTTTTTGGGCCGTAAATCAACATGTTATTATAATGTAATATTAAGTTTGCACATCTTTATTTATCATTTTTTCAAAATGTACATCTCTTCAGTTCAAACCCTGAACGCATACTGTCCGCCTGAGTGGACATATACAAATCTCTTTGAAAAAACTAGATTTAAAAAAAGTTCAAATCTTGTTTTTCATGCACCAAGAGCAATAATAACACTTGGTAAAAAAATCCTGACTGAGGCTTTCATAATTCATGCATGAAAGGGTTAACCCTCTCATATATTGTGTACTGTTTCCCTGTACTGTGTGTATTCAGTGAGCAGATCTAATTTGCAGTTTCCTCCAGTGGGCGGCGTAGCAGGGCTCTGCCTGGCCGCACAGCGCTGCTCTCAGCTCCGCTCCGTGTTGTTGCCTTCCCCTCTCACTCATGCGGACCCGGTCGACGCTCATGGACTAGCTGGAGGTGTGGTGGTGGACTGTATCGGGTGTGTAGCGGAGTAGGGCACCCAGTGGACCATGGCTGCCAAAGAGGACCTCTACAGTAAAATCCTCCCTCGGAGGCTCCGGCAGAACCGACCGGGTTCAGTGAAATGTGGCTCCAACCTGGACGTGCTGTTATCTATGGGCTTCCCCAGACCGAGAGCGTAAGTAGCCTGACCTTAACCCCGTATGTGTGTGTTGGCTGGGGGATTACATGCCTCTCAGAGGTCGACCAGGGACCAGGCGGGGACACGGCCGGTGTGTAACGGTTTTGTTGTGGGAGTTAGCGGACGGGTCACACGCAGGATCATTCCACTCTCTTGCCGTTTCCCTGCGCCGCTTTTCACTGTGAGCAGCAAGCTGTGTTTCCCTGTATACAGCCTACACAACTTAATAGTGGAATACAGTCGAATATAATATCATATAGCAGAAATGTTTATGTAAAAATGAAGAACAATGTTGCATATAACTCAATAAGAAAAGCAAAGAAAGACTTGAGTGGCGCGACGCGAGACAGAATTTCCAAAGTTAACAGAATAAGCAGTGGTGTCATAGTAAAGTACATGTACTCAAGTATTGTACTAAAGTATGATTTTGGGGTACTTTTACTTCACTTGAGTATTGTAATGTGTTCACTGTAATGAACACATTAATGCATACAACTAAATCCTCCACTAATGTAATATGATTCTACGACGGGACATTACACGTACTTTTACTTTTGGTACTCTAAGTATTTTTTTGATGCCAATACCTTTGTACTTTTACCTACCTGCTGAGAGTTTAAATGCACGATGTTTACTTGTAACAGAGTATTTGTAGACTGTTTCTACTATTGCTTGAGTAAAATGTCTGAGTAGCCTACTTATACCACTGAGAGTAAGTATGCATCAAATACATTAATTGGGGAGGTTTTCTTCATCTCTTCTGGGTCTAATTTTAAACTTTATGGTTAATACTGTGGTAAATACAATGAAGAAAAAAAAAACATTTTCTTCAGTCTTTCACAATTTCAGTTGTGTCAAATTAACCATAAGTAGGAAACGTATGTTTCGCCTATAATCTTGAGAAGCTCTCATATGTAAACTATTGAGGAAACTGGAACCAGGAGTCATGGAGTCATGACTGAGTGTGTTTGTGGAGGGGAGGTGTCATACGGTTCACCCTGTGTCCTCTGCTGTTTCTGAATGGAGCAACTGTCTTTAACTTGGCCAGATCCGTGAGTTCGAATCGTACTGTTGCTACAGGCTCTCACTGTAAACACAACACTGCTGTATACTGTATCACCGGCCAGGAAAGCAGCAGTTTATACTAAATACTGGAACACCGCTGCTGGACTGATCATTATTACGTGATGCATTTTTTGGTAGTATGTTCACTTTGTATTAGTTTGGTGTTAGTTCTCAATTAGAAAGAAAAGAACGCTAAAATCACATTTTCCCTAATGTTACTCATGCTAACACAGCTGCTATGGGCTAGAGCAGGGGTTCCCAACCTTTTTTCCCAAGGCCCCCCCAAATGACTCCTATTGGAAGTTGCGCCCCCCCCCCCCCCCCACACACACACACACACACACACACACACACACACACACACACAAGGGGGGGGGGCAGCAGTAATTAAAGTTTAAAAGTCTAAAAAATGCTACAACTACTGTCACAAACTGGATGAATGTGAAGTATGTTGTTAAAGGAGGATGAAAGCGTAATTAAGGAGCACTATTGGAGTGACTTTGATGGTTATTGGACGCAGGATTCATTCATTTGCATTCCCGCTGTATGAAGAAATTAAAGGACGGAAAACAATGGAAGTGGAAAAAATTCACAAAGGGATTAAACTGTTTAAAACACATGTTCAAAGTAAGCCGGATTTTGCCGATGTGTTTATGTGGATTCAAAAGTCGTAAATAATCTACAAAATGCAGGAGACCGATCTGATCGAAGCAACTGTGACAAATAATCCAACTGAAACCGGCATGGACAATGACTATGTTTTAAAAATGTGCATATCCAGAAAAGCCCGGTTTGGACACTTTATGCGCAGAAGAAACATTTCTATTAAAGAAAAAATTATACATTTCTGTCTTTTTATGCCTTTTATAGCTACTAACTTGAATTTTTATTCAAATTAATTAATCAATTCTTTTTTATATTTTTATTGAAATGTAGAGACAAGGCTTTTAGCGACAATAATTTGTGCTTTACAATTATATAAAGAAAAAAAATGAAGAAAAAAACAAACAAAAAAAAGTCTAAATATGATATTTGGCCTGGCGCACCCCCCTGCGATCTTCGGCGCGCCCCCCAGGTTGGGAACCACTGGGCTAGAGGTCTGTGGTGTCAGTGTCAGAGTTGACCCGTAGTGAATCACCACAGTAAAAAGGGATTCCTGGCTCTGTTTATACTTCAGATTGAATGGACACTGGGTCAGTGAAGTCAGCAGATAATACTCATATTGTAACGGTTACACTGCTGGATAGTGTTTACTTTGTACACTGTAATTTGGTTTTTAAAATATATTTGTTGTCAGCTAACTTGCTATCGTTAACTACCTAGCTTGCACAGTGGCTTTTTTAAACACATTTAAATGTCCAAAAAAGACTAAACCTATGTTATATACACTGCTAAAAAAGGAACACTTTTTAATCGGAGTATAGCATCAAGTCAATTAAACTTCTGGGATATGGATGTGGTCATTTAAGTAGCAGAGGGGGTTGTTAACCATATTCAGCTGATTTGTGAGCTGAGGTGCACAAGAGAGGCAACAATGAGACATCCCCCAAAACAGGAATTGTTTTCCAGGCGGAGGCCACTGAAATGTTTCCCTCATCATCTTTTCTGATTGTTTTTTACTAGTTTTGCATTTGGCTAGGGTCAGTGTCACTACTTGTACCTGATACTGGACCTACAGAGGAAGCACAGGCAGTCCATCTCCTCCAGGATGGCACATCAATACGTGCTATTGCCAGAATGTTTGCTGCGTCTCCCAGAACAGTCTCAAGAGCATGGAGGAGATTGATCTAGGAGAGCTGGACAGGGCCGTAGATGGTCCTTAAACCATCAGCAAGGGCGGTATTTGCTCCTTTGTACAAGGAGGAACAGGATGAGCATTGTCAGAGCTCTACAACATGACCTCCAGCAGGCCACTGCTGTGACTGTCTCTGACAAAACATTGGAAACAGACTTCATGAGGGTGGCCTGAGGGTCAAACGTCCTCTAGTGGGCCCTGTGCTCACTGCCCTGCACCGTGGAGCTCAGTTGGCATTTGCTATAGAACACCAAAATTAGCAGGTCCACCACACAAAATCCTTGGACCCATTGTCGGCCCTGCGCTGGTGCAGTGGGTCCTGGGTTTCTCCTGGCGCACGACAATGCCTGGCCTCATGTGGCGAGAGTATATAGGCAGTTTCTGGAGGATGAAATAATTGATACCATTGACTGGCCCCCACGCTCGCCTGACCTAAATCCAACACCTCTGGGACATTATGTTTCGGTCCATCCGACTCCGCCAGGTTGCTCCTCAGACTGTCCAGGAGCTCAGTGATGCCCTGTTCCATATCTTGGAGGACATACCCCAGGACACCATCCATCGTCTCATAAGAAGCATTCCCTGACGTTGTCAAGAATGCAGAAAAGCACATTAGGATAAAACACATTACTAAGTACCACTTTTAGTTGCTGCAATGGAATTTCCGCAAAATGGACTAGCCTACCAAATAATTGTTTCACTTAGATGTTCTTTAAATTCAGCCCAGTGTAGGTTAAACATTTTAATTTCCATCAAACGATGTGGCATCCTTTCGTTCACATTACCCAGTCTATATCAGTTTAGATATCCAGCATGATTTTCTTCCCCATTGAGATCTGATGTGTTTTCAGAGTGTTCCTTGCATTTGTTTGAGCATTCAAACTAGAGTAATCTGTAATTTAATCAAATTAACAGTCCCTCTCTGGTTGCCTACGTCATTTGGTCTTATTTTGTCGCATGCGTTGGTGTTGTTTATTATGCAGTTTTCAGGCCACATTTCTAATTTTGTAATGAAGGGTGTGTATGGCTATATACTTTAATTTGATGATTTTAGTCACTGTACCACTGGATCTTTAGCTATCGAGAAATTAACTGAGAATATATGTATTACAAACTAACAGAGGAAGTGTTGGAACCAGCCAAACATGGTAGAGTGAAATGTCCCTGCTATAACCGTGACATCATTTTCCATGTATGATGGCTTTCATTGACTATCCAAAAACCTCTACTTCTAATTTAGCTAAATAAACATCTAAGTGGATTTTCCAAGGAAAGAACCCTTTGAATACAGCTGGTCAGAGCAGCAGATGGAAAAGCTCGCATAAACAGTTTATGCTAGATTCAGTATTGTCATGTGTCATTTTAATCAGTGAAATCACCTATTTGTATCCGTATAGTTTAAACCACTTTTTCACTTCTCTTTTTCAGTATATACACTTTAACCTTGGAAGTCTTTCCACCCCTTTCACCCAGACAGATGTCACACTTCAAGAGCGTTTGTGTGTACACGTGTAAGTGTTAGTAATGGTGTATGTCAGAGGAAGTGTGCTGTGGTTTGCTGAATGGACACAGCATATGATGACAGGCCCCCAGGCAGGCAGGCCATCGTTGGCCTAGAACACACTCCCTCAGGGAAGCCACAACCTCTTTAATATCAGCCCATGACTGCTTGGCCTTGACATTGTCTGTCTGTCTGACTCACTCCCTCTTTTTTCTGTCTTAAGGGGTTGACCCACTACATTTCCTGACCAACTTCTTGTGTCCTGGTTTTGCTATAAAAGGATTGCTGCTGTGTAGAAAGATGTTCATCTATTGTTTTGGTTTGGGGCATCCCCACATTGCTACCAGTGTAGAGTAGATACACCCACTGGCTTTATCACTACTTTACTTTAACTTGATAACATTTGACTTACAAATGTAGAGCTGAGAGTGCTAAAAAATATATGAATCGCTATGAATACATCTGCATATGAGTGCAGTAAAAAGGCTACAAGACAAGATTTTGCTTTCATTCTCAATTCAGTTCAGTGTAGTTTGAGTATTATTGACCAATCGTGAACAAAAGAGGTGGAACACATTGACTGAAAGGCAATCTTGGTACCCATCACCCATCGTCTGACATTGATTTTGCTCTTTCATCTAAGATCTTCAAGAGATTACCGTAGACATCATCCCCTTTAACTCCAACTCCATTATTTCATCTCATGCTGCTAATTGAGGAAGTTGTGTCCCATTATCGGGATATTAGCTGGCTACGCTAGAACCCCCAAAAATATTGGCCATTATGCCCTGACGCTAAACTTTCAGAGCTGATGGGTTCAGGGATCGGAACGATATTGATTCAACTAGGGCTATGTACTTACCATGAATCATTTAATAAATGAGTATTGAGAGTAGCGTAGTGTACAAATAAACTGCCGTAGAAGCGATATATCAAACTTATATTGGTCACATGAATGGAAAGTTCTTAAATAGATTCAAGTTTAAGTGGGCTGCAAACATAGTTTAGGGGTTCAGACAGCGGCGGACTGGGACTACAAATCAGCCCGGGACTCTCGTCTGGCCCACTTCGGTACTGCCGGCCCACCGCGGTGCTAGTGACTTAAGGGTAAAATTCCTCCGGGCATTCGTCCAAAAGGAAATCGACTAATAATGAAGAAAATTAACACATTTGTTTAAATAGTAATGTATACACAAACTACATTACTACTTGTACTACAACATTTGAATCATCAGTTCTTCCTCATTTTCCTCAATTGTTCATATTTGGTTTATTAAAATAATGATATTGTGGTCATTGTTAAAAAATGTCTGCTATTATTATGAGTATTATTATTTGTATAATGCACTTTCTGCCTTCCTGTCATTAGGAATTAGAAATGTAATGGCTATGTAGTAGATTAGAACCTTCATTATCCTAAACTGCTGGGTCATTTCCCTATAGCCAATACCTTTATATTTTCTACTCTTCACTTACTTGTCAGCATAGGTCGGCATTGATGTACAGAGCCGACAGAAGACCTTGTTTATATTGACATCATATTGAGAGGTGCAGCCAGTGACGCGTCCTAAAACCAGGAAGTAAGCTGCTGGTTCCCTCGACAAAAGGCAATGGGATTTCTCCACAGGGTTTTGGAAAATAGCTGGAAATAAGGTCTGTGGAAAACAAACCTGTTTGATAAATGCACATTTTGTTCTGCCGGATAATCTCCACATGTCTACCCTACTTTTATAATTTTCGAATCCTAAATCTAATCGATAGATTATAAAAGGGTTTTAGGACGCGTCACTGCACCATTAGAAGCCAACTCCATCGATCAAGCTGGCTGAAACTTCCTCTCCCTCTTCTTCTCATGCTCCCTGTCACTCTCCTTTAACTCCTCCGGTGACTTTCTTTTATTTGAAGATTGTTTTTTGCCCGGCGCTTGGCCGGTTACCGCTGGTATTAAAAACATTTTGGCGAATGGTTATGTGGCGCGATGGTCTGTAGTGAAGGAGCGCGCTCCCGCTCACGGGAGCCTGCTCGCGCTAAGCTCCGCAGCAAACAGCTGTATGCTTTTTTCACCCAACAACGACAACCGACTCACAGAACGCTTTGTTGTAGCGTTGATAAATGAAACAATTTAACTAAATTGCTAGTCAAAATACCAATACCATAGGACAATTATTTTAAAGCAATATTTTTAGTGGCCCGAGCGAGCAAGTGGAAAGTACGTTATGCTGGCCCGGGGTGTCTAAATAGTGCTTCCGGGCCAGCGGGCCATTTATAATGCCGAGCCCTGACGGTTACCGGCCGGCCCACTTCAGTTCCGGCTCATCGGGATTCGTCCCGAACGTCCCGATGGCCAGTCCACCCCTGGGTTCAGATGAACTAGAACACCCCCAGTTGGAGTCGAGGCTGGGGACTTTTGTTACGTCTTTCTCTCTCTCATTATTCTGAGTAACAATGTAGGGATGTTACTGCCCTTTCTCCCCAGACAAGAATGCAAATCCTTAGAATGTCATTTGATTTAAGATTGAAAGACTGTTAGGTAAAATCAAATGTGAAATAATGTTATCAAAACCACAATATGTAAAAGGAGCATGCTCACCAGTCAGTTGCTGACAATGAAAATATCTATCTTGCTGTTATTAAAAACTGACATTTACATCATCTTGACATGAGGATGATTGTACAACCCCTCCAGGGGAAAACACTGAAGGAATACAACATTGATTGTGCAAATTATTCTTCATTCCAAAACATACACCTCCAGCCATTAACAAAGCCAACACTCATACCTTGTAAATGACAGCCTTGTGCATTCAGCTTACTCTTAATGTAATGATTAATTATACATAAAATAAGCAGAGTCATGCTCACTTTTACAAGAGTAGCCGGACAGGGCTGACTAAACATCTTTGCACGTTGGCACATGGTTGGCACATGGTTGGCACAGAATGACAAGAGAGTGAATCATTGTGAGCTAAAGAGAGAGAGCTCCGGATCCAAGGTCATACAAAGAAAATCAGAACTTGCACGGGCGTATTCTCAGTCCACGCATAAAAAAAATCTTGGCTGAAGGATACCAACATCTCTTAAGAGTGAGATAAACATTCTCACTCTTAAAGGCCCTGAAACATAATTTCTCAATCACTCTTTCTCTATAAATAATGGGGTTATACATAAGCACAATGTTTTCTACCAAAGTAAGACCTGACTTGGCATTTCCTTAGTAGTCCTTGATGAACTCCAGTGACATGTACTGGTATAGAAATGTCACCATTCCAGAAATGTACAAGTCAATACCAAAACTAGTAAATTAACCCATTTGAGACTTTGTTAAAAAACAAAACAATTAATGGAATGGAATTCCATATACACTCATTTTATATCATTTGCATATTGTTTTGAAAGTAAAACAAGTCATGTTCCTGCATTTTACAAGGCTACATACAAGCTCTATGGGACCTCTGTTCAGCAAACATTAACAAGCTCTCATGCTGATGTCTAAGACTTAATGTTCCCTTTTGACTGCTTCAGGGATGACGTATTTAGGTAGGTCGACCTGGAACTTAGCATCGCATTGGTTACCTCGATTACAAGTCAATGGGATTGATGAAATTGACACATTTCGTTCAGAAACATATTCTTCACAAATATAATTTTTGAGGCGTGAGCTCATTTGGCAGAATCTAAAATCTTGACGTAAGGCAATTGAGTCAGGCATGATGACGTATCTTTTTAGGCCTGACTGGAAGTTAGCTTCACAAGGGCTCCCTCGACCAAAAGCAATGGGATTCCCCCATTGGCTTTCAGTATAGGGCAGAAAATAAGCATGTGGCCAGAACGTGTTTATGATTAACACGTTTTGTTCAGAAGGATAATCTCTAAAACACTTTTAGATTTTGTAATGCTTAACGGACTACATTCTACAACGAACTACAGACATTCACCAGTCTGGTATTTACCGACATACTTAATGTCTTATAACAAAACGTGAACATCTCGTAAGCTTGTATTAACCACAGACCCTATTTCAGGCTTCAAACCACAACTATGTTCAAAAAAGCGTTGAATTTGAGACGAGGGAACCGGGAATGATAAAATGCTATAAGTAAGTCAAGTGGTATTTATTATATCCTCCCAGTTTTTGAAGTCCTCGGTCTTGTGGTCAGCATGTGTGACCTCTGGAGAGTGGTAGAAATATACACATTCAAAAGTAAGAAGGATAAAGAAGTGTGAGCTTCACCATAGTATCCCCATCTGCTTCAATGTACCCACAGCTGTCTTATTATTTTTGATGCGATCATTATCTTATTTTGCTTCTTGTTTGGGCAAAACAATTAAAGTTAGTTCTCTGTTTTCAAAGTGTGTCAATTCCTTTTATACCCCTGCTAGAGATGTCAAATATGTTTCATAACAGCCTAGTAGCACTTTCAAACAGCTACAATTAGACTAATCTGCATTGCAGTGGCATGGATGTACCAATGCAGTGTTAACAAAGTCTTATAGATCGAAAGGGAGACTGACCTTCTTTTCGCTCGACATACAGCTGTTGTCCGTTCATGAAGTTAGATTTGAGTTCTTATGTTCCATCAAGTGGACGCCCACTCACTTCCTGTGTAAATAATGTGGTTTTCACAATTGCTATACTGGTCATAAATGTACTGAGAACTATAATATTTCTCCTGGGCTTTAGATGAACAGTTGAAAACATTGAGATGGATGGCATTTGCATTCACAGCGCCATATTTACACTTCACTTTCTCAGTGTTTTCGCTCCAACAGCTGTCTACATAGGAAATGTACTTTCTGTATAGCTCAGCTCAAGGGTTGCATATTTACTGATTTGAAGGAGGGAAGGAAAATGCCTACAGTTTGTGGGTCCAAGTGGGCTAAATCTCTGAATCCTACACACCGCTACGGGAACTCTAAAGAGCTGTGGAGTTGGTAACTCATGAATTATTGAGTCATTCCCTTGTTTTTTAGCCCACTATCTTTGAAATGCAGATTAATACGAGCTGATTCTGAAGGCTTACTTCCATTCTGCCTGTCCAGCTCTTTGAAAATGATTGTAAAATCAAAGCAATATGGTTTTTATTACATGTCATGTGTCATCATTATACGGTATGTCCGCCCAAATAGGGAGTCTCTAACAAGGTCATATCAATGTCATTAGTCTCCTTCCTGAAATATGAGAGCTGCATCACCGTCTGCTGTTGTTCACTGGTGCACTTCCACTGCAGCTTGGCGATCATATCATGGTTCATTTGAAGCTCTGTCCGGAAGCAGGCAAACAGGCAGCGCTATCAGATTATGGGGTCTTTGTCTCCACTCAAAAATCTCACCGTGGTTGCATGATTTTGTTAAGGTTGTAAAGGCAATTTTGCACTACAAATGACCCACAGGCAAATGTCTTCTACGGTTGTTATCAAAGGCATAGTTAATAATGACCCACAGTATTATTTAGCTCTCGTTCCTAGATGATTTCACATTCATTCATTGTTTCTCTCCAGAAACTGGAGGATTTGTGTCAAAAGCAGCCCTTGGCCTCAGGCAAAGATGGAGAGATGCAACACGAGCAGCATTAAAGTGTAGGAGTGAGTAAGCTTCACGATTTGAGCGATAGGGACTTTTGAACGTTGATATAAATAGGTTAGTAGGCTGCGTATTTTTGGTCTGATGATTTCCAGTATTTTGTGTCATCTTCAAATCTGATATACAAATGTAAAAGTATTCAGACATTGTTGTATTCCCAAACGTATTAAAGCTGTATTAACAGCATTAAGTTAGATTATTAATCTTCTAAAAGAGCATTTAAGATATAATGGGGTACTCATTTGTTTTGTATGTCTAAGCAGCTTCTCTAAGTTGGGTGAAGCAGTTTTTAATGCAAAATTCTTTGTATTGTAACGAAAATTAAAAAAGGAATCATCATCATCTAAGAAACTCTAATGTAATCATGCAAGTGGTTTGAAAGTAAGACGTTTGTGATACTTTGTAAATGAGTTAACTGGATCCATGGGCAAAGCTGTTCAGTCTCATTCAACTGTTCAGAAAAGCAACAGAAAATTGTGAATCACTTCAGAACTCTTCTGAAAATATAAGTATTTGAATGCATCGTGATAATCGGCTGGTTGTGCTAATCCTTCTGTCAGATGATCATTTTCTCTGCCACCATTTGATGTGTCTTCAGTGGAGTAGAAACATTATTAGACTGTTAAATCACATCCTGCGTGTACATCATTATTCATTGGTGTAATTTCAATTGCACTTTTGTTGCAACTTTTGTTGTTTTTATCAGTACCTCGTCTTTTCCATCTGTCAACACATTTGTTTAATTTCCTGCAATTTCAATATGGCAAAACACATTTTTATTTAAATAATATGCTACGATAAAGGGTTGCGTTATTGGCCAAATGCATAATCACTTGCTGTGGATTTGCTAGTGAGGTTGGCTTATGCTGAGGGTGCTGACAAGTTTCTAATAAATGGAGAATATCAGCCGCATATGAGTCTAACCTCTGTGCGTAGCTCCCAGGACAGCTGTCTGTCAGTCTGCAGTTGCCGAGTCAGCAGCAGGTTTCATGCAGACCTGCAGGCTGCTTGACAGCTGTCCTCTCCCTCCCTCTGCACCCCCCTCGACCACAACACTCCACCAGTCTCACATGGTTTCTTTCACCTGAGCTCACTCTTTAGATTACATATTTATCAGAAACAATATTGTCAAAATTGAATATAGGAAACAAATGGCCTATCCAAGTTCCAAGAGGGCAAAGTGAGGTGTAATAACCACAGGCTGCTAATGTTCTTTTAAGTGATATAAATGAACAAAACCAAGAACATGTAAATGAAAGATTTTAAATAAATCCTCTTTAACTGTGACACACATGTACACAGCACACACACAGTGGATTGGAGATTCAGGGGTTTAAGGAAAATGTAACTACGAATGCTCTATGGACCCAATTTCTGAAGATCTGGGTTTTTTGTTGTCACGAGTCAGGGTCACAGAGTAACATTTATATTGATGAATGGGGCCCTGCTTCCAACGCTTTATCCAGGTCTCTTAAAACGTCCCTGATTCAACCCCAAACTGCTGGGCTATTTACACATTCAAGGTACTGTTTCAAATTACCCATTCCAATTCCAATTCCAAATGTAAAAGTCCAATTCCAAATTGGCGGTTACAATTCCAAATAACATATTTCAAATTCAATTTCCAAATTCAGTCTTCAGACTACCAATTTATTTTCCACATCCAAATATGGATGTACATCACAATATTCAAAGTGTATTTGTCATCTAACAGTTTGTGCTGGAGAGATAGGACCATGCTTGGATTAAAAATGGCCACACTATGATTTACAAAAATGTAGGAATAAAAAAGGAAAATTCAACTGGTAAATAATTCATGTATGTGAAACCATTTCTGGCTGAACTGTGAATGGCTAATTGCAAATTCCAGGTTCCATTTTGAATTTCACATTCCAATTCCAGTTTAATTTCCAAGTTCCAATTCCAAGTTCCAATTCCAAGTTCTGAATCCCAATTCCAATTCCAGGCACTAATTCCACATTCCAATTCCAATTCCAGGTACTAAATCCAAATTATAATTTCGAATTAAAAATTCCAATTCAGAAATCCAATTCAGAAATCCAATTCAAAAATCCAATTCAAGGTACCAGATAATTACCCACATTCCAATCATGGCTGTACTACATCACTATATTCAAAGTGCATCTGTCAGCTGACAGTTTGAGGTAGAGAGATAGGACCATGCGTGGAGGAAAATGGCCTCACTAGCTAAAATGAAGGACTTGTTTAGGGGATTATAAACTGGTAAATGATTATTGTATGCCATTTCTGGCTGAACTGCTGGTCTTATTGCAAATTCAAATGATAGGTTCCCTTTACAAATCCACATTCCGGATCCAGGTTCCAAATTCCACATTTCATTTCCATCTTCCAATTCCAAATTCCAAGTTAAAAATTCCAATTCCATTTCCAGTTTCCAATTCTGCAATCCATTGCTTCCACCACTGCAAAAGCATGATCTTGATAGACATGTTTTTGTTGGTGGGAAGCCAGTAATTCTACATGTTCGTTAGTAACACTATCAGATAGATACTCAGTATACTCAGGGAATTAGGTGTTCCAAATTGGATGTTAATGGAGAAAATGGTAAATTACCCAATTTCTTGTTTTAACAGTGACAAAAAAAGTTCTCTTATAATGTGCAGATGAACTGCAGTATGCTGACATCTTTCTCACACAGTGTGATCTTATCTCCTCTTTTAATGTCCTACTTATAGTAATGCTGTATCACAACAACTACATTATCTTTTCCTTTTTCAAATTAGGGAAGTCAAGTTCACATGAAATGACCACCGCTCCACTTCTTACTGACTTTATCTCATTATAAGATGAGATGAGTTGGTATAGGGCAATGTATGTGTCACTATATCAAGGGATTGTGTATAAGCAGTCAACGTAGCACTTTCTCGTATAAGTTAAAAGGTGTCATTTGTATATCTTTTTTTTAATTCTGAGTATTTGAACGGTGGCATGGCCTTGAACTCGGACATGATGTAATTTATAGTAAAAGGTTTTCAGTGGAGAGTCATAACCTAGTGGGATTTCCCCAAATCTCACTGCAGTGCTTTACTCCAAGATTAAAGCCTCGTATTCATGCAGCCTTTGGGTCCCTTCCAGATGATAAAAAACACTATCCGTAAGATTCTTACTCATGGGCAGCCCCTTACATTTCAACACTCCTGAGACAGTACCGTGTCTGTGCTCAGCAATATTAGAATCTCACTATGTCTCACACCAAGCATGAAATAAAACCTCATATTCGTAAATGAGTCATTGACAATTTGTCTGATCCACTGTGTCTTCTCTTTAGGCTTTTAATATTATTGTTTTAATGTCCTTTATGTTCTGTCACCTTAAATGCCTGACCTTGACTATACTGACTTGAAAAGCTGTAAAGTTTTTATATTAAAGAAACGTTTAAACATCCCTCTACTGAAGGGGAAGATGCCTGTGAACAACATAGCACTAGATTGTGTACATATTTAGAAGAGCCAATCGCTGTATGCGGATGCGTTGATTTGAACTCCAGGCAAAGAAACAAACATGAATATTAAAGAGACTGAAAACCGCATTTTATGCAATTCTTTGCAATTTATTTTCTGTCAATTTTCAAATCTTAGCAGCGCTACAGTAAATGGCTTTAAATATATCTTTAGAAATCCATATAGACACTAGTCTATATATATTGGACACTGGTTGCCTAGAGGAGGCAGTGTGATGTTTAACAGGTTTCTCCACACTGACACCATTTATTCATTCATATATAGCATGATCGTACCAGCTTAGAACAGCAGTCCACCCTCTAACAATATCAGTTTCAGCCTTCAAACCATCATTATTCAGAACCTGCCTTGTTGCCTTTTCTCATGAACCAACTCTCCCCGCTCTCCAGAACTTATTAAAAATTAATTTTCTCTTTCTCAGTTTTGCAAGTCTTACTATGCAAGATCAAATTCAAAAGCAGCTGCCGGGTGGGCAGAGAGCAGACTCTGCATTTGCATTGTGACTGCAAAAAAAAGAGTGAATTTACACTTTTCTTCCACTTTCATTTACAAGTCTGGTTTGCCATATAGCGGGAAAGAAGAGTGTGTCCTTAATGTCCCGGGATTCTGCTGTCATGTCAGATTGTCCCTCACACTCTCTTGAACACACACACTTGCACACACGGCTCATCTGAGAGCACAGTTGCTGTTTTTATTTTGGTTTTGTGTAGCAGGGTACTAAGGGGTCGAAAGGATCAGGAAATAAAGTAGATTTGATTTGGCAGTTAATCTCATGCCCAATTTGATGTGGTGTGTGTGTGTGTGTGTGTGTGTGTGTGTGTGTGTGTGTGTGTTTGTGTGTGTGTGTGTGTGTTCAAGGTTTGTAGTCTGCGAGTGGCTGTGCACTAATGTATTTGGTTCTTGTTTGTTGCTGTTTGCCTGCGCGTGTGTACATGTGTCATCTCCTGTCATCTCTGTCAGGAGCTTGTGTGTGTGTGTGTGTGTGTGTGTGTGTGTGTGTGTGTGTGTGTGTGTGTGTGTGTGTGTGTGTGTGTGTGTGTGTGTGTGTGTGTGTGTGTGTGTGTGTGTGTGTGTGTGTGTGTGTGTGTGTGTGTGTGTGTGTGTGTGTGTGTGTGTGTGTGTGTGTGACTGAGCCATCTGTGCCTGTAGTACCTTTGCCAATACAGCGTCTGGAGCGGCTCCAGCAGCTCCTACCGTCTGCCCTCACATTCTCCTCACTGAGACGCGACAGGAGGCTCCTACAACTTGGACGGGCTTCCTGCTCCGTTCACCCCCCCCATCCAACTCCCCCTGTGCTCCGGGAATCCTGCTGGATGACTGGATTGAAATGATTTGGGAGGAAAACAGATTTGATGAGACATTTAATTACAGGCCTTATTGGATGTGGATATGTGGGTGTTTTGTAGAGCCTGTTGGTAAAGCGAGTTGCAATGTGTTTTCTCAGTTTATCAGGGATGTGTACTGGCAATAATCTGGCAATAGGTACAGGGACAATTTCCCAAAGGCTGATACACTTGTGAAAACATTCGTGTTACAGATAACTACGGGTACCTTAATAACAATAATAATAATATTAATAATCATGTTTTATTTATAAATCACTTTGGAAAAATACTCCAAGACACTTTACATGTGCAGGTTAAAATACATCAAATCATAAAAAAAGTGGGAGTTTCTCGCCCACTCCTTTGTTTACTTCTGTAACATAGTGAAATAATTAGGCTACCCTCACGCTATTTGCTAGCGCGCCAACACATTTGAAGTAATTTGCTAATGGGCAAGATATCTCTAAACGGTTGCCCAATCCCAACAGAGCCAGCCAGCTAACCAATCAGAGCACATTGGGCTCTGGTTTCAGACAGAGGGTGAAAAGAGGTGCTGTAGCACAGGCACGAGAAAAGAGCTTTTGAACATTCAAGCATGTAAACAGTAGAGGCACAGAATACAAATATAAACCTCAAAATGAGCGCCATACGTCCTCTTTAAGTCAATGGTTTTAAATGATTCATATCAAAATGAAAAGTTCATTTTTTAAAGAATTGATACAGTATAACAATATTGACATTGTGTAGTGTATCTATAGCTGCCTTCTTTCTTTATTCTTCCTGTACCCATTATACTCTGTAGAACCCGGCACAGAGAACCTGGCATATCCAAGTGCAGCAGAGCAGGCATCATCCTGAAAATCACATCACAATCAGTTTACTGAGACAAGGGTCAAGCTGATGTGGAGTAAAGCACAGCTACATGACTGCACGTTACGTGATATCTAATCTACAGCTACATGTAAAGCTGATAGCGCTTCTGGACAGGCCAACGCTGCTCAGCCTTCCATGAAGAGCTGCTCATGAATTCTGGATCATGCCAAATGCTTTGAGTAAAACCATCAGACACTATGAGCCAGAGGGAAGTGAGCCAGTGATCTTTTCCAAATTGGTTAGTCAGTAATGTGCACTCGGTATTGATCCTTCTAAATTGTGAAGGATATCCTTCAGAAATCAATACCTTGGGCTCTGGAGAAAAGCAATAAGAAAGCTTTAAAAATAGAAGTGACTTCACCTCTGGGAAATGTCTTTGCCAGTTACACAGAAAACATGAAATTGACTAATTGTAATGAAGTAATCAGGGATGGATATGAATCCATGATTGCTCATCATTAGGTAAGTTTAGTATAAAGAGATACATGTATGTCATTCTCACATTCATTAAAATAGTCAAACTGAACAATATTGTTTGACACTCTGTACGCTTGGGTTTAAACTAACCAGCCTTAAAAAAACACAAAATGTCTTTTAGTTTTTCAAACTTCAAGTTCCTTTCTAACACTAATACTCAAAGAGCATCTAATAAATAGAACATTTGCTTTTACATGAACACAAATGGTAAATGTTTGATTCATTTGTACATTTTGGCTCTAATTCACAAATATCTCGCAAACGTGACAAATGCAGTTTGCTGATGATGTTTGGATGATGTGAAAAATAAAGTAAATTTGAATCTTTACCTTCTGTAGTATAACAATGTCAATTGGGTTAAAAATGTACAGAAATTAACAAAGATTTAAATTAATAAAAATATAATTTGCTCATGAGGATCATGAGGAACCGGAATATTTCCAAATTCTGGAATACAAATTGTAAATATTTTTGCACGGAGACTATTCATTTGAAATTAGAAAATGTTTGACCATAGTCAAATTATTTCAAAAGCGTGTTAAAGGATAGCATATTTTTGGTTGACGGTAGATCTCTGGATATTGCCTATTGTTTCGTTTTGCAGTGACCTCAGTGAGCACATTAGCATATTCAATTGCGTGTTCCCATATGGTGCGTGAGATGAAAATGATTGTGTTGAGCGCTCCAGTTGATAAGAGCACTCTGTTATGCTTTACTCGTGTACAGTGAGATGTTGTGTCAAAACGATCATAATGGTTTGGTCTGTAGGATGTACATTATTGAACAGTGGAAGAATCTAGGTTGGAAGATTATTCTCCTATGCTACAAAACACACTACTGTTCCTAAGATGTGAACATTTGCCCCGGCCTCCCGCACACAGAATCATTTCTTTGATTTGAACTAGCAGTGTGTGCCCTGCTACTTTCAGTGCGTGTAAACACAATATTAAAGTGTGACCAAGAGGCAGCATTTAACGGTTTCATTGTTGAGAAGAAGCATCTTCAGTCTCCACTGTTCTCCCGCTTTACTTTGTGTCTTCTTCTGCACAAAAGTTTCCAAAAAACGATGAAAGCAACTTTAATCAAAGATATGAAGATTATGTTGGATTTCATTGGTATGCCTCTGGGTCATCGATAACTGTGACCAGAGTTATCACGTATTTAAATTGTCTTGAGTGGAGGGAATTTCTTCAAATTTAGCAAAGATGCCCACTTGGACTCAAGGATGAAATTAAACAAATGTGATGGTTAAAGGGATGGGTGTCGTCATGATTGTATTGATACAAATCCTGATACTGCTTATCTATGGTTGTTTGTTATTTATTGATACTCTTATCTCTTAAGCATGTTGACCACCTGGGAGAGTCAAGATCTCTAACTGATTGTGTCCCCAGCTGTGTAGCTAAACACAGAGGGCAGGGTCTGTCACTGACTGTAGTCTGACAGCACATCTCACATTACTGTATGCTTCTGCGCCAACACATACTGCAACAACAACTGTTTCTAGGCCCGGCATCGGGCAAACTCATTTCATTTGTGTACAAACTCCTAGCTACGGAGTTTCTTTATTCACCCAACTGTCAGTGGCGATTTGCCGAGCTACGTAGAGCTGACACACTAGCACACAAGTACGTGTTAGGCAAATTCAAAGTAAGGCTAACATTCCTAGCAAGTAGTTGTTGTTTGCAATGCTAGCTATTGGCTACTCAACATACCTCAACCAACTGGACTTCGCTGTAGTGAAGGGCTGTGAGATGTAACTCTAACGTTAGCTTCCACTCTTTTTCAAGCAGTCAAACACTGGAGTTACATCACAAAACATGTTTTTAGCCTTAACTCAAGAATTCATACACTAATTAGGACAATTCTGCACAATGTAAAGTTATACAAATGTAGGCGCAACCTACAACTTGACTGGTTGGCTGAGGAACTGAAATGTGTTAATTCTAGTTTTGCTTCATAGTGACTGGTGTTATTGTAATCATGATGTTGATCATATTTCTGGACAGAAATAAAAGAACACGCTGAGAGATCTTTTACAACAGTAGACCTCACAGTGATGTTAGAACTGTGACTATGGTTTGTCCAGTAAGGAAGGCCAGTGAGAAAAGTGGCTGGTCAAAGCCAAACTTTAAGCAGTGGAATATAAATGAGATTGATCTGCTCTCCATCAGAGGCTATGTGTGTGTGTGTGTGTGTGTGTGTGTGTGTGTGTGTGTGTGTGTGTGTGTGTGTGTGTGTGTGTGTGTGTGTGTGTGTGTGTGTGTGTGTGTGTGTGTGTGTGTTTGTGTGTACCAGTTTATGAATATGTATAATTGGACTGGCATGAGTGAATACGCAGTCAGAACAGTGAACACTCTCTGTGGGTTTTGGGCGGATGCAGCGTCGGTCTCTCTCTGCAGCAAAGACCAATTAGGATTAATGAGTTTGGAGGACAAACACAAATGAGTTGTGGAGAAAGATGCTTATTGTTTCCCTGAAGACGCCAACAAAAGGCTCTAAACCAAGAGTTCATTTTCATCATGAATAACAAACAGGCTGAATCTCCTCTTATTACCAAGCAGATTAGAGTTTAAGCTCCTTAAACATTTTCCTAGAGGCAGCAGAAAAGCAATACAAATGTGTTTTCAAATGCAAGAGCCCTGCAATAAATAGTACCTTAAGATACACTTGTTTTTTTTTGTTTTTTAAGAATATGTTATTGCTGTACCAAATAGTTTCAAGCTATGAAACATATTTTATAACCTTGAAAATCCAATTCTTAATCAACATTGGAATGCTGCACTGCTTATCTTTATCCACTCATTGTGTTTGAAGATATGGATGAGGCTATACCGATGTTATTAGATTATACTATTTGTAGAATTAAATTCCAATGATGGATATAATAATAATAATATTAATACATTTCATTTCTAAGAGCTTTTTCAGGTGCTCAAAGACACTTTACAGTGGTATAAAATAGGAAATAAAATATAAATATAATGTGTTATTCAAGCATTTCTCATAACTACAGACCATTGCAATCCCCAAAAGTTAACAATATGGCTTTATTTAATATTACAACACAGTCAATACTTAATTCAAAAACCTAATAGAAGCTTTGATTGTAAAGACAAAAGAAAAGAGATGGGACATTACATGTTACTTGTAAATGAGATTTCTCTGCTCTCCATCAGGGGCTGTGTGTGTGTGTGTGTGTGTGTGTGTGTGTGTGTGTGTGTGTGTGTGTGTGTGTGTGTGTGTGTGTGTGTGTGTGTGTGTGTGTGTGTGTGTGTGTGTGTGTGTGTGTGTGTGTGTGTGTGTGTGTGTGTGTGTGTGTGTGTGTGTGTGGGCACAGTGTGTGTCCGGATTAAAGTCAAGCTTATAGAAATGTAACATCGATGGGATATTTCTTGAGTCTTTCTGCTTCCATTAACTGAAAAGGGCTGTAAAGTGTTTAATATAAAATAAATAAGTTATTATGAAATAAATTGTCAAATGAATAAAGTATATAAAAGTGACAAACAAGTGTTAGCTGTGTTGTTGGCTTAAACAAACACATATAAAGATTGTTTTTCTTTGCGTTATTCAAAGACTTTGCTCTTTAGAACATCTTTAAACACTTCAAAAGTATCTCAGAATAAACCAACCAGCTGCTGCCATTAACCCTGGTGCTCAATTTGATGCCTAACATATCCAGACTAGCTACTTAGCAAAATAGTGCTTTGCTCTGTCTCAATTAGCATACTTTTTTACTTACATGGCGATAATATCCTATTGCAAAGTATGGTCAAATGCACCAAGAGTACCAGTGGATTGCTCGGCTCTTACAACTCTGCACGACTGCCATCTTGGGTATGAGTCGGGAGTCGCAGGACTACAGGAGCTACAATTACGGTTGCTCCAGGTCAACACAACACTAAACTAATAAAAGTTATTCAGGTTAGATTTATTTTATATTTATTAAATGTACTGAATAAGAAAAAGAAGTCAGCTTTTAATTTATTGCGTTAATGGAGAAATCTGTCATGATTTTCTTTCGCAAACAATAAAGTTGCTAGCTAGCTAGCTAGATAACAATAGCATCCTCACTTCTGGTGAGGGCACAGCAGCTGTGTGTAATTCTGAGACAACAATGAACAGTCATGCAAATGAAGACATAGGTTCTGTGTTTATTTACAGCTCCAGCAGCATCAAGTTGGTTGAATCAGAATTACTTTGTCATTGTTGTCGGTGTTTTCTCGCTACTAGGAGCTCTTACAAAACATAAAATAGTGTGCACATACTTTGTACAAGGCATGGGAGTCCATTAAATGTAGTTAGTACTGACATTTAAAAGACATACTTACTCTTATTAGCTATTTCCTCAGGTCTTCAATTAAGCAGCATTTTAATCTGGTCCATTTAAATTAGTGGATGTCAGCCTTATCAAAATGATCAGCAACTAAATGTCTATAAAGACATAACTTCTCCTCCACTGACCACAAGATACATCATCCCATCAAATGTATCAAGTGGATATTAATAACCATCTAACCAATGTATTTGAACATCACAACAATAAAAACCAAAAAAGGAAAATAATGTTCTGCATTTCGATGAAGAATATTAACATTAAAATCCGTACTCCCTTTACAGGGTCAATTCATATTAAAAGCTAATAGAGGGGTGCAAGTCCTAAAATCTGGAAATACAAAAAATGAACCCTCAAATATTTTCCTTGTCTTGAAGTCAATGGTTATTTCAAGGTGTTAGTGGTTAGAAGCTTAAAATAAGGTCTGTGGTTAAAACAGGCCTATGACATTTCCAAAAATGTTTCTCCGACTTAAAGGTCCCCTATTATACTCTTTCTCAACAATATATTATAGGTCTCAGATATATACAAAACATGTCTTTGAAATGTTTTGCTCAAAGTACCAAACAGATCATGCATTGTAGCATCCCATAAACCCCTCTGTTTCAGCCCTGTTTCAAAAGTGCTGATTCTGTGTCTGTAGCTTTAAATGCTAATGAGCTGCTGCTGGCCACGCCCCTCTGTGAAGTGTTTGGTTGTAAAAAAAACAATGATGCTCTTACAGGAGATTGGGCGGGTGTTACCTCGGTTGGTTATTGGCTAATGGTTACACAACCCAAAAAACGTCATCATAAAGAGGCCAAAATCTGATCAGCTCATTACAGACAGTTTTTATATAAATGGATCAGGACAGAAAGAGAGGGAATCTTCTGTAGCTTACTTCTGGTTCGGTCTACAAAAATACGTTATCACTGCACCACACTATAATAACTGGCAGAAATTGTATAAGAAGTAAAACTATTGCTGTGGTTCTTTTGTAATTTGTATGATTTCATATTGAAGCAAATGGCCCATCATGTAAAGGGTAAAACAGTCCGCATCCCTGCTCGCTAGACTCAAGCATCCATGCAGAAATGCACAGTAATTTGAATGCATCCATGATTTAATTTGTTCATAGTGCTTCATGGTGTTAGTGTGAATGCCAACTTTCCAGCCTATAAATGCTTTCAAGGAGGTCAAGAGGAAACTCCTGGAGAAAAAGCTCTGCATATTTAAAATTGTCGTGAGTTGGCACAAAATATAGGCCAACAGCAGCTTAAATCCCAAAATACCTCTGTGGGGAAGTTTGCTGAAGTGCACTGTATACACGTCTGTGCTTTTGTTCAACTGCAGACTCCCTGAAACAATGTACAGTAACACAGGAAAAACATTATTGGTTCTATTATTGTCACGGAAAGTCTCCTCATCCGCCACACACACATCACAATGCTGGCTGAGTTTAGAAACAAAGTCTCGGAGAACAAACACAAACTTGTGCCAATACGACCAGAGCCACTAAAGCAGCTTAGGAGCAACCTTGAGTAATCTCCATTCACCAGCACACTGTCAAACACACTGCAGAGGCATGTTGGGCTGTAGTACAGAACAACATTTTCCAGCTCAACAATACTGTATTTGTAGAGCCTTATTTTTATGCAGATACTTTTTTTTTAATGCACTGCGCAATTTTGAGAGTTTCAATTATTTGTTTTAATGTCTCCTTTCAGACTAGGGGAAATACACATTTGTCTATTAGGGTGAGAAGATTTCAGTCCACACCATATTTTTTCATATAAGCTTTATACAGAGAATATGCTTTCATTTAAATCATGTTTTGCATTATACTCTACAGAAAGTGCCTGCTACATTTTTAGATTATGATTAGTATTTTCAGAAATGTATTAGCACAGAATGGTCACCAGACCTTTCTCCTTGATATTAGCTTAGCTTTCTGTTTCAGGTTAGTATGTATTAATAGATTTAGGTCCAACAAGTTATATTGGTAAAAGCTGCACTTTCTAAAAGAATATAGAACATACAGTGTAGTTCACTGTTGATGCTTTTTACTATGTGATGATGTTCTAAACCATTACCTGGGAGGACAACACACACATTCCCTGTGGTATAAGGATAGAAAATAACTGCAGTTCACAGGAACTGGACGTAAAGTGAGGCAGAATGGCTTCTTTTATCTGGCAGTGGCTCAGTCAGTAGGGGCTTGGACTGGGAGCTGTAGGGTCGCCGGTTCAAGTCTCCAACCAGACCTAAAATATGGAGTGTGGACTGCTACTTGGAGGGTTCCCAGTTCACCTCTTGCCCTGCCGTGGTGCCCTTGAGCAAGGCACCGGACAACGCCCCTTCCCGCCTCACTCCCATTGCTCCCCGGGTGCTGTGCAATAGCTGCCCACTGCTCCTAGTACTAGACTCCTGGTATAAGATGGGTTAAATCAGTGGTTCTCAAACTTTTTCTGTCATTCCCCACTTTGAACAGGTGGGCCTTTTCAAGCCCCACCTGTTCCTCATCGCTCCAATAAAATGGTAGGCCAAGCTTAAAATTGTCAAATGTATCGTTCTATAACAGGGGTCTCCAACCTTTTTTAGGATGAGAGCTACTTTCAAAAAATAGAACAAGTCGTGAGCTACTTTTACTCCTCTTTTTGGGTTTTTTGCAGTGTATATATTTAGCACATTTTAACATTATTATATGCTACCTTTAACCTTTGTGTGCTGTTTGGGTCTGTGGGAGCCGTTTTCAATGTTTACTAAAATAAAATGTATGCAATTTAATTATTTTAACCTGCTTTATTTGGTGGTGGACGTCACATCCTCTAGGGGGGTCCGTGGGCATGCACCCCAGGAAGATTTTTTTTTTAAATGTTGAAGTTAAATGCATCAATCTGGTGCACTTTGAGCTAGGGCTGCTCAATTAATCGTATTTTAATCCCAATTACGATTTGGCTTGCAACGATTATGAAAACAATATAATCGAAATAAAATGATTTTATTTATTTTTTAAATAGGTTTTTCAGTTGAATTATACTTAAAGTTCAGGGTAATCAACTGTTAAAAACATACTTTTCATATTATTTTCTTCAATAAATTGATGTTTTCAAAGTAAATGGTTAATTGTTTTTAATAATCGTGATATCAATTATTGACCAAATAATCGAGATTATGATTTTTGCCATAATTGAGCAGCCCTACTTTGAGCCCAACATGAATTTATGGATACCGCTCTCAACACTCAGATGAAAGGGAGCTGTATACTTTTCAATAATCCAAACATCTTTAGAATATGATCACAACAAATCATTTAAACTAGTTTATTCTTATCTTATGTTACCTAGTTAGCATTCTTTCTGTTTATTTATGCATATTTGACTAATCCCTCCCCTTTTAAACTTTGTACTGTCCTATAGTACACATTGGAATGATTTCTTACTTTTTTCTTTATTAAATAGATAAAGGTGTGCTCTCTCTCCCTCTCCACATTGCTTTTCTTCCCGACTGCAACGCTGTTGTGTGTGTCTGTGAGAGCGTTTCACATGTGTGTATGAGAGATTTTTTACCAGTGGCGAGCCTGTCTCTGAGGGCTAAGATATTCTACAAAATAATATTTAAAAACATTAAAACAAATTATATTTTTCTTTATATATTTTTTTTAAATATGTTTTTAGTAATATTTGTCATTAGTTTTACCAAAAATAACTTGATTAAATTGTATTTAAAATAACATTTCCAAAGAAATAAATCCTTTGAATCTGCCCAGCGCCATATAGACTGAGAGTTACGTCATCTCCGTTCACTCCAATGGACCACTTTTTTACAGCAATGGCGGATCGTGGAGCCTCTCAATCATTCCCCGGAAGTTAGCGCCAAGTAGATGGCGAGATGAAGCCTTATGAAGCTTTGAAGCTTTCCAGCCAGCAAAAGGGTTCATCTCATGAGGCTTCATCATGGGCTTCATTTGAACACAAACCCCCTGTTGGTCAAAGTGTGTAAAACAGGCAGATTGGACATACAGTGTGCTCTATCTCATACCGAGTTCCCAATGAGTAAAGCCTTAGAATAACTCAAAACAACGAACATTAAATCATATTTTCATGTCAACAATATTGTTTTTATTCCAGTTGCATGATTGTGATTGAAAAGCCTAAGGAGGCTACATTGCAAAGAGGGATTTGTATTCCTTCATAAACGTAACCATGTTGTAGCCTGAGAAAGGCTAAACCATATCAAAGAATACATTTATTAACTACATTATCTCATTTAGCTGTAGCTTTTATAAACAACAAAAAATACGTAGGCCTATTGACCAGTTGTTGAACCAGGGACCCTGCGGTCGTGAGTCAACTGCTTTCCAGCTGAGCCGCAGCCCACACACTGAATCTCCCTGAAAACACTGCACGATATTTATTCCTGTATTTATTCATTCATGTTTTTATTCCTACATTTATTTATGCTTGTATCTATTTATACTTATGACATGTTCCGACCTCTATATAAGTGAGGGTCTGAGCTCTCTTAATTCCATCGTGTCACCGGGCCCAGGTACAGGAGGGGTAATATGGTTCTTATTATACATCCATGGGTAATATGACCATTGTGGTTCAACGGTTCAACCGATCTGAATCGCTTCCTGAAGCAGTCACGGTATCGACAGACAGCGAGGCTTTGTTTGTCATCGATGACATCACTGGCCCAAAACGATACAAGCCTCGATACATGCTTCACAAAAAGCTTCGGGGATTACTCGACACACGCTCCGAAGCCTCGGCGCAATACGTAACATCACTAGTGCCAAGGCTAGCAGAGCTGTAGAGTTGCAGCATAATAGACCGTTCGTGATGGACTTTTAAAGGTAAGAAGAAGTTTAAAGATTTATATTGCGGATATTATCAGTACATCTGATTCAAATTAACATCTGTATTAAAGGATGTCAGTGGATTATCCCTAAATTAGTAGATTTAGGGAACGTTTACAGATAACAGATTAAGCTATACCGAATCAAGTTAGCAACACACGTTGAACAGCCTTTTAATTGTAAATTCCGTTCTCTTAATGTCATTTCGTCCAACGTTGTTGAATTAGAGAAGAGGGGCTTCTAAACGGGATTGTATGCGGGGGTGGAGGGAGTTAAATATTAGATAAATATAACTTTGGTGCGTGTAAGAGTGAGTGTTTTTAGCAGAGCCATATTTCGTTTTGTGAAAAAGTGCAAATGCAGTGTTTGTATATAATTACATCACATATTTTTTTGCTGTTAGTCTTGAAATTGCTCCTGCTGACTTGAGCCAGCCATTTTTTCCTCCGCTCTGTGTCAGTGGGGAAGCCGTACATTCGTACTCCTTTCTCGGAGCGATTTGAGCATCCCCAGGCAGCATAGCAAACCATGGTGGCGACTAGGAGGCAGCACAGCAAACCAGGACCACACGGAGGAAAAGGCACAGACAACTGCATGATATGCGATTCAATGTTTATTGAATTCCATGTATTTGCAATGGATGTTCCTAAAACAACACATTTCACATCATCATCATCATGCTGCTGCTGCTGCTGCTGCTGCTAGTCCTTTGATAGTCACCTGTCGGTTTCCTGTCCTTTCTGAAAGCCATAAAGATGACATTAGTCATTTAGATAACGTGTGTCCTCAATTACCATGGGATTACTGAAACTACCATGAATTTAAGAAAATGGTAGAAATTAATCTAATCTGAATTTTAAAGCATTACTTTAGATCCCCTCCCTCTAAATATATCAATAAACATTAGAAAGTGATGCTCCTGACTACCATACAAGTTTAAGAAGATAATATTGGTTTTAAAGAATTCAAAGCTATAAATAAACAGCAACAGGCTCTTTAACCAAGGCACTGTTAGCCTAAACTAGTTGTTCACACTATTCCTAATATTATCACTTAATATTAGCAAATTCGATTTTATTTTTTAAAACATATTGATGTAAATACACATATCGATTTGTTGTATAACTATTGCAAATCAAAACCTTTATTCACTAATAATTACCAAAAATCGTAGTTCTATCTCCTGTTATCAATGCATTCACATTGCCTGCCATGAACTTCCGGGGAACGATCCTCGTCTACATGAACCACGTGACGATAACCGTTTTTGGACTTCCGTTGTCGTAACTCTTCTATCTATATGGTGCTGAATCTGCCTATTCAGTTTCTGTTTGAATGTGAAGGGTTAAATGAAAGAAGCTCGTCTCTGCGAGGTGAAGACAGGAGCTGATTGGATGTCCAGCTATGAATTCACAGAAGGCCAGCTATAGTAACTGAACGAGAGAGTAATGTCAAATGACAGTACAATTGACCAATCATATCTTCCCTCTAAATGGGTGGGCTTTATTATCACGGACTTTATGAGAAGTTCCGCCCGCTGTGAAACGTTTCTTGTTTCCATAGCAACAACAACTGTCAACAGCGTAAACTCGCCTTCAAAATAAAAGCATGCCAAATTACACTTAAGACATACAACTGCAACGAAAGTAACAAACACAATGCAACATCCTTTTGAATTTCAAAGAACACAAATTGGGTTATCTACAGGTGTTGTTTTGTGTGTTTTGAGTGTCGCTTTCATTGATGCGTTTTGCACCCCGGGCGGGCCGTTGTTTTGATATTCCACCAGTGTGAACAAAAAATAAAAACATTTTTATAATTCTAAATAATGTTTTGTATTTCGCGACCCACCTATCACATCTCTGCGCCCTACCAGTGGGGCGCGCCCCACACTTTGAGAAACGCTAGGTTAAATGCAGAGGCCGCATTTCACTGTGTGTGCTGTGTACTCTGCATGTGTGACCATTAAAGAGGGTTTCATCCCTCCCAATTCTATTCTATTTAGTGCTGAGGCTAGTGACCATAATAACAAATACTATTGAAAATTGGCATCTTTTAAAAATGAACCATAAAAAAGAGTGGGATTCTACTCCAGGCTAGATACGTGTATTTAAAGTTTTTTTCCTGTAGTTATGAAGTCAGAAACCCCCTTAGAGTCTAAAGGGGACATTTCTTTATAAAGGTATGTTTGCAGGTGTTGGAGGACTATGGCGCATGTGATTAAAAAAGGTCTAAGTGTTTCCAGAGGGAGCTGTGCCAGGTCTGCAAACTGTGACTGTGATTTGAAAATTACATTTTTGGGGGATTTTAATCGAGATTGACTCGTGTTCTCCGACCACGTGGGAAATCAAAAGTGATTATGGCTGCTTTGAGCAGCCACACTCAAAGGTTTGATAAAAAAGTCCATAACTCATGGAGGAGATATCATTTAGTTTGAATATAGAGTAGTGTAAGACCACTTTCTTAAATCTAGAAATGAGTTTTTTGCCACTACTGCTTCCCAAGGTGTTTGTGGTTAGAAGCCTAAAATAAGGTCTATGGTTAACACAAGCTTACAAGATTTTCACATTTTGGTCTATGACATTAAATACCCCACTCCGGAATATCTAAAGCTCCTATCTGTTTTAAAGACAACGGTTTTGCTACTAAATTAGACTAATAAGCGCCATCACGCCGAACATTTGCCACCTTTAACTTAGCGTGACCCTGATGTAGTTTGTTTATATCCTAACATTAGCTTTTTACTTCTGGTGTTTTAATTGTTTAATTCAAAAATTATTAAGTGCTTTTAGCATATGGAGATTATCCTGCCGAACAGAACGTGTTAAGTATCATTAACGTGTTTTTGCCACAGATCATATTGGCTGGAATATTCCAACATCCCATTGATTTTTCAAGGGAACTCTTGTTAACTTCCGGTCGTCACTGCACCACTCTATGGGGATAATGATGCCCATTTTGTTATAGAGTTTTGAATCAGGTTTTACACATTAATAGTGACAGAAATTGCAATAGATTATTGACACTAGCGCTAGTATGTACTGGTAGAAAAGACAAAGAAACATTGTTTATTTTTCTCAGTTTTTCTTCTGAAATCCTGGACTGTTTTACCTCTTCAGAAATAATCTCTCTTTGATTTAACTGCTTACAACTCGTGCACACATGCAGAATTTTCCTTTGGACTGTCTGAACAGATTTAGAGCTGCTGTGTTAAAAAATACAGAGAGAGACAGAGAGTTGCAGAGCCTGTGGTTTTTACCGTGTATACTGTGGTGACCCATTTCTCATCACGTGTTTATATACATGTTCAAGTCCTTACAGTGTGTGTGTGTGTGTGTGTGTGTGTGTGTGTGTGTGTGTGTGTGTGTGTGTGTGTGTGTGTGTGTGTGTGTGTGTGTGTGTGTGTGTGTGTGTGTGTGTGTGTGTGTGTGTGTGTGTGTGGAAGTGTGTGTGTGGAAGTGTGTGTGTGGAAGTGTGTGGAAGTGTGTGTATGTGTGTATGTGTGGCCTAGCATTACTATACTTGTGGGGACCTAAATCTGTTTACACAGTCACGTGTGGGGACTGGCCTCCCTTATGTGGACAAATTGGAGGTCCCCATGAGGGGAATCATTCATTTTAGATTGAAGACTTGGTTAGGTTTAGGGTTAGGGTAAGGGTTAGGATTAGGCATGTGTTGGTTATGGTTAAGGTTAGGATAAGTCTCCAGGAAATGCATGTAAGTCAATGTAATGTCCCCTGAAGTGATGTATACATGGTGTGTGTGTGTGTGTGTGGTGTGTGTGTGTGTGTGTGTGTGTGTGTGTGTGTGTGTGTGTGTGTGTGTGTGTGTGTGTGTGTGTGTGTGTAAACAGGAAGTGTAAGGATGCATGCGGTTAGAAGAAACACAGCCATGGGATTTCCCACAGTGACAGAACTGCTTAGCTGAGCGAGGCTTCCCGCGAGTGGGTGGTGTGTGTGTGTGTGTGTGTGTGTGTGTGTGTGTGTGTGTGTGTGTGTGTGTGTGTGTGTGTGTGTGTGTCTGTGTGTCTGTGTGTCTATGTGTCTGTGTGTGTTCATTTTTTTTAGTCTGCGGGTGGCTGTGCACTAATGTATTTGGTTCTTGTTTGTTGCTGCTTGCCTGTGTGTGTGTACATGTGTCATCTCCTGTCAGGGGCTTGTTATGTGTGTGTGTGTGTGTGTGTGTGTGTGTGTGTGTGTGTGTGTGTGTGTGTGTGTGTGTGTGTGTGTTGTGGTGTGTGTGTGGTGTGTGGTGTGTGTGTGTGTAAGCGTGTGTAAGTGTGTGTGTGTGTGTGTGTGTGTAAGCGTGTGTGTGTGTGTGTGTGTGTGTGTGTGTGTGTGTGTAAGTGTGTAAGTGTGTGTGTAAGTGTGTGTAAGTGTGTGTGTAAGTGTGTAAGTGTGTGTAAGTGTGTAAGTGTGTGTGTGTGTATGTGTGTGTGTGTGTAAGCGTGTGTAAGTGTGTGTGTGTGTGTGTGTAAGCGTGTGTAAGTGTGTAAGTGTGTGTATGTGTGTGTGTGTCTGTGTGTGTGTGTGTGTGTGTGTGTGTGTGGTGTGTAAGGTGTGTGTAAGTGTGTGTAAGTGTGTGTAAGTGTGTGTGTGTGGTGTGTGTAAGTGTGTGTGTGTGTGTGGTGTGTGTGTGTGGTGTGTGTGTGGTGTGGTGTGTTGTGTGTGTGTGTGTGTGTGTGTGTGTGTGTGTGTGTGTGTGATGTGTGTGTGGTGTGTGGTGTGTGTGTGTGTTGTGTGTTTGTTTCCTTTCACATGGGTGGGCCCATTTCTGGACAGCTGATAAACAGCATGACACCAACAACACATTTAGTTATCAGTGAAGTATGTGTATGTGGGTTTGATTTGATAAAATGCTGCAAAGGTCAAAGGCTTCTAGCAGAGTGTTATATTACATTTTGAAATGAAAAGGCAAGTATCAGCCCATTGTATCAGCTGGAGTAAGACATGTGTCAGAGCAGTTGGTGGTGTCAGGTCCTGTTTCCACATTTGTCCATGGGAGTTTAAATAAGGACAACTGGCACCGGCAACTGCTATTTAACAATCCAGTTAAATGTTCCCAGTGAATACTGAGACAACAGTAAAAAGCTTAACATGCCACAACACCTTGTCATATTTCAGCTTCATTTCAACTTTAATATGCTCTTGTGGAAGTGAACTGCTGCCCACTGACAGCTGCTATATGAAACAGAAGTGTCGCTGGCTCAAACATCACAAGCATATTTAATTTCAGAACATAAACGTCCGGCATCATATGGTCACACAACAGATGTTTGCAGTTTGGTGCAGTAGGGGATAATGGGCGGCTGTGGACCTGAGGAAATGGGAGTCTACCAATCTGAGGGTCAGTAGTTTGATCCCTTGCCCCAGCAGTCAACATCTCAAACTGTCCTTGGGCAATATTATTAACCCCAAATTGCTCCCATAGGCATATAGACGGTATTGAAGTGTATGTTACTCGCTTTGGATAAAATCGTCACTATTGCAAGGGTGAGCAGGATGTCCAAATTGACCAATCAGAATCGGGTTCAATTAAGTGTAATAATTGGTAATGATTACAGCCATGTTTCTAATTTTTCAAGCAATAATCCTGCCGCATATTAGCTACCATATCTCGCACGACACAGAGGTCATGTGATGATATTGATTGCATATGATTTTGGGGGTGGTGTATTCTTTTTGCAATCTTTTTTTTCTGCCATTTTCCCAGTCGTGAATTATGGGAGCAGTGTTGGCAGTTATTCATTAAAATGTTGGCAGTACTTTATGTCCAAATGAAGGAGGTGTAGTTAACTCTCCACACAGCATGAATATCAATAGGAACAGCTTAACCATGAGAAGTCCCCTGGTAATACTGTGTGTGAAATAAGACCAGACATACTCAGCTCTGTGGTGAAGTAAACTTATGGTGTGAATCAGGATGGGTGTGATAAGTGCTATAGAAGAACACGTAGTTTTTGTGTGTGATAATGTTCCACTGCATAGTTATTACTTTGTATACATTGAACTACCAACACTATTACATACAACCTTGTAAAACCTGCAATGTACCGGTTTTTGTTTTGTTTTTGTATATACATTAAGCTAATTTATTTCTAATCCCCTTCCCACAGATATGTTATTCAGTTTCAAACGTGTAGTCCACCAGCCATCACACAACTTCCTCTAGAGAAACTAAAGCTTTTTGTACGACGTATGCAGTAGAACTCCCCAACACCTTCAAACATGATGATGAGAAAGTGTTCCCCTTGAAGTCTTTACATTTGCAAAGGGATTACCATTGTTTTAAACATTTTGATGTCACAGGACTTTATGACACATCTCTGACTCAATAAATGACACTAAATGTCACAGTTCATTTCTTCCAGCAAATGTGGAACGCTTGGGAGGATAGTACTACATTATGGTACGGAAAATCAATGACTAAAGATGTGGGCCCAAAGGGTTACCTTGTGTTGATAGTAGGGGTTTTCTTTTCTCAGTGAACATTGAGTCATGGCAATCCCTGATTCAACAAAGCCCTACTAGATATAATATGCTGGATGTGTAAATGAATAATCAATGGAAATAATACATCATCGAGAGGTAGATTATTCATTTAGGAAACGAAAATATCGAACATTTTCCATTCAAGATACCAGAACCCAAGGTTATAGAGAGTCTTTTAACACATTGAAATCATTTACAACTAACATAGTTTACAAATGATTTGAAATATAGAATAACTAACAGTTGTATTGTAAAATGTATTGACATATAGTAGCTACATATGATCTTTTCCATGCAGTGCATAACAAACGAGAGGACACTTTTCACGTTCCATGCTAGCGAGAAAGTTTAGCCAACCTATTGGCAGAGTAACATCTGGCTTCTCTTGATATGCACTATATGCTGTACCACAATCTTTTTCAGGCAATCACTTCCAGTTAACACCTGACATCTACTGTATGGAACACCCTTTATACTAAGATCAACACTTGGGATAAGGTAAGACTCCCAAAAAAACCTTTAATGGAACAGATGAAAGCAATATCAGAAAGAGATCCCTCTCCCAGGACATACGCAAACATGAACATCAACATAATAAAATACAGTATATACAATAATAAAATAATGCATAGGAAGAGAACATATATGAAGCAGTATACACAATATTACTTTTGATCATTTCTTATCCTGTGACTGTAGTATTTGATAGTAGTGTACATGCCATGAACACTCAAATAGAACACATTACTATCCTTGATTCTCTTTGCTTTCATTCTTAATGTTTTGGATCAATGTGTCTTGTACTTCTCTACTTCTTCGTTTTTTCTGATTACTGTGTTATTGTGTTTTTTGGCATGCTGAAATGTACTTAGTTTTACAGTTTTAAACTTTGTTGTGCTGCACGATGTATAGGTCTGAGCAGTGTTGTGTTGTGTGGGCGTGTTGCTCGCAGCCTTGTCTGTTTCTCTTCCTGTCTCTGCGTCAAGCTTTAAACAGAGGATCTCTCTACGGTGGGAAAACGTACTTTAACATCTCTGTGGGCGAGAAAGAGTGGTTTTATCACAATAAATGCCTTTAAGATAATAGGATAACTCTGTATGTGGGTGACAACAGTGTAAAGAGCTGTTGTTTAGCTGAAGTAGAAGTCTTTTTCAGACTTGGTGTAATGTGAGGTTTGAGAGTTTGACCATTGAGTGGATTCATCAGCTCTAAACCAATGAAGCACTCAACAGCCTGTTTTTACTTTTTCCTCTGTTTTCATTACTGATAGGAGAAATCATCAAGGGACATTTTCCTACAAAGAGCTTTCATTGACTGAGCTCTCAGCCCACACTGTGCTGTCCTCTCACAGGAGGAGAGCCTGGAATAGTGTCTGTTGGGGCTGTGAGGCAGGCAGTCACATTATCATGGGGTAACAGGAAGTGGACACCAACCACAATTGGACAAATACATACTGTAGGGCTGATTTATTTTTTGTTGTTTAAGACTAAATAATTAGCGAGAAACAAAACCCTAACTTCTGTTGTGACATGTTCAGATGCAATTTTTTGTCCGACCAAGTGAAAAAAACTCAAATATATGAGGGAATGAATTCTGTGCAAATTGAAATTTTTGTTGGAAAATGGTCTTAAATTATTTAACGATTGTCTGAATTGTGGGTTTTTTGATATTAAATGTATTGAAGTGTATATTTTACTCACTACATTTAACTTTTAATATTTTTAGGCCTATGAAGAAAAAAATATCAGATATCAGCATTGTTGGCGGCAAAATACAGTTTTAGTATATATTTTGTCAAATTGTTTAAAAAACAAAATAGAGACTTTTGTGTGTGTTTGGGGTGGGGTAAGCAATTGGCTTATGACTTCAATATTTATAAAATAATGACTACGGCCCTGGATAGCAAGTGTCTGAGTAGTTTGAAGTCAGGTTATTTGAGGTTCCAGCTTGTTACACTGACCATTACATTTTTCTTCAAAGTTAATTTTATTTTCTTTGAGGTGTCATGTCTGATCGTCACTTGCTGTCATTTTCTGCTACAGTACATCATTTGTAGCTTAAGTAAAAGTAAAGCTCATATTTTCTTTGGGAAGCTAGATTTGTACCACCAGTCTTCTAACAAACAAACATTTTAAATCCCATTGGAGTGTCCCTCCAGTGCTTTCCAGAGACCCAGTTCCTCTAGGAAGAAGGGTGAAGGAGATACAGAAGTCATGGTTCTGAGGGTATGCCTGTTGACAGCTTCATTTTCTGCTGTGACTGCGACTGCTTGAAGCCACTGACTTATGCTCCTCAGCATTAAGCTGAGCAGTGTGGAGGGTGGGGAGCGATGGTGCAGAGCTGCACTGTCATCATTAGGACGGAGGGAGTGGTGAGTAGCTGGCCTTTAGCGAGGCAGCTCTCTGTTCCCACCAGACCTTTGTGAGCACTTTTATCAACAAACCTCATTACAGTCTGCTCTACCATCAGCTCTCCGAAGACATCAGCTTTGATTTCTTTCATGATCCAAACTGAAATGAGTTCCATAGAATCTCCTTGCTCTGTTTACATGGGATCCTCCTTGGGTTGCCATACCCTCTCAGTGTTTCCCACAGATCTGAAATATACTTGGGCGGGTGGTGGCAGCGGGCGGGGGGTGCGCAAAAGAAAAAAAAACAACATGTTTATTTATTGACTTTTCATTCATGTATAATCATTTTGCGCAGAGATGGCACTGTTTGTCAGAGCACTTCATCCTTCTGGGATTTCATTAAGAACAGCTCCAACGCCTGTGTGTATGGGAACGCCTCTGGTGCTGGTCCATTAACTGCCAGTGTTTCCCACAGATCTGAAATATACTTGGGGGGGTGGTGGTAGCGGGGGGGGGGGGGGGGGGGGGGGGGTGACGTGCAACAACATTAACATTAACCTTGCTGTTGGTCGCTTGTTAGCAGACCCTACATGCGATGGCAAAGCGAACAGGTACAGGCAGAGCCCATAATGATAGCCCTATAGTTTAAATCTACTACCCACACATGAACATATGGAAATGGGTTACTATTTAAAAAAATAAATGTTTTTTTAAAATGTATTTAGGAACCTATCCATGTGATGTTTAGTGGGGGTCGACCTCAAATCCTCTAGGGGGGTCCAGGGGCATGCCCCCCCCAGTAAGATTTTATTTTTTATTTTGGAGAAACACCTATATTACATTGCATTTAGCTGACGCTTTTATCCAAAGCGACTTACAATAAGTATATTCGACCAGGAAGACACAACCCTGAAGAAAACAGAATCATATAAGTACATCAGGTATCATAGAGCCAAACACTTCAAGTGCTACTCAACTGGCTATAGATAAGACAGTCCTTTATTAGTATATAAGTGCCTTGTTAGTAATTCTATCGCTCGAAGTGGAGTCGAAAGAGATGAGTTTTCAGTCTGCACCGGAAGATGTGTAAGCTTTCTGCTGTCCTGATGTCAATGGGGAGCTCATTCCACCATTTTGGAGCCAGGATAGCAAACCCACGTGTTTTTGCTGATGGGAACTTGGGTCCCCCTCGCAGCGAGGGTGCAGGGAGTCGTTTGGCTGATGCAGAGCGTAGTGCACGCGCTGGGGTGTACAGTTTAACCATGTCCTGGATGTAGGAAGGGCCAGATCCATTCGCAGCATGGTATGCAACTACCAGTGTCTTGAAGTGGATTCTAGCAGTTACCGGGAGCCAGTGAAGGGAGCGGAGGAGCGGAGTGGTGTGGGAAAATGTTGGAAGGTTGTAGGGCTGTGCGATTATGGCAAAAATCATAATCACGATTATTTGGGTCAATAATTGATATCACGATTATTTTGACGATTATTCATTGACCATTTATTGAACTTTAAAACAAATAATATTATGTTGGAGCGCACTTCCAAAACCATACTAAACATATATTATTAATATGATAAATAAACATAAATTAGACCAAAATAAATGAAATCAAACATGTTGCAGTGCACTGTCACAACCTACTGAAAACTCCTTAACATATAGCCAACATGTTGGTAAAACATATTGAATTATTCCACTCAGTTAAACGTTGAAGGCTGGCCCACCGTCATGGTCCAGAACAGGAAATACATGTTGAACTACAATTTAAGACCAAATAAAAATGTTGGCCACCATGGCAAATGCTGGTAGGGCTGCTCATGTCATCTCTTAAAGATGTTTTGCAAGAAACACCAGCCTGTTTACATGGTCTGGTTTCAGAGATGGCGCAGGTGACAATATTGCCACCTGTACTGAAGAGCCTCTGCCACGCCCCGACACATGGGGTGACGCCGGCCAATCACAAAGCTTTGATGCGTTCAAGTGCATTATTCTGGCACAGGAAGATTATGTTCCAGGACATTAACGATAAAACAGAATATTGTTGTTCTATTTTTAGACACATCTCGCGATCGACTAGTTGTGCACCCCTGGGATAGACCATAGGTCCGTTGTGGTGGCAAAGTAGTCAGCTGAAGCCACATCTCTCTCAACTTCCACACGGCATTTGTCATATAGCGCAGGCAGCGCAGACCTGCTGAAATAATACCGAGACGGCATCGCATAACGCTTGTGACAAGTTGCTTAAAGCCCTGGTTGCTAACAGTGCTAACTGGGCACATATCTTTAGCGATGTGAAATGTAATGGCACCTGTAATATCTCTGTGTCTCTGCGAGCTAGTCGCGTAGGCCGTTGATCTGTACAATGTGTCCTGAATCGATGACTGTGATGATGTTGTGGATGAAGTCGAGCGGCATCTGCTTTTTGGTCTGCTTTTTGTTGTGTTATTGCCCGGTCGTATTGCACTTTGTGGTTGTATTTCAGATGATTAAAGAGATTGGTTGTGTTAGCGTGTGGTGCCAACACAACCTGGTATTAAATCCTGCACTGTACTTTGTTTTGCTCCACGTCGGACTCCTGAAAGCCAAACTACTTCCAAATAGTGGAAATAGTTATACCCTTCTTTTTAACGAGTTGCTGCTCTTGTTCTGACATCTTCGCTTGCGCTGAACACTCGCAACACGTCACTCCCACGTGGCCGAGTGGGCTTTTAGGGAGGGGCGAAGTGCACCCAGCAAAATAATCGTATTTTGTCAATTATACTGTTTTCATAATCGTCGCAAGCCATAATCGTAATCGCGATTAAAATACGATTAATTGCACAGCCCTAGAAGGTTGAAGACCAGACGAGCCGCTGCATTCTGGATGAGCTGCAGAGGTCGGATGGCACATGCAGCTAGACCAGCCAGGAGGGAGTTGCAGTAGTCTAGGCGTGAGGTGACGAGAGCCTGGACCAGAACCTGCGTGGCTTTCTGGGTCAGTTGGGGACGAATCTTCCTGATGTTGTACAGCGTATATCTGCAGCAACGGGTTGTAGCAGCTATGTTTGCAGTGAAGGACAGGTTGTTATCTAGGATCACACCCAGATTCCTTGCAGTCTGAGTCGGGGAAACAACAGAGGTGCCGATGTTGATTGTCAGGTCAGGAGTGGGACAATCTTTTCCCGGAAGGAAAAGCAGTTCAGTCTTGTCAAGGTTGAGCTTGAGGTGATGAGCAGACATCCACTGAGAGATGTCAGCTAGACAAGCAGAGATGCGTGCGACGACCTGGGTCTCTGAGCGGGGAAAGGACAGAATTAATATTAAACAGAACTGTATACATTTCAATAATCATAAAATCATGGCCATAACCAATAACATACCATTTCCAATATGAAACCAATACTGAAACTTGTTTATTAATTAATTGTTGGTTCATTTATAGTTGTGAGTGTGTCTGAGCTGAATCAGCCTCTCCTGTCTCCCTCCTCTCCCCCCTGCTCCTCTTTGAGGCAGCAGCAAAGACTAGTTTTCTCTCAACAAGTTTTAAAAGTGTATCTTACCTTTTTTCACCTAGTTAACTTTTTATTTATTTATTCATGCATATTTTACAAATCACATTACATTTCATTTAGCTGACGCTTTTATCCAAAGCGACTTATAATGACCGATTACAGGGACATTCTCCCTGGAGTAACTAAGGGCTAAGTGCCTTACTCAAGGGCACACTAGTGGTGGTGTTCCTGGCGGGATTTGAACTCACAGCCTTCCGATCTTCAGCCCACCTCACTATCCATTAGATCAATCACTACCCTCTCAAATGGAAATATGTGTTTACATAAATGGTGACCAAACCGTTTGAGACCCACTGAGAACTTAGACTAAGTTAACTATCTAAACACTCAGAGAGTCCTTTACCTCACCTGAGTTGAGGTTATCCCGAGCTTGAATGACACACAGAGACCAATCAAGGGCTTTGATTTATGATCTGTATGACAGTGGCCATGTGGGCAGGCCACATCATGTAGACAGCCAGTCACCCTGTGTGAGGCAGGCCACTTAACAGGCCAGAAGGAGGTGAGATCAGAGCAAGGGAGCGAGGGATCATTGTCCACAAGTTAATCGATCGCAGATGGCGTCGTGCTCAAGGACGAATACAAAAAAAAATTATAAAAAAAAACTAAATGGGTCGCAAAATATACTTGGGCGGCCGTTAATATACCTGGGCGGCCCGCCCTATGTGTGGGAAACCCTGCCTCTAATCGGCATTTTTGATTGAGCTTAGGGCTCGCCTTAGGAAACAAACCACCCACGGCTATGGAAACCCTGAAAGGCAGCAGCAGAGGAAGGAAACGTGGGACGTCATGGGGAATCCAAAAAATATGTTTTGACAGCTTTTTTATGTTGTGGTTATTTTACAGCCATGATTCAGAAACGAGTACAAAACTGAGAAAAATCACTTTAAATTTGGGTTTCCAACCCCTCATGTTGACATGCAGCTACAGTTGTTGTCTAAAGGCCTTGAGACACCAAGCCGATTATTGAACGTTGGTCAAGTTAGAGACCTCGATCAGCGTACGTTGACCATGTTGTTGCTGTGTGTGTGTTGTGTGTCTTAATCTGCTCATTGTAAACCTTCTTCTCATCTGATTCTATTACTCGCCACCTGCTGCTATGGAGAGTGATTTCCATTCACAAAGGGGCCGAACATAGGTGTCTTAGTGATGTGTTCAAGTGAGCCTTTTGGCAAATATGAAGGCAACACGGAAATTAGCAGTTTGGTGCCTTTTGGGCCTTTACTTATAACTATTCCCCCACACAAAAGTTATCCTATAAATCGTGATCAGCAAAGGTAATTCAGATACAAAGAATCACAAGTCATGTTTTGAACATCTTCTCAGGGTAATATCAGCTCAAACATTTTTCTTTTTAAGTCTAATAAATCAACTCAAGAATTTAAACAACAATTTTACATAGCAAAGGTCAGTTTACTCACCATGGAGAATACCACTTAATCATTAAGAACAGTTTTGTAATGTCTCCTGTGTCTGTGGAGATTAGTCAAGTCTGACATAGTAGCCTGGATGATATACAATATACTGGTGGTATACAATCTGAAAAAAGAGGACGTTAACCAGGCTTCGTTGATCTACAGTGATATAAGGAAAGAAGCTATTGAGTTGCTTTATGGTAATTGTAATATCTAGTGCTTCTGGAGCTTGATCCTCCCTAAGGAGTAAAAGTCAGCATATGTCGACCTCTGCTGCTACAATTTTTACCATCCTTTTTAAATGAGATGTTAGTTCCCTACATTCATGAATTATAATACAAACTGTTCAAGTATTTCTTTATTCCACATTTTAACCCTGGATAGTTCATAGTTGCTGATAATTTGCTCATCCTTGTGGTTTACATACTATTTCACACCAAGCATCAGCAGCAAACAGGCACAGAGTTAAGAACCACAAAATGTGATATATTGCACCATTGATCCTTAGATGATTTATTAATTGAGTGAAGTTATAAAATACCACGCGTCCCGATGTAAAAAGGTTATGTGGCAGTTAGATTAACTCACTGGTTATGCCACATTTGGCAGGAATGAGTAAAACTCAACAATAGTTGTAGTACTTGCTCAGTGTCACAAAGTGTTGCTTGGCTCATTCGAGATATCAATCTAGTGACATGTGTTTGCTTTGGAGCAGGGGTCGCTTGAACAAGCTCTGGATTTCGGACTTGGCTCCCATCTGTTTATGTTTCATAGTTTTCTGGCTGTTTTTGTATTGTCATGTTGCAGTGCTTCAGCTTTACTGTGAACTTAATGCCTGATTTGATTCTGCATGGTTCTGTCATACAGGGCAGAATAAGGTGATTGAAAGTGATGCAAGTCTTGATGCAGAGAAACACCGCTGCCACCACATGCGAAGGCCTTACCGAGGAATGCAATGTTTGCTTGTCACCAGACATAAAAGGGCCCATGTTGCCACAAATAACGAGTTGTAAATCATCTGTTCATCAACTATCTGTGCAAAGATCTTTGCCCCCATTATACACATTTTTCTTTCGAAACATGTTGTCCCATGCCCGTTGTTCAATGATTAATGCCGTAGTATTGCTTCTTAACATTTTTGTAATTTGTTGAAGCCTCCAAGCTTTAGGATTGCCTTTGGAGCCATTTTTTAGACTGACAATACATCTAATATACAGCCTCAAACACAATATATGAATTACTTTTCTATTATAAGATTATATACTTAAAAGATTAACGTTTTGATCATTACCTTGTGAAGAAAAACATGAAGTCTATCGTGAAATTCCTCATTGCTATGTATATTTTGTATCTCTATCTTAGAATATATGTGCTTAAATGTAACTTATCTAAAAAATTACTCTTCTTTTATCGGCTGAAATAGCTGAAACTGTTTCTGTCAGATCAACTGTAGCTAACTAGTTGGCATAAGCTAATATTATTTGCATGAGTTGGTTGAGTTCAACCATGTGTTACTGTATGTTTATAACCAAGTGTTTATTAAAGGAAAACCCTTTAAAAGGCTCTTAAATACACTTTATGACAAGATACATGGTATCGTGATGTAATCACTTGTACAAGGTTGTGGGAGCATCCACTTCACTAAATACAATATGGCAGGACATAACTGCTCATGTTAGCCTGAAGTCAATGCCTAGAGGCATTCAGATCCGTTTTCCACACAGTAAGAAATGCTACAGTGGGTATGCTAGTCTAGTCCTCAACATCTCTTTACACAACCTGTAACCCCACACAATGATGAGGTGTGAATTGCTCCTTGGCCTTGGAGGGCCTTAGTAGTATGGTGGCTATGGGTATTAAGCTAGGAAGCAGGGCATGCTAACGTTAGCGGCTAACACTGTAGCAAACACTGTTTCACTTTTTACTTTTCTCCTGTAATAACGGCTTGGGGAAGGGTCAAAACAAACTCTTCAAACATTCTAAGTAACCAGGATTAGATCTCGTCCTCTTGAGTCCTAGCATAGCAGTATGAATGATATGCTTGATTGTCTGTATTTCATACGCACAAATGTAGTTAATGTATAGGCAAATACAGTATCTACAGTATGGGACATTGTGTCTGTCTTGCACAATGACTTACGTTATGATACCGTATGCATTGCAGGACTTACTTCCCCAAACCATTTCTTTCTCATGGTTTTGAAACCCTTGTGTTAGATATGGGACGGTTACTGCTATGTAAACCAGGTGTTAGTAGCCTATGTGGCAAAGCTTTTCTTTACATTCTCTAGATATACTGTTTACTGCTGTGTGGGTGTGCGTTGAAGTGGTTACTTATTCAGCCGCTGCTTCACGTTCTCTCTTCCTTCTTTCTGATTCTCTCACACACACATGCAATGGTATGTAGGTCTACACCTGTGGGACACAGCAGCTTCACACAACCCAAGCCGCCTTCTGCACAGTGTTTCGCAGTGTGCTGACTCTGATGTCTCCGCTGTGGTCAGAACGGCTGCTAACTGAGCTCTCTGTGGTGAAGTTGAATACAAAAAGGCCAGATGTCGTTTTGCTTGGTATATGTGATTTGGGTCTTGTGTATAAAGACCAGTTGTTTAAAAGAAAATCTGCATTGCCCTCTGCTGATGTGCTATCATTCTAAAAGGGTTTCCCTGAAGGTCCCTTAAATAGTTATATATTTGAAATTATAAACTCAGGGTTTCCGTGGAAAGTCCAATATAATCTCGGGCCACTCATAAATGTCCATCCCTGGTCTCTGCAGTCTACACATAGAAGTTTCAATGGGCAAGACACTGAACTCAAGATACTTAAACATATGAATATCTATCCTTCTTGATAATCAAGTGGCATGGTGTATTGTATCCCCTGCTACCAATGTATGACATTGTGTATGAATGCTTGCTTTTCATTTTAGAGGTCGATAAGAGTGCGTGCTATATTATAATGTACTTGTTCTGTACACACACACAACCCGTCCCATCCCACAGGAACAACGTCTCATGCCATGCTGAGGGAAGCTGCTTCCCCCGAGAGATGAAAACCACATTAGCATGTACAAGCTCTTATCTCCTGAGTGGCAACTAATTAGATTCTGCGGCTCTAATGTGTGCAATCTGATCTGCCTTTTCCTCCTCCTGCTTATCAGCTGCGCCTCCAGGTGCTGCTGAGGTAAGGATGGAGGCATGAATGGATCATTCTCTCCGCTTCTTTCATCATTTGTAATGCTTCCCGGCAAATTAAAACATGTGGAGTTGCCATGGCAAAAATGAAAATGTAACCATCTGTTTTCATCATTAGCTGCAACATTGTTTGTTTTGTGAAATCGGGACTTTTATATATTTTTGAATTGGGAACGCTGTTTGAAGCCAGTTAGTTCAGTCTTTTCTCAGCTCTCTTTTGATTTTTCTTCTTTAAAGTATTGTATTTAGATTTCTTTGACTGACTGATTGATCACTCTCTTCAGTTCTTCAAAGTAGATAGTAAACACACATTTTAAGAAAATAATGATATGCAGGTTGAGGTTCTTCACTCGAACCAGAACACACTTAAAAGTGTTTCCTAAGTAACTGAGAGTCTTACGTTATGGTGAAGAGGAGTCCTTCATGAGTCCTACTACACAATGTATCATTTTCCGTGAGTTTAAGAAGAAGTGACGCTCATCTGCTCCGAATGTAGTATTCTTCAAATCTGTAATGAGTAATTTACCATTGCTCATTGTTGACACTCTGACCTTTGAGATTAAGAGGTTGTCGGCTGTTGGTTTGTCAGCAAGATTATGGAAAAACTATTGGCATAATGTTCATCAAACTAGATGGAAGCGTAGAGCATTGGCCACATTTCAGGGTGAATCTGAATCACGTGGTGAATATACACGTTTCATTTTTTACTTATGGAAAGGGCGTTGGTGAAATTCTATGCTCTCGGAAAGCCCTTCTCGTTCACCAAATGTATTATGAAATGATATATTAAAGAATCACTAGTCAACGCTTCATCTTATTTGCAATCCATTTAGTTGTGCCCCCAGTTGGCCATTAGTCTGTCTCATAACTTGACATAAATGTACCATTACTCATTTACACACGCTGACCTTTTCCATTAAAAGGTGGGAATGGAAATAATATATAAATACCTTTTTTAAATGAAAGTGTCGTACATTAAAAATGATTTTATTGCAACACAAAACTAAATTGTTACCTTCCCTAATGACTTCAGTTTATTTGTTTGTCAGCAAGATTATGGAAACATTTTAATAAAACTTGGTGAAAATGTGCCAGTATTCTGTTCCTCACATTTAAATCCAAATCAAGGGGTGGATACATGTATTCTTTTTTACTTGGCGGAGATCTGCGCTCTCCAAAATCCCTTCTAGTCCCATAGATATAGGACGGTTTTATTGCAATACAAAACTGAATTGTTACCTTTCACAATGTACGGTTTGGTTTGTTGGTTTGTCAGCAAGATTGTCAAAACATCTTCTGGCCAAAATGTCCTGAAACCTGGTGGAAAGTTGAAGCATGAGCCAAGGAAGAGTAGATTTAGGGAGGATACGAATCATGGGGTGGATACACGTATACTGTTTTACTTATGGAAACAGTGTTGGTGGAGTTCTACGGTAAAAACCTTTCTAGTTCACCAAATGTATTATGAAATGTTTTAAAGAAGCACTGCTCAACATTTTTAGATTAACAACAGGTCTTGTGACTCGTAGTGACAAACCAACAGAAAATGACCATCGACTTTGCAGTTCGCCCGAAGGAATGTAACACTTTTAATGGTATTCTATTGGTTTCGTAGCCCAAGTTTATACAGACTCCTAATTTTAAAGTTACAATGTAATGACGTGAAATAAATCTAAAATCTCTACAAAAGTCAAAACATTAAGGACTCCAACAATTATTTATAGAGATTGTTTTCCAATAATATTTTTTGTTCCCATAAAGAGTGGCAGTATTCCATCAACAGCTTTAAACCTTATCGTCTTTAAAGCCTTAATTTTCATCTCTAAATATCTACAGAGCTTCCACATAGGTGTGGATCCAAGACAGTTTTTCTTTTATCTGCCATCTGCCAGAAAACTCCTGAGGAAGCAGACTCCTGTAAAGAGAAGATCAATGATTAACTTCATTCAGATAGAAGTATCTTCTCCACATTTCTCCTTGCTGCAGTGCTGGCTATTCAAACTCTGTTACTGCGCATATTTTCACTACAATGTAGATGAAAATTCTCAGTGGTGTTCAAATGACCTGTAGCCAACATTTGTACGTTTCCTTGGGCAAGATACTTAACCCTGAATTGCTCTCTTAGGCATGTCTGGAAATTGAAGTGTATGTTAGTTGCTTTGGATTAGAGTGTCAGCTAAATAACATGTAATGTGAAAATAATGAGATTTTCTTTTCCTGCTTTGCTCTCTTACAGACTGAAAGCTCTGGTATCAACAGGAGGTCGGAGTGTTCAAGCAGCATGTGACTGGTGAGTGAAAACATTACATTTATGTATAGTTTATAGACCCATCCAAAGTTACGGAAAATGTGTGTTATACTACCCTCTGTTGTACAAATTGGTACAGTATATCCTGTGTATGTTGTTGAGAAATAATGATTTTATTGATTCATTTCAAGCAGCCCTCTTACTTTTGAGAAATGAAATGCAACCTCTGTAGGCAAATAAATAACAAAAAGAATAATAATGCAAAATATAATATTAATAATGATATATTTAATAATTTCATTAGTTTCCTCTCAACAGATTTAATACAAATTTTTGTGATAAGATATGTCACCAAATTAGAACAAATTTTTACACACTATGTTATCAAAGTGCTGGTAAATTGAAGCATACTGCATATTTTGAATGCATTTGGCAGAGCAAAGTCCCCCCTAATTATTGTAGAGCAAATAGGATCATTGGAATATTGAATGCCAAAGAGTTCTTTTAAAATGTTTGTTGTCATTGACGTAAAGGTAGAGTGATGTTACCATCGAAAGAGCTGTACTGAAGAGTCAGAAGCATCAATGTTTTTTTCATAACATTGACATTCAAATGCTTTTAAATGCATTTTGTGTGTCTATTCATATGAATTGTGTTTAAAGCTGGTATGTTTGCATCTAAGGAGTACGATAGACCAATATGGGACGCAGTAGCTCAGTCTGGAGGGAACTCAGCTTGGGAACTGAAGGGTCCCCGGTTCAGGTCCCGATTGGACCAAAAAATACGGAGTGTGGACTGGTAGCTGAAGAGGTGCCAGTTCGCCTCCTGGGAACTGCCAAGGTGTCCTTGAGTAAGGCACTGAGCCCTAACTGCTCACTGGCGCCGGAACACTGGCAGCCCTTTCACTCTGACACCTTTCCATCAGTGTATGTCTATAGGTCCTATGTGTAATTATAAAATAACACCAGAGGGAAAAACTGAATTCCCCCTTTGATTAATTAAAGTGGATCTTGAATGTATTATAAGTGATACTATTTGTAGAATTAGATTCAAGTTGTAGCTGCATATGTATGATTCAGGCAAATGTGAACATTTACAAAAACTCCCAAGTGTTGTAAAGACCAATAGTGTGAATTAGCTGGCTGCCCATGTACTGTAGCGCCAACTGAGCCTGGGACCATTTGACGCATGTTGTCGCTTCTGCTTCCCCATTACTATGTTATCTCTATAATAAAGGGACTGGTTGCACAACAAAATATTTTTTTAAATAATATATATTCTGCTTCAATCCATTTTGTATGGCCCCACTTTGCGCATCCGCTTGCCCCAGTCATTGTACTCGAATGAATAGAATAACTTTATTATTACAATGACGACAGACATTCGAAGCATCATTTCTAAACCTCAATAGAAGCTTCAAAGTAACTGAAGGCTTGCGCCCTCTCCCTCCAGGCTCTTCTCTCATGTAGATGACCCGTTCCTGGATGACCCTCTGCCCAGGGAGTTTGTCCTCTACCTGCGGCCCAGCGGACCCCTGCAGAACCAGCTCTCACACTTCTGGCAGCAGAGCCGTGTCACATGTGGCAAAAACAAAGCACACAACATTTTCCCACACATCACCCTCTGCCAGTTCTTCATGGTGAGTTGTACAGCTTCACGAAGGACAATAATTTATGTTCATTAATATCAGTTGCACTGTGATTGCATCCTGTGTGTTATGACTATTTCAGACATGTACTTCATTACCCTAACTTACCTCTGTCTACACAACAAAGAACCATTTTTTTACATTTTCCAATTTCCCATGAACCCTCCTTCCACACAGTGTGCAGACCACAAGGTGGAAGCCCTGTGTGAGGCCCTGCAGGCGTCCGTCCAGCAGTGGCGAGGTCGATTCCCCAGCCCTCTGCCTCTGGAGCTCTACACATCCTCCAACTTCATCGGCCTGTTCGTGGAGGAGACGGTGGCCGACGTCCTCAAGCAGTTTGCCGCTGACTTCTCCACAGAGGCCGCCAGGAAGGCAGGTAGGAAGTACAAGCATTGGAGCCTTTTAAGATGAGCATATCTTAGATATATTTTGAGTTGAAATATAATGTTTGAAATATATTTATGAAAGCTAGTATTTATATAAATATGTTTTCATTGTGGGCACCTGTGGTGAGCGGGGCTTTAAATAGACGAGATAATTGTAGTGTTCTCCAGTAAGATGGCGGAGGGCCTACAGTTTTCTCACCACGTTATTTGGCGCATTATTTTACATAGAAGATCGCATTATTTGGCACACTATTTTAAGTATTTTTGACAATCGATTGCCTGATTACAGTAGTGACATTTGGAAGTTGGATTTCTTTTGTTTCCCGGAGAGTCAACCAGAGTTTATTGCTGAATAAATCATCATTGTGTTTAAGAAGAACTCAACAACATATCGATGCATTCTATTTGGGAAAAGTGTTTTGGAAAGCCTCACCTGACCTCATGTGGCTTTATATAAGTTAAAGCCAAAAATCAGACACTTCAACAAGCATTAGCAGTGAAGCGCAACACAGCATTATCTTCATTATGTGTGTGCTTGTGTTTCATACTCTGCTCTCAATGAGCCTGCCTGTTTACATACAGAATAAACACAAACACAATGCCCTGGGATTACCACTTGTTTAGGAAGTGTAAAAGTCCTTGTTACTTAACAATGTAACTTCAATAAAAGATTAATAGTTTTAGCATCAAAAAATACTTTACGTACCAAGTATTCATTATGCAGATTGGACATTAAATGTACCTTAAAGGAATATTTTCCATGTTTTCAATAAACTTATGGACAAATATGATGGCGTTATACAAATATATACTTTTATAAACATTTCAGGCTTTTTCTTTTGCTCGCCATTCACAACTTTATTGCACCATCGCTGCCTGATTTACCAAACTACGGAGCGGGCTGAGGGTCAAGGAACATGTGTGCAAAAACTAGTGACAAAATAAATTGTGGTTTGAAAGGAAGTTGCATTAACGCGTTATTATCACATTAACTTTGACAGCCCTAGGAAACACTCATGTAGAGTACAAGCACCATCAAATGCACTTAATTACAGTAGCTGAGTAAATGTACTTGGTTCCTTTTCACCGCTGGTATAGAGTTCAGCATCAGTTCATCACTATACCATGGCCGTGTAATGTGTGGTGACCGGCTGTCTGCCACAGCAATGTCAGTAAATGATTGGTCAGGGTGGCGGTCGTGGCGGGTTATTAAAACTCTCGCTCATCTGTCACTGTAACTCTCCTTTAAACACAGGCGAAAATGATACTGACTGCCAAAGAGTATTTCAGGCAGCTCAGAGCCAAATCAGATTAGATCCATGGTGTTGGCACGAACGCACTGTCATATTTCTGTTTCTGGTAAAGATCAGTGTGTCTTTTGAATCTGATGGGGAAATGTTGAGCGTTGTTGGTTGGACTCTCTGATGATTATGGAACATTGACCTTACTGAAACTTCTTGAACTACGGACGTTTTTTCTTCCAGAGGTGCATGTGGAGCCTCATAAGAAGCAGCTCCATGTAACTCTGGCCTACAACTTCCCCACCAATCACCTGCCTTCGCTGGAGAAACTGGCCAAGGGCATCGAAGTTAAGCTGGGCTGTGATTGGCTGGCAGTCTTGTTTTCCCGGGACATTCGTTTTGCAAACCATGAGGTGGGTGATATTCAAAACCAAAGCCTATTTATGAGTTGTAAATGTCACTACGTTAGTTAATGAGTTCCTCTGCAGACGCTGCGGGTAATGTACCCCTACTCGCCTCAGAACGAGGATGAGCTGGAGCTGGTTCCTGGAGATTTTGTCTTCATGTCTCCGGTGGATCAGAGCAGTACCAGCGAGGGCTGGGTGTACGGGACATCGCTGGCCTCAGGGCTGTCCGGCCTGCTGCCTGAGAACTATGTCAGCCTGGCAGATGAGTCCGAGACCTGGGTGTTCCACGGGTGAGCAGTGCACGCCACACTGGCACAGGAGATGGTCCTAAATGCCTAAACTATATAAAAAGTTAAAAAAAAATGTAATAATATCAAAGAAAAATACTGTTAATTTCATCTGGGGATATAAAGAAACAATTAAATGCTAATACTATTAATTTATAAGTATGTGTCATTTGTTTATCAAAAGTGCAATTTTCCAGTCAATCATAAGCCATTCTAACTTAGTCTTGCACTGAGGTGTTTTTAGATCCAAATGTTAGCCAGTTAAAAACGAATGGGAATCATTTGTGGTCCCTCTTAAAATGTTCATCTTGCCTTTTAACTTATATTTGCTGAAAGTATAACAATTTATTTTAATGGAGGAAGGTATTGCCAATTATTTAATTGCTCTCCCCCAACAGCTCCCATTCCTTCTTCAGCTGTGGGCCAAGTGACAGGAGCAGTAAGGACAGAGGGATGTTTGACGGGCTGCTGGACAGCCGACGGCTGGAGAACAGCAGTCCTGGAGACACCCCCACCCTCAGTCTCATCTGTCATCCAATGCAGGTACGTTAGCCTTTATAACTGTTATTGTTCTGTTTTTGTTCATTTTCCCCCTAACGGCAGAACAGATGAAAAAAGAATATAAAAAAATTAAAGTTAATGTCATTAGTGAGGACATATTATGCCCTTTTTTTCAGGTTCATATTTGTATGTAGTGCCTCTACTGCGACATGTCTCCATGCTTTAATGTTCAAAAAGCTCTTTATTTTCTCATACTGCCTGTGCTGCAGCACCTCTTTTCACCCTCTGTCTGAAACCAGAGCCCAGTCTGCTCTGATTGGTTAGCCGGCCAGCTCTGTTGTGATTGTTCACACAGCTTAGAGATGTCCCGCCCCTTAGACTATCACATACAATGCGTTGGAGCACTAGCCAATAGAAGCGCAAGTGTTACATAGTGATGTCATTATGTTATGGAAGTAAACAAAGGAGTCCAATGGCGGCGTTTCAGGCAGGGTGAGGGAGAGAAACTCCCTCTGGGGGAGCACACATATTTTAGCCTTTGCAGACCATTTACATGCATAAAAAACTATTGAACACAATACAGGAAAGGGCTTCTTTCAGACAAGAGAAAATACCCTCATGGTTCCCCTATGACAAAAAGTGCCTTGGTAGCCGAGTGGTAACAGTGCATGTCATACCCCTCTCTATATCCACATTTATAGACCCTAGCCACACGGAGGCGGGTAACAAAAAACAAACCGAATTCGATATCAAAAAAGTCTTCCGTCCACACGCAATCGGCACCAGAAACGTGTCCGTCCACACGCGACCGCTGGAGACGCTGTAGTACATATGTCGGGCCTGTAAGTGGCGCTGTACTTCCGCCACAAAATACACCAAAAGCAGCGAAGAAGATTTCACGAGCATGCATGGTTACCATGGTTGCCCTTCTGTTTATTCTCCGCTGTGGATTTAGCAGCAGAGGTGGGGAGAGGCAGGGCTCTGGCTGTTTCTCTTTTCCTCCCTCCCCGAGGCAAGCGTGTGCTCTTGCTGTAAATCTCTCCGGTAGTCCACCAGCAGATGAAAAACACCCACCTCTCCGCCTCTTCCAAGGGACGAGGGAACCGTGAGGCAGAGTTTCCGCCGGTTAACATGTTCGTTAAAGTTTAAATCTTCCAGACAAAATTATAAAAGTGCCGGTCAAAGGTCTTCTTTGTTATTTATTGAGCTTTAAAGCAAATGAATAACGACTCTATATAATAATATAAGAATAATATACGGAGTCTCTCGCGACTATGGCTGCGAGGTAGTGCGGTCGTCTTTCAACCAGAAGGTTGTGGGTTCGATCCCAGCCCATGCAGTCAACATGTCGATGTATCCTTGGGCAAGATACTTAACCCTGAGTTGCTCCCGATGGCATGGCCAACGGTGTGTGAATGTGTATGCATGTTAGTTCCTAGAGTAACATGCACTGCTCTGTATGAATGGGTGAACGACATGTAGTATGTAAAAAGCGCTTTGTAATCACGGAGCGTTTGGCCCCCCAGAGCGTTGCGTCTGCAGATCTACCCACCTTGGGACCCCGTTATCGTTATCGTTTCTGCGTTTCCCTGTCGGCCTCCTGTGGCCGAACCGTCTATATCAGTGGTTCTCAACTGGTCAGGCCTCGGGACCCACTTTTTACTTGGTCAATACATCGCGACCCAACATGTTGAAGCACTCAAATCTCCCTTATATCCCTTCACAGAACTAAAGTATACTTTTTAAAAAGGTTTAATGAGATGATGGAATCAAAGCTGAACTGTATAAAAAGGCACACATGCTGAAAACCCAACCCCAGCAGGGGAGTCTGGGGGGATTCTCCCCCAGGAGATTTTTTGAAATACTAACATAAACTATGCATTCTGGTACACTCTGAGAAGAAAATAAATAAATCTATTACTACCCGACATATTAATAATATGTTATGCCATTGTTTGTTTTTCACTTTGTTCTGACAGCTGAACCTGCTGAGTAAAGAGGAGAGAGTCTGTGTGACTTACTTTAAATTGTGGGTAAGGGTAGATAGCTCCCATTGTTCTGTGACCTGTCAATCATCAAACCGGGGGTCCTATTTCATTATGTGTTCATTTCTATCTGAAGTTGTAACCATGGATGTATAAAAAAGAGTTCTACCGCTAAGTTATTCTCCGTGGGGACTTCCGGCAACAATCTTGATTCTGATTGGCCAGAAGACTCGAAAAAACATCAGCAAAGATATTTTATTGAGAAGATGATCACTCCCAGACAGAAGTTTTCAAAACCGTTTATGGTCTCCGGTACTTCCAGTCAAACGCCGACCGACTGCTTCAACAGCGTTAGAAAATCGTGCCTTCAAAATAAAAGTTTGACATTTTCCCCCCAAAAAATGTCAAACATCCGCGACCCATTCGAAACGGGTCCGCGACCCAAAAGTGGGTCGCGACCCACCAGTTGAAAATCACTGGTCTATATGATAGAGAACTGTAGCGGATACGACCTGTATCGTCTCCGTGTGGCTGCAGCCATAGTCTCTGCCTCTTCACTGCCACCTGTCATACATAACGCCTACATATTTGTACAAAGCAATGTATTGATGTATTGTATTCCCTGCAGGTCCTGCGGATAAGTAGCAGTCATTCTAGGCAGCCCAAGCGGACGCTCTTCGTCTGTCGGCATGGGGAGAGGATGGACGTGGTGTTCGGAAAACACTGGCACTCCCTCTGCTCCGACAGTAAAGGTGAAAAGCTGCTGGTAGACAATAAGTCAAAAACATTCCTACTTTTCACTGCCTTACGGAAATGGCTTTACGGTTGAGAATGTGTGCTCTGTTGTTCTGCAGGCAGATATGTACGCTCCAATCTGAACATGCCTCCCAGTTTGCCGCTGTGGGGGGGGCAGAGAGATTACGACATGGACGCTCCCATCACTGTGATCGGATCCACACAGGCTCGACTTGTGGGTAAGTCACTACAAGACTTTTTTAAATGATGCACTACACCTTGGCAGGGGAAGAAATCTGTTTGTTTAATGTGACTCATATGTGCTTCTTCTCAGGTGAGGCTCTGTTAGAGAGTAACACAGTGATCGACTTTGTGTACTGTTCTCCTTCTCTGCGATGTGTTCAGACTGCACAGAACATCCTGAAAGGTGAGAGAAGAGGTTAAGTTTGCCTGGATTTCCTTTTTAATTTGAAGATGAGCTAAAGAGCTGTGTGTGTGTGTGTGTGTGTGTGTGTGTGTGTGTGTGTGTGTGTGTGTGTGTGTGTGTGTGTGTGTGTGTGTGTGTGTGTGTGTGTGTGTGTGTGTGTGTGTGTGTGTGAGCAGGTCTGCAGCAGGATGGTAAGCTGAAGGTGCGAGTGGAACCAGGGCTTTTTGAGTGGACCAAGTGGGTTTCGGGGACCTCCCTGCCTGCGTGGATCCCCCCCACTGACCTGGCTGCAGCCCACTTCAGTGTGGACACAACATACAGGTGATACAAACAAGGCACACCTTGTGCGGTTCAAATGCTGTGTTCATTAGACATGTAGAAGAATGTGTCATCTGCAAAACGTCCCACATAGTTTTACAAAGTCATGCCTAAATGTTTGCCTGTCGATTGATTGGCAGTAGATCCCCTGATAGGCTGGAACCCCATGTCTTAGTTTTACCCGCCTGGGTTCGAATAAAAAAATAAAAGATGTAGATAAGGTAATGTACGGTTTATTTGTGCAGTTTACATGCTTAACATGCAACAGATGTTGCTGTGTTTTCTATCCATTCTGCCAGTTCACTAACAGAAGTTGTAGATAGCTTTGACCTGTATGTTTGATGAGTGCTGTTAAATTGGATCTTTTTAACTGAAAACAACAACCCCAAACCACAGTGCACTTCCATTCAACGTTAATCAAGATTTATATATTTTTTTTATTAATGTTTTTTTTATGTACCAGTGGTTTTGTAAAAATCTCTTTTTGTCTCAATGCAGACCTCTGATCCCAGTCAGCAAGCTCAGTGCGTCCGAACCTTACGAGACCTACATGAGCCGGAGCTACCAAGTGACCAAAGATATCCTGTCAGACTGCAGAAACACTGGTGAGAAACACAGCAGAGCTCCTGCTAAGAGAGGAACCTCATCCTTTATTGTTTTGCATGCTCATGTGTTTGTCCACTGCTGATGTTCCATCCTGCCTGGGTTTCCACTCTCCGTAGGAAACAACGTGCTGATTGTAGCCCACGCGTCTTCCTTAGAGGCGTGCACACGGCAGCTGCAGGGCCGCGGCCCACAGAGCGCCAAGGACTTCATCCAAGTAGTCCGAAAGGTCTGTTCAATAGATGTTTTGCTTTTAGAAATGTCCTATCTATCAATCAATACTCCATGTGGTTCCTTCTGCTACTGGAAAAGAAAAGAAATTACCAACTTGGCTGAATAAATGAATAAAAAAACAAAACACTTTGCATGCCAATGGAAAACAAATGTTAAACAAACAATGTATTTTTCTTTAAAAATACATCACCATTTAGAAGCTGATTATATATTTGTTATTTCAAATGAGCAGACAGGGCAACTTTAGCTTTCTAGAGGTACTTTAATCGAGGTAAAGTATTCCCTAAGTAAGAAATTAAATGTAGAGAAGTAGAAATATATGGATCATATAGATTAGAAGTGGCCCCACAAAGTGGCCGTATTTGAAAATACGTGTACCATATAAAAAATGTAATCACAAAAAACCATTCTTCTAAAATCTTCTTCTTGGTCTTAGATCCCCTACCTGGGCTTCTGTTCCTGTGAGGAGCAAGGAGAGACAGGGGTTTGGCAGTTAGTGGACCCTCCCATCCTCCCCCTCACACACGGACCAAACCACTCCTTGGACTGGAGGGAGACACTGATGCAAGAATGACATCTGATCTGAACTCTGTCCCACCTGATCAGACTGTGCTCCTTCCCCTCCACTGACTGCAGGAACAAGTGCCACTCAAATACTGGAAGCTTTCTTTTTCCCGCCTCTTCACAGAGCTGGTGGCTCAGCAGTGAGCCATGAAAAAGCTTCATGCCTGAATATGAAGAAAAGTCGCAGCCGATTAATGGTTGTCGAACTGACTGATCTGTCTCTGAGGCTGGATTAAACAATGATTTAACAAATGTCCACTTACAATATTTACAGTATTGCATTTTTATTTTTGCAGGTAGAGTGAGATTGAATTAGTCTGGCAGTACGGGTGTTGGCTGCACTGCTGGGAGAGCTCTCACTGAACACCAGCTGACTTTGTCATCCCAGTCTCAGAACATTTTGTGAAATAAGCACATTTTATAACAGATAATATTGTCCTGTGAAAAGAAAAATTATTTATTACAAACAAAAATGCCTGAAAATTTAGTTTTTTTGTTGTTGTTTTTATAAACAAATAACTGTATGAATGCAGAATCTTGAGGCAACGTGACAAGATTTTGTTATTGCATCGCATTTTGAGCAGTATTGACCAATTATTTGTTTGCGTGCTTTGCTTGCACCCAGGTAAAAAGACTGTGTTGAGAGTGTAAGAGCGGAACGCATTACCTTCCTCCCATTTTTGAAGTCATCAAGTTTTCTGACAACTATTTCATTTTTCTTTAATAAAAAAAATAGGTGAGCTACTTCTTAAACAACCTGGTCGCAGAAGTCCTCTCTGAACTCCAACTTAATTTCAATGTCTCAATTTGCTAACATTACTGAGGCCTCTCTCGAAATCAGCATGCCTTATAGGCTAATTCAATTCTAAATGATCAGACTGATGTCACTGCAATTTTAGCTACCTTTTTTTTTTCTTCTCATTTACACTTAATTTAGACTATATCTTGCAGGCTCATTTTCCCTCAATAAAATATGTATTTCACATTTTGTGGTTCCCTAAATATGAACTGGATAACTCAAAACTCAAATTGGTTGACTTTACTAAACCTAGCTTACTAAAATTAAACATTAGCTGTAAGCATACAAGAGTAGCCAAAACATTAAACCCATTCAAATTAATTGAATTAAATGTTCAAAGTAGGTCTTGCTAAAAATCAGCGTGACCATGCTTACCATGTGGTGTTTATAATTTAGGTTTTAGCATGTGTTATTGGCCTGTCATCATGCAATAACAATTAAACATATTATGCTAACATTAGCATGATTATGTTTATGTTGCCTTCCAAAGGGATTGTGGTTAACATCTTCAAGTAAAGAGATTATATGAATTATTGACGTCATTATGTATTTGCATTTAATGCATTACCTTACATGCTTGCTAGCTTACTAAAATGTTAGCCATGGTGGCTTGACAGTTGTTTCGACTTAAAGGTGGGGTAGGTAAGTTTGAGAAACCGGCTCGAGATACACTTTTTGTTATTTTCCATGGAATGCTCTTAACATCCCCATAGCAATGAATATCTTAAGTGCTTTGACAAAAATCCAATATAATATTTCATCTGTGGAAGCCGTGGCGCTGTAAAAAGCACGACCAATCATCTGAGCCGGCCCGGCTAAAATAACTGGATGGCCTACCTGCCTGTCAGCCTTCCATCTGTGCACAAATTTATCTCGTGCCCTCATTGGTCATGTGCACGTTTGTGTGTGTTGGAGGAGGGGCTCTGTAAGGAAGTCTGAAGGAAGGGGCAGATTTTTTATATTTTTTTTATTGTTACATTTTTAGTTTTAGCGTGTTGGTCCCTCTCTACATTCACAGAGGGCCAGTTATAGTAAATCAACAAGAGAGTAATGTCAAATGACAGTACAATTGACCAATCATATCTTCCCTCTAAATGGGCGGGCTTTATTTTCGCGGACTTTATGACAAGTTCCGCCCGCTGTGAAGTTTATACAAGTGGTGCAGTGACGCGTCCTAAAACCCGGAAGTAAGCTGCGCTCGGAGTCCCTCGACAGAAAGCAATGGGATTTCTCCATAGGATTTTGGAAAATAGCTCGAAATAAGGTCTGTGGTGGTTTTGTTCAGCCGGATAATATCCACATGTCTACCGTACTTTTATTATTTTCTAATCATAAATCGAATCGATAGATTTATGATCGATAGATTTATGATTAGCATAAGTTCGTTCATGATGGCTCAGGTGGGGTCAGAGGGCCTAGGTATAAAAGTCACGGCTCACCACTGGACAGCAGCATTATTTCCAACATACTGTACAGTATCTCAGATGCTAAACCTTGTAGCACTTGCTTTTTACTCAGGATACTGTAAACCTTTTTGACTTGGCAGTATTTAAACCCCACTAAACAAACAATAACAACAAACAAATTTGCCTCAGAAATTTGGTTTCTGGTGTGTAATGCAAATTATAATCTCAGTGGGTTTCATTTGTATGGCTATAGATTTGGTGATTTCAGGTAGATCTTTAGTACAATGTAACTGAAAGTTTGCACAACTTTAGTTTGAGTATGTGCTTAGTTCACAAAATTGAATGAGACTGTAAAGAGAGTGTAATATCATACAGTAAAATCCCTGCTTCTCTGTACAGATCCCAGCAGCATATTTACCCTTCATTCACACCGCTGCTTGCCCTTCTTCAGTGAGGGAAAACATATCAGTGCTGGCTTCACGTCTTCATCAGGGAATCGACTATTTTGGTAGCACATCCAGTACAGCAGTGTACATTAATGTATTGTATGTAAAAGGAACAGTAACTATATAACAGCACAACCTGCACTATTGACAATCATACGGTAACTGCTTAATTCTGTTCCGATTTTTTCTTTTGTAAGTTTGAGTTTGGTAAATGTTCTTCAAAATTCAGAGTAGCTGTAAATAATCATATTTTAGGGAAAAAAAGTCTTCCAGTTGCATTTTTATTTATTTATCAACCTTCCATTCAGATGTTACAAGCAAACATATTAACAGCATGCACAATTGTTATGCTCGGTATCTCAGGTGTTGACTGCATTTAAGACATGTTCCAGTAATTGAGTGACTGTGTTGTTATGAGTGCCTGTTGGGAATAAAGTGATGTCTCCTGATGTTCTGACGTTCTACCCTGGTGCAGAAAATGAAGCTGTTTTAAAGGATCAGTACGTTTGTGAGACGGTTGTCATCACAGCCTTGTTGATGAAAACATCTCAATTCAGGGTACATTTCTTTTGCCTTTTAGAGTAAAAATCATCTTGCAGAATTGAAAATGATGTGTCCTGTCTATGACATGAGTTGCTTCTAAAGCCATTATGATGGGAATTTATAGTGATTCAATATATACAGTGGGGCAAAAAAGTATTTAGTCAGCCACCAATTGTGCAAGTTCTCCCACTTAAAAAGATGAGAGAGGCCTGTAATTTTCATCCTAGGTATACTTCAACTATGAGAGACAGAATGGGGGGAAAGAATCCAGGAAACCACATTGTAGGATTTTTAATGAATTAATTGGTAAATTCCTCGGTAAAATAAGTATTTGGTCACCTACAAACAAACAAGATTTCTGGCTCTCACAGACCTGTAACTTCTTCTTTAAGAGCCTCCTCTGTCCTCCACTCATTAACTGTATTAATGGCACCTCTTTGAACTCGTTATCAGTACAAAAGACACCTGTCCACAACCTCAAACAGTCACACTCCAAACTCCAATATGGCCAAGACCAAAGAGATGTCAAAGGACACCAGGAACAAAATTGTAGACCTGCTCCAGGCTGGGAAGACTGAATCTGCAATAGGTAAGCAGCTTGGTGTGAAGAAATCAACTGTGGGAGCAATTATTAGAAAATGGAAGACATACAAGACCACTGATAATCTCCCTTGATCTGGGGCTCCACGCAAGATCTCACCCCGTGGGGTCAAAATGATCACAAGAACGGTGAGCAAAAATCCCAGAACCACACGGGGGGACCTAGTCAATGACCTGCAGAGAGCTGGGACCAAAGTAACAAAGGCTACCATCAGTAACACACTACGCCGCCAGGGACTCAAATCCTGCAGTGCTAGACGTGTCCCCCTGCTTAAGCCAGTACATGTCCAGGCCCGTCTGAAGTTTGCTAGAGAGCATTTAGATGATCCAGAAGAGGATTGGGAGAATGTCATATGGTCAGATGAAACCAAAATAGAACTTTTTGGTAAAAACTCAACTAGACGTGTTTGGAGGAGAAAGAATGCTGAGTTGCATCCAAAGAACACCATACCTACTGTGAAACATGGGGGTGGAAACATCATGCTTTGGGGCTGTTTTTCTGCAAAGGGACCAGGACGACTGATCCGTGTAAAGGAAAGAATGAATGGGGCCGTGTATCGTCAGATTTTGAGTGACAACCTCCTTCCATCAGCAAGGGCATTGAAGATGAAACGTGGCTGGGTCTTTCAGCATGACAATGATCCCAAACACACCGCCAGGGCAACGAAGGAGTGGCTTTTCGTAAGAAGCATTTCAAGGTCCTGGAGTGGTCTAGCCAGTCTCCAGATCTCAACCCCATAGAAAATCTTTGGAGGGAGTTGAAAGTCGGTGTTGCCCAGCGACAGCCCTAAAACATCACTGCTCTAGAGGAGATCTGCATGGAGGAATGGGCCAAAATACCAGCAACAGTGTGTGAAAACCTTGTGAAGACTTACAGAAAACGTTTGACCTCTGTCATTGCCATCAAAGGGTATATAACAAAGTATTGAGATGAACTTTTGTTATTGACCAAATACTTATTTTCCACCATAATTTGCAATTAAATTCTTTAAAAATCAGACAATGTGATTTCCTGGATTCTTTCCCCCCATTCTGTCTCTCATAGTTGAAGTGTACCTAGGATGACAATTACAGGCCTCTCTCATCTTTTTAAGTGGGGAGACCTTGCACAATTGGTGGCTGACTTGACTAAATACTTTTTTGCCCCACTGTATGTACGTTTCCTCGCTATGAAATGTTCTCAGACCGAAGGGAGTCGCCCTGACCATTGTCAGGCAATTATCATATGGATGTTAATTTGAATTAACATGCTGTGCTTCTCCTTCTGTCTGCCCCCACCCAATTTGGGACTGTAATGTGGATTGCCTTCCTTCCTGTGTCTCATCTCTATAAATGACTTTTCTGTGTAAGAATCAAGTTTTTTTTACCGAGGACTCTTTTTAGACAGACGTAGTTATTATGTAGTGGTTGTTATTATCTGGTGGATCTGGTTAAAACTGGACCAGATTTAGTTAATCTCACAAGAGACAAAATAACTATAGAGAGATAGTGGGTGGTCATAACAGTAAAGCTGCGTCTGAGGATGATCTTAGTCCAGCACCAGTCTTCTCTTCAATAATGCAAACAATGTTTGACAGAGACAACGTCTAAAACAATTAAAAAAGTGGGAAGAATTGGGTTTTCCAAAAGATGGGGGTTTCAGTTTAAGACAACTGGATGCATTGGTTGGGTTAAGTGTGGAATTTCCACCACAGCCATAGTTCAAACCTAAAAATAAATACACTTCAAGTTTAGTTGTTCCAACAAGATTATTCTTGACTCCTTTTCTACCAAAATCATCCAATTGTGTACAAATGATCACCTCTTCCATGCCTATTTTGAACTCCACTTTTAATGACTAAATATAGTGAGGTAAGGCTTACGAGTCTGTATACCCAATCTTTCCCCCGCCTGGGGGGAAACTGTGTCTCAGGAGTTCTTAACATTTAACAACCTATTAATGTGTCATACCCACTTAACGGGAAGAAACTCAGCTAACTGACGATATGAACAATTTTTAGCTAAACGAAACACAAGGGTAATACCAAGCCTCTGAATTAGCACTAAGCGAAAAAATGCTAACGCACTTACCACAGAACTCACGGTATAAATATTGTATTACTTATCGGATCTGCACAAACAAGATATCAGATTAAAGCTGAGATTCCACAGCTTCTAGAGGTATAAGTAGCATCACTGTGCGACCAGAACCCAGGGCAGCGAAGGCAAAACCAGACAACACACAATGTAGCTTTACGGAGACAAAACGGCAAATAGTCTTACCGTTGCTGTTTTCTGATCAAAAGTTGTGTTCAATAGCATTACAACGCATAGAAACGCTGCTGAAGGTTAATCCAATGTGTCTGTGTCACTTTGAAATGATTACTGATAATCCATCATAACATTTTTGTAAAAAACTGAGATTTCATATAGAGTGTGTGAGAGATACAACCCAGTTTCCGGTTTTGGGCATGCTGCGCTCATTCACCAATGGTAATGTTTAGATGGATTTAGGATTCTATTGGCTCTAACTGTTCAAAAGAGTTGTCAATCATCAAAATCTACCGAGGGGGGACAGAGATATGGTAAATCCTCCCAAATGGCCCCTGAAGTGGGTTTTTTTCTAAATCTCTCTAAAAAGGTCAAATGTCACTTGTTTTGCATCAATCTTGATACAGGGTACTTATTATATGATATAGTTTGGATTCCTAAAGCTTTTAGTCTACTATCCCATCATTCAAGGGTGGTTTTCACTATAAGTAATGTTTTCTTTTTTGGACGGACACTATAATTCACATTTTTTTACTATGTTCAATCTGAATTTACTTTAAAATAAAAACATCTATATTGATTCTGACACTTCTACATCTAACTCACAGGTTTATCATTACTTTGAGAAAAAAGATTATTAATTTAACCCTTTTAGAAGTGAAGATATAGTCATTTGTTCTGGGAATGTCATTTTCGAGCCTGTGACCTGAAAAACAGGCTCAGAGCTTAACAGTTTAAGACCAGTAAATATATAATTTAGTATGTCTCGCTGCAATGGGTAGCCAGGAGAAGGCTTTGAATCATCCACTTAAAGGTAGGGTTGATAAGAATGGAGAAACCAGCTCGAGTGCGCTAGAATTTGAAACTACGCAGCCGAAAAAAATCTGCCCCTTCCTTCAACACACACGAAAGGCGAGCGTACATGACCAATGAGGGCACGAGATAAGTTTGTGCACGAGATGGATGGCTGACAGGCAGGTAGGCCATCCAGTTATTTTAGCCGGGCCGGCTAAAATGATTGGTCGTGCTTTTTACAGTACTACGGCTTCCACAGATTACATTTGTATGTATTTATTGTCAAAGCAATATTCATTGCTATCGGGATGTTAAGAGCATTCCATGGAATATAACAAAAAGTGTTTCTGAAGTGAATTACCTACCCCACCTTTTAAGTAATGCCGTTCTTATGTAAAATGCATCTGGCTTTTCTTTTTTTCTGGGGTGTAGTATACTGGAGGTGCATGGAAATACTATTTTTATTTTCCAAGTCAATTGGAGTGTTTAAGTATTTTAAGAAAGAAAAGAGAGAGTGGTGTGAGCTATAGGAAGTGGTGTGGCAGATAGGGTTGTGAACACACTAACAGAAGGTAAGAGCTAGGAACAATCTACCCTGTGTGTATCCTTATCCTAATTTACTTATGATACCTAAATATGTTATGTCTTATCCTAATGTCACATGTGTAGGAGTTCAATAAATCAGGGAAGCCCCATTTCATCCTACAGTTAAATTGTCTCAGTTCAAAACTCTCATCGGGAATTAACAATATTTTTCTAGAAAGCCCTGTTTCTATCTTTGGAATGGTAACCCTGTTGTCAGTTCCATTTCGTAGATGAGTTGTTAAAATTCCAATTGCAATGTTTACATTTGAACAATGAATCGATCACAGCAGAAGTTAAGGGGGCGCTTTCCAGTTAAGCTAAGCTGACAGCAGGTAATACAAAACTGCAGAAAGCACTTGCTCAGAAGTAGTTTAAGAACAACAAGGAGAAAGAAGGTCATCCTGGTGAGTTACACATATTGTTTTTGGCTGATATGATAAGGCTTCTGGCATTTATATGTGTTTCTTATTCAAACAAAGGTAGCGCAGAAGCAAGATGTGGCTAATTTGAAATCCTTTCATTAACCCAATAGTACATTAAAAAGAATAAACGTAATCTTTTTACTCACAATAATTAAATGAGAGCACATATACCACCCTCATGTTGGTCTGTTAAATTTAAAGCTGGAACTAGCAGCCGTTTAGCTTAGCCTCAGCACCGAAGACCGGAAACAGCTATCTTTGTCTTTTTGTAGTAATTTTTGATGTCATTGTGGTAATTTTGTGTCTCTTCCAGTAGTTAAGTTAAGTGCTAAGCATGTGAAGAGGGCCAGATATCACATTATGTCTCAAACTTTTGATGTGAACATGGAGCCTCTGCAGTGGCCCATAGCTCCAGATGGATACATCCCCAACTCTGTGATCCGGAGCTGGAGTAGGAATGGAAAGGCTATTAACATTACGGGCTTTTTGGATGATATCTTTGATAGTCTTCAGCACTGCACAACAAATGTTAAGGAGGATGAGAGCACAAGAGTGTTCTGGTTGGCAGACGATGAAGAGGAAGAGGAAGAGGAAATAAAGACAAATGATGTGAAACAGCGGGGGAAAGAAAAGGAAGATAAGAAAAATGAGAAAGGCAAGGTGGAGAGACACGAAAGGGCGTATGAGAATAAAGAAAGAAAAAAATTAGACAAGAAAGATGGCTTTGACCTTCTGAAGCCCTCCTACAACATCCAGACTACTCTGCAGAACCAGCAGATAACATCTGATGAAGGACAAATGAATGTTGAGCCTCAGAGGCAAGAAGTTCGTTCAACATACAATTCAAGAAAGACTGTGGAGAAAATCCTGTAAGTGTTACAATAAATTATGATTGCTATTTCTGATGCAATTTAGAAAAGACAGCTCTATGTAAACTTTTTTTCTAGACTAACCTGTCATGACAATGGACCTGAACAACTGGGAGAGAAACGAGAAGACTTCAAGCCTCAAGAGACCATCACAGCTCCCCTCCAATATGTTTCTGTGCCCTTCAGAGAGAAAACATCCAGCTTCATTTCCAAAGGTACTAGCAATGTATGCTAATATGGCATTTTAGATGGTTATTTTGGCATGTTTTAACAATACATAAGTAGTCTATAGCAATGAAGTACACTGAACAAAAATATAAACGCAACACTTTTGTTTTTGCTCCCATTTTTCACGAGATGAACTCAAAGATCTAAAACATTTTCTGTATACACAAAATAACCATTTCTCTCAAATATTGTTCACAAATCTGAAAAAATCTGTGATAGTGAGCACTTCTCCTTTGCCGAGATAATCCATCCCACCTCACAGGTGTGGCATATCAAGATGCTGATTAGACAGCATGATTATTGCACAGGTGTGCCTTAGGCTGGCCACAATAAAAGGCCACTTTGAAACGTGCATTTTTGCTTTGCGAGTGGCCCATGGTGGTGGTGGGGTTATGGTATGGGCAGGCGTATGTTATGGACGACGAACACAGGCCACTCGATTCACAACATTACCCTAACCCTACCCTTCACACCAGATACTGACTGGTTTTCGGACCCCCCCAGACCCCCCCAATAAAGCAAAACTGCACGTTTCAGAGTGGCCTTTTATTGTGGCCAGCCTAAGGCACACCTGTGCAATAATCATGCTGTCTAATCAGCATCTTGATATGCCACACCTGTGAGGTGGGATGGATTATCTCGGCAAAGGAGAAGTGCTCACTATCACAGATTTTTTCAGATTTGTGAACAATATTTGAGAGAAATGGTTATTTTGTGTATATAGAAAATGTTTTAGATCTTTGAGTTCATCTCGTGAAAAATGGGAGCAAAAACAAAAGTGTTGCGTTTATATTTTTGTTTAGTGTACTAGGATAAGAAAGACATTTCAACAACCCTCTTGATTATTCGAAGTAAACAGAAAATCAGTTTAAGGACCTATATATTTAGGAACCTTTTTGTCCTAAATGTACCTGAATGTAACTTAATTGTTTTAAGGACCAACAGAAGCCCTGAAGCTTCCAGAACCTTCCGTGATGTGTCCTGTGGTGTCTGCAGAAAGTGCTGTGATGTCTCCAGTAGCTGTCATCTCAAAGCAAGGTTACTGTCTGCAAGAGAACATACTGTATTCATTCGATGCGTGAAGAAATGATGCAAGAACAGAGGTGTTGTTAAGTCCATGTGATTTAAGAGAGATCCAAATCAAACCAGACCATAATTAACTCTGACAACCTGATTCAAGTTGAAAATTATAAAAACCCAATGTGAAAATATATTGGAGTTTGTAAATGTTACAGAATTCGACGCAAATGTAAAGTACAGTTGTTGTTGTTGTTATTATTATTATTATTATTATGTTTGTTAGTGTGATGTGCATCATGGCTTGCAAACTGACTGATTAGCTTTGGTAAACCTCATGCACCACCAAGATGTTAGCTACATTTGAGATGAATTGTCATGTAATTTGGAACCAATTTTCTTGTTCACAACAGGGAACAATTGTAATTCACTATGATGAGCACATGTTTTATCTTTCCAGTACTTTGAATTGTGACCAAATATTATCATAGCTAATGTAATCCACAACAGCCATGGTCTCAAGGTGACGTTAGAACTGATGTAGACTCATAGAGGTATATTTGTGCTGAGCCTAACATGGGACACTTGTACAAGAAAACCTTGCAGAAAAAGGTAGGCGAAGATATGTTTAGGAAAGGAATCCAAAACTGTTCTTGCCTGATGCCCATTGCTTCTTACAGTATTTAGATCACCACCCTTATAATTGTACATTATTTGTGTTGCATGTACCCTTCCATACTTACATAACCCAGAATAACCTTGAACAAACCACCTAGATGGTTATTTTGGCACGTTTTCACAATACATAAGTAGCCTATATAAAAGCAATTAATCTACTAGGGTAAGAAAATAATTTCGCAACCCTCTTGATAACTTGAAGTTAACACAACAATACATTTTAGGACCTATATATTTAGGAACATTTTTCTCCTAAATGTCATGTAACTTCATTTAAGATTGTTTTAAGGACCAACTGAAACCCTGAAGCTTCCAAGACCTTCCTTGATGAGTCCTGTGGTGTCTTCAGGAAGTCCTGTGGTGTCTCCAGTTGCTGTCATCTCAAAGCAAGGTTACTGTCTTCAAGAGAACATAGCGTATTAATTTGATGCGTGAAGACATTGGGCCTCATGCAAGAACAGAGGTGTTAAAGGTATAGTTGTGCTGAGTCTAACATGAGACACTTGTACAAGCAAACCTTGCAGAAAAAGGTCGGCAAAATATATGTTTAGGAAAGGACTCCGAAAACATTCTTGCCTGATGCCCATTGCTTCTTACAGTATTGAGATGACCACTCTTATAATTTTACATTCTTTGTGTTGCATGTACCTTTCCATACTTACAGAACCCAGGATAACCTTGAACAAACCACCTACCGAACCTCAAAACTTGACTCCTCATCCACTGAAGCCTACCCCACCAACACCAGAGGATCCTCGACCACAACCAGAACTTGGCTCTCCTGAATGTCCACCAATCAGAGATGAAAGCTTTCGCCCATTGACCAGCAGGTGTAAAAACTTCAGAGACGTAGTGCACCTTGATCGGAAGGCCTTAGAACTCTTCAAGAAGTCCAAGTATGGCAACAAAAACTTGTCACACCCTGGAAAATATTCCACAAAAACTGAACGACTTTCTGCTTCTAAGGGTACCGACTCCCCAGTTCAGACTAATACTGGGGGACTGTATCGCCGTCCTGAATTTTGGTCTAAGATGTCCACTATTCCAACTCATCCCCCAAGCGTTAGCGGTCTTGAAGGCCCCAGCGACCAACTCTTCTCTGATCTATCTCTACAATTTGAACAAACTAACCTTCCCAACAAAAAACAAAAAGGCAACATTTCCAAGCCGGAATGGAGGAAGAACCTGTACCAACATATTGCTCTCCAAGGTTTCTCTTCTCCACAGGGAGCAAGGTTGGCCGCTAAAGAGCATACGGTCAAGCCTTCCAATGCTAGACAACCTGCTACAATCATCCCATCACTGCAGCCAGGCCAGGCAGCAGCACATCAGAGGGTGGTGCAAAAGATTCAGATGAAAGACACCCGAGAGCCTGCATACTTTAAGGACCACTATGTGATCCCAATGAACTCCCAGCAGAGCTTCTTCACTTCCAATCTCAGCGGGAAGACTCAGTACGGAAGGCTGCAGTTCGACTGGTTGAGTGGACATGATGAGGAAAAGCTGCTGTGTGGTTGTGGTTAACGATAAAGATACTACTCAACTTGTACCATCTTAACAAGAAAAAATAAAAGGTTGCATCGTGTTTTCTACATGTTGTATGTGTAGTTTCAAACTATGATGGCGATGCTGGTTTGGATGTTCCTTCACTTTGGTCCAGACTCAAATCTTACTCATTACACATTTTAATTGATTGGCATGACATTTTATACAGACATTCATGGTCCCAGGAATGTATTTACAGATAATGTGACTTGTCCTTTAGTGCCAACTGCAGGTCACATCACTCACATGTCCATTTGTCATCAAGTTCCTAGACATTCCTAGAAATGATGATACATTAGGGGATCCCGTTCACCTAGCTGCTAGCACCATCCAGAAGCTTGGCATTTTTTAATTGATGTCTCAAAAACTAAAAGATCTATTTCTGTACAATTTTGAAGACATTCATGCTTCCTAATGTAGATGATGGATCCCTTATGCCTTCGGTACACGGGTATTTTGACTTTTGCCTCGATAAATATCAGGTGATTTGGATTAAGTTACATGTATTCCTACCCCCCCGATGAGGGAATTGTTCTTTTTAAATTCACTGTAGACTGAAATCTTCAGTATATAGGTAAGAAAGGAAAGTAATGTAAATCATCAGCAACACAAGTCTGAGCTCTCCACACTTAAAGGGGACCTATCATGCAAAATGCACTTTTGTACATGAATGTGTCCCCGGTGTGTCAGGGAACTCACCAAGTGTCAGAAAACACAACCCTCTCTCTTTTCCTCCATACCCAAATCTCTAAAAATGGGGCTGTAACGGAGCTGATTATTATTTGAATTTTTCTGACGTCAGAAAAGGGGTGCTCCGCCTATATGGGCAACTCTCCACCTATCAGGGGAATGAGAGACTGCTCGAAAGCACTGGAGACGCTGTAGTACATATGGCAGGCCTGTAAGTGGCGCTGTAGTCTGCCACAAAAGCAGAATCAGTCCTTACAAAAACAGGGCCGGAAAAGAGCAAATAGAGCGAAATGAGGCATGGCTAAAATGCATGATCTGTTTGGTATTTTGAAAAAAAAACTTCACAGACATGTTTTGTATAGGTATGGCCCTACAATATATGTTTCAAATATAGCATGATAGGTCCACTTTAATTAAAATGAACAGGACAACAATAATCGACAGGTTTAACACACATGGCTTTATTGACATTTGTTTCTTGAAATCAGTGGTTTTATTTGACATGATGTTCCCAGAACTGGCAAAACAATTACAAGATTGGTGCAACAATGAATACTGTGGTAAAGAAACCGAACACAGAGACATTCTATGATAATTCATACAGCAAATAAAGCTGAAAAACAAATATGGCTAACATTGTCTCGGGAAGTTTAAATTAGGTTAAATATACAATGAAGAACTATAAAATAAAAAGAAATATGATATGGCATCACACAAACTGTACAGTGAGTATACTGATGCGGAATGAAGGAGAACAGGCATTGTAAATGTAAGGCAGATATTCAGAAAGACATTTGAAGAAATGGCACTTAGATAGAAACTAACACAAAAAATGGGATTCAAGACATTTTTATTTAATAAACAAGTCTGAAAATGTTTTGCTTTTGGAAACACTTCAGTTTTATAATGAAGATTACAGCATCTTGCATTACAGCAAATACAAATGTGTTTTCATTCATTTCCTTGTTAATTTGAATTACATTCACCAAAGTATATATTCTTGTAATTATGACTTCTGTATATCTTAATGAGATATTCTCTTATTTAGGACATCCACATCTAAAAACTTGAGAAAAAGTCTAATTAATAGGATATTTTAATATAAGAGATTATATCTCATAGTAAAAGAGAAAACTATACTGTAAGCATAAAAAAAGAGATCCATTTTTCATTATTACAAGTTTTAAATCACGTAATAAGGAAATATGTATTTTGTAATTTAATGTGATGCAATTACAGAAGCCATACTTACAAGAATACGATCTCATGACGAAAAGATCTTTATTTTGTAATTAAAAGAAAAATATGATATGATTATGAGATACAGAAGGCAGAGCTTTGCATTATGAATGCAAAGATGCTTTAGAAGAACTACACCAAAAACTTGTATGTTGCAAATTGGACCATAATGATGACTATGTATTCAGTATGGCAAAGCAGCCGTAAACATTCATAATGTAAAGAAATAGCCTGTAGTATTTTCAGTTAAATAAGGTTTGTTTGGCCACTTAACATCTCTAATAACGGTAATTACCCCTACTGCCAGTTGACGAGTTCACTCCTGTGTACTATACCTTATAAACAGTCGATTACATACTTTACACACAAATGTAGCATGTACACCATATTTAAATATCATAAGCCTAACTGGTGCTTCTAAGAGACATCAGCAAATAATGAACAGGACAATCTTTTGCAGTATAACAGCTCAGTATAGCATTTATTGCTCCAGCGTTAACCAACAGAGTAAAACAAAATCCTCCCACAAGGTTCTCATCATGTGTATTAAATATATTCTTTCTATGTAAAAAGGGAACTAGCATAGTCTAAAATAGCCTCCATAGCTGACAATGATGCATTCAACTTGAGCTGGATGAAAAAATGTGAATTCACATTTATATTTACATTTCTCAACTTTCACACCTAAATGAGGCCCATTTTCAGTGCAGCGTATGCCAACTGCACTCGAAAAAATGTGCACACATCCCCGGAATCTTTGGTACCATCAAAGTGAGCCTTTCCAACGGAGAATGTAAAAAGCAAAAGAGGAGGTCTAGTGGACACTGATTGGTTATGTTGGGAAAAAGAGTACGAAAACGTTGAATTCAAGTGGCATACCATTTTAATAATGTGATTCCGATATGCTTTAAAAAAGGGATTTTATGGTAAGGATATCAGCCAATGATGGTACTGTATTGCTGAGGACGATGTTGGAAGGCCATTTTGTATTAAGGCGAGTTCTAAATGGCTCAGATGATGGTTCCATGAGGTATTCATGTAACAGGCTAGGACCCATAGTGACTCTTAACAAGCTGATTATGACCAAACTATGCAGGACTTTGGTTCAAGTAGTGTTTCAAATCCTCAATATTTTCTTGATTTAGCTCACAAGGGGCAGCAAAGTTGTTCGTTTTCTCGCGCTAAGTCAAATGTGTAAGAATTCAAGATTTTACTTGGCTGTGACTGCACTCCAGGACCCAATCTCCTCCAGAGCCTTTCCCTCCAGGGGGGGGGGATTATCTGGCGTCATTGAGCTGCCGGGCCACCGTCAGGATCTCCTTGGCTCCTTTGCTCAGCAGGAGGTTGGCGAGGTCGATCCCCAGCCGCTCAGCCCGGTCCTGGGCGCCTCCGCAGATCTTACTGGCTGTCACTCCCACACGCTGCACACGCTCGTCCACTTCCTCGTCCACGCTCTGTCACACAAACAATACCAACAGAAGGTTTGCTATGTGGTATGGTGAAGGAAAAGTAAAAAAAACACTTTGCACAGTTTCTCCAGTCCTTTAGTGAGGTGTGTTCATTTACGCTGCTGAATTTTCTGGTTTAGTATAGCAGTATGAACCCAAAATAAGCAGGTTCTGCTTTGACGACCACAATAACTTTTTCCTCAATTTCTAAATCAAAGTCAGTCTCCTCCAGATGATCTTAACACTAATGGGCTTTTATGACACATTTTTGCTCTACATGCACAACATTCCTGAAATGCCTTTGCTTTGTATTGAATATCATTTCCCAAGGTTAAAATATGCTTTGGGTTTGGTTCGAACCCATAATTATTACTCTTTGTGAAGTTGAACGATCAACGCTGTGTTGTTTCTTACAGTTTCGGGGGTCATCGAGCTGTTACCTTGTCATCAGCAGCGATGTTTGTCTCCATGGTTTCCTTCAGACTGTCTGAGCCATCCAGGCTGTACACTGCCCCCGTCAGGTAGAGCTGCAACAACACAACAGTTTGACCATCAACGTCAGTCAACATTATTTTGCAGAATTACAGATCACGTTAGAAAAAACCTTGTTCGAGACTGGAACAATGATGTGAGTGGGGTATTCACTCACAATGAAGTGCTGGTGCTTAGATTCCACTATGTCAGACTTCTCACTGTGCAATGATAGCATATGTAGGTTAGCATTAGCAGCTCTGTCTTAATCTTAATCCTTTAACAATGTATAGGCTAAAGACCTCAGTTAAAGTACTTCTCAAATTTTTTGCAAAGGAGATTGCCTGAGTAAATCATTATTTTAACATCTGTGTCGAAGTATATTTCTCTATTGTATACAGTGACTATGTTAAAACAAATTAACAGTCTCATCTTCTTACATTTTACTTATCCTACTTATGATCCGAAAGCTAACTATTACAGCTCTAAACTGTAACTCTAATTTTTGTATCTTGTCTTGGGTTAGGGTACATCTAGTGAAGATGACTTTGTACCTGGGACAACTTAGCTTTAGCCTTTTAGCATGATATCATGTATGTAGCAATGAATTCAGATTCAAGAACTTACACAGGGTTTGCATCTAAAAGAAGTCAGCTGGAAACATTAAAATGTGTTTCAATGATGACTAAGCATTGTTAGTTATAAATCTGCCAGCATTTCTGCTGTGAATTGTGTGTGTGTGTGTTACATGAAGCTTGACAGGTATAGCAACAGTAACTAGCAGGGGGAGGGGCTTAGCAAATGACACATTTTATGCTATCCAAATGTGTTTATAATAATAATAATGGATTACATTTTTTAATTAGAGCGCTTTTACAGGTGCTAAAAGTGCTTTACAATTACATATTACACATGTAAATGTCAATACTGTGGACATTACCCACAGGAGCAAATGCGGGTAGAGTGTCTTGCCCAAGGCCTGATGCAGTGGCGGCCGAGGCCCCTTGATCTGATGATCAACGCTCTAACCACTGCGCCAAAACCGTGTGTGCCTCTGCCTAGTGTTCTTACCTGAGAGTCCTTCACTTCAGTGTTTACTGCCACCGGAACACTGCACCCACCCTCCTAAAAACGACAGGTAAATTGAATATATGGGGATTGACATTTTCTTAATAGTTTTCAATGTTTGTGTGTGTTTATATGCGAGTGTGTGTTTGTGTACCAGGCATCTGAGGAAAGCTCTCTCAGTGATGCAGCGCAGCACAGTTTCCGGGTGATGGAGGACCGACACCATCTCCAGGATGTCTATGTCTCTGGCCCGAACCTCCACTGCCAGAGCCCCCTGACAACACACACATGGATTATTCCCCTCAAGAACACATATGGATGTAGTTTGGCATTATTAGCTAGTGTTTCACTTTTTTGTTTATTTAATATTTATATTTTCCATGTTGTTCTTACCTGTCCAACAGCGTACATACAGTCTTCAGGCCCCAGGATCTAACGTGTACAAATCAGACAGTTTGATTGTTAACCTTAAATGGGCAATCATATAAATATTTAGGAAAAATAAGTGACTGCTATTCTATACAATAAACGTATACTACACATTTATACACCATTATTACACCATTATCACATCCATATTATACCCATATCACACTGTTATTCAACCTATTTTACACAAAAATACACCATGTTACACATGGACACAGCCTGTCAAATGATTGTATCCCCCAAGATACATAAAGCATTAAAGGGTGCAGCTCAGATGTGTTAACATTTAGTTACATGAGGTACTTATCTACGGAAGCTCTCTTCTCTTCTCCCAGACTCCATTGAAAAAACAGTCATTTTAACAATTAAGTGCAGTGGTGTGCCTTACAAATGTAACCTCATCTCAATGGCCGCTGCCTTGATGGGTTAGTTTGTGTGTGTTTTTGTACAACTTTGGTAAATCGAAATGAACCAATTGAAACTCCAAAGTCACACAAAAACACACCAATGAGACAGCGGGAGATCAGAGACTCCTGTGTTCTGCAAGGTAGAACTACAGTTTTTGTCAATGGAGTCTGGTGGATTTGAAGACAGCAAATATAACGCCTTTAGCCCTTTATATCGGCATGGAAATATGGGGAAACCATTCTAAATATAGCCTAAACGTGACTGATTTACATATTTTTAGATGTCTGAAATACCTTTACTCTTCACTGTTACTCCAAACTGGGGTGTTCTCACCACCATCTACAGATCAGACCCTCATACAACCCAACAATACTTTGAAATGACAAATGGTGACCCAGAGAGACTTCACAGGGAGGGCTTGTGATGATCACGAAGTGTTACCTGGCTGATGCGGTCATCCCAGCCCATCCTCCCGAGGCCGGCAGCAGCCAGGATGATGGCGGCGTAGTCCTCCTTCTCATCCAGCTTCTTCAGACGTGTGTTCAGGTTCCCACGCTGGAGAACAAGGCTAAGGACAACGCTTCTGAGACTCACACTTAAGCTAAAGATGGACAGAGTGAAGTAAATTCAATCCAATTCCCATCTAATTCTCAGTGATCATCATATTGTAACATTGCTTCCTAGAAAGGATACGATATCTTTGAACTCCAGGTGGGGGAACCTCTTCTTCAGCTGGGCGGCGCGGCGCAGGGAGCTGGTGCCGATTACACTACACAAACACACAGGATGAAGATGAGCTATCCATACTTCTGATATGAGTGAAATACACATATAGTTGGACTGTACCTGCTGTCTGGCAGAGTGTCAAGAGTTTTGCCAACATGTTTGGGGTGTAGCACCACTGCATCATGCGGGTTTTCCCTCCTAAAATCAGCAGAAAGCACAGTGAATGGTTACAGCGGACAACCAGCACTACAAAGTAGTATGTCCTATATTATCTGTGCTGAGGCACAGCTCCTATACCCAGTAAGGCTGGACAATATGGGAAAAATCAAGTATCACAATATTTCTGATCAATATCTTGATATTGTGATGATATTGTAGGGTTGACCATTAATGTTTTCCTAAATTGTTTACACAATGGGATTTCTGATAGATGCCAGAGGGAGCTTCTCTCCGACACACTGATAATTAGAAAAAAAAAACCTTAGATAAATAATATGTAAATAATATGAATATATTAAAAAGTATTCATAGAATGCAAAATAATTATAATCAAACATAGTAAAAAATATTAAAAATCAGTACCCATTTTAAAGCAGGGAGATAAAGATAATTAAACGGTGTAAAAAGGTCAAATGTTTGATTATAATTTTCAAGATGAACACTCAAACTATTTTGCCTTGTGTGCTACTGTAATAAATATGTGTTATATAGTTGTACAATGTACAAAAAAATAAAAACATTTTTTATTTATTTCATTCAAATGGAACAATACCAAATCCCCCCCGGAATAAATAGAGTCTTTGGGTTCTGATATAACAGAATTACTGCACACCAGTGAGAGCACTTACTTGAGCACGGCCCCAATGGTGAATCCTGCAGGCAGCGTGGTGGGGAGGTCTTTCAGGGAGTGGACCACCAGGTCCACCCTGTGGGACAGAGAGCAGGAACATTACATCATATATACAGGCTCTTTATGTCTCATGGTATAATACAGCCATTCAGTCCTGGAGATATTTAACATGGTCACAGCAGCTGCTACATCTGAGGCGGAGAGGAAATGAAAGAGAGCTGCTCTTATGGAGTCCTGAGAGGGGGTTGTGGATAGAAGAAAGTACCTTAATACAGCTGATTGCTGAGTTTTTTGGGAGATTGTATTGGCATAAACTGCTTTGAATTCATACTTGCTACTGGTACGATAATACTACTTTCTTACTCAGTTTTAATGTTACAATTTAAAGAAGTGACTGTAGTTGCTGCATTGAAATCCAAAACACCGACAAGCCAAGGAAATCCAAGTTTCAGTGACATGGATACCCTATTGATTTAATTTAATCGTATATTGACGCCGATCATCGTGTAATTGTTTTCCTGACTGACAATAATATTTAGACTCCATTCAGTAAAAATAATGCACGGTACTCTTACTTTTTTTGATCTGACTGGCAAGGACCTCAGAATGTGTATTAACTTCCAGTCCAATGACAGCGGATGTTTGACTCACAAAGGGGCGGGCCATGACGTAGATGGCAAGGACCTGGACGGGTTACTCTCATGTATACCTGAAGCTTTCTATTGACACTAAGGCTGGAGCCACACAGAAACGGAAACGAAAACGAACCGAATTCGATATCAAAAAAGTCTTCCATCCACACGCAATAGGCGCTGCGCCCCGCCAACGGTGCCCCGCCAACGGTGCCCCCGCACCCCCTGAAATTAAAAGGTGTTTAAAAGAAATTCTTTTTTTATTATTCTTTTTTTTAAATTTATTTGGAATCAAATTGCAACTAATCTATAACTACAGTCACTCTTCACATTGAACATGTGCTCTTTTATTAAATAAACTAAACGCTTTCATTTTCAGTTATGAGTTTAGTGTTTTTGACCCTAAGAAACACTGATGCACTAATCAATAACAATAAGTGGCTCTGTACTTCCGCCACAAAATACACCAACAGCAGCGAAGAAGACTTCCCGAGCATGGTTACCATGGTTGCCCTTCTGTTTATTCTCCGCTGTGAATTTAGCAGCAGAGGTGGGGGGAGGCAGGGCTCTCCCCGAGGCAAGCGCGTGCTCCTGCTGTAAATCTCCCCGGCAGTCCACCAGCAGATGAAAAACACCCACCTCTCCGCCTCTTCCAAGGGACGAGGGAAACGTGCGGCAGAGTTTCCGTTAGAATTTTTTCTGCCGGTCAACATGTCCGTTAAAGTTTAAATGTTCCAGACAAAATTATAAAAGTGCCGGTCAAAGATCTTCTTTGTTATTTATTGAGCTTTAAAACAAATGAATAACGACTCTATATAATAATATAAGAATGATATACGGAGTCTCTCTTTTCCTCCCCCTCTCCTGACAGCCCGTCAGTATTTTCGTTATCAGGAAATTATCGTATAGGGCGTAATCACGGAGCTGTTTGGCCCCCCAGAGCGTTGCGTCCGCAGATCTACCCCCTTAGGGACCCGTTATCGTTATCCGCATTTCCCTGTCGGCCTCGTGTGGCCGAACCGTCTATAACAGGGGTGCCCACACTTTTTTGGCTGGTGAGCTACTTTTGAAATGACCAGCTCACCGAGGTCTACCATAATCGATTAATCTATCGATTAATGAAACGATTAATCGACTATTCGGACTATTATGCCTTGCACAATTTCTCAAACGCCGTCAACTTTTAGATTTAGCTTGAGGTTGTTTTAGGCATGTGGGAACTAACAATGAAGACAATAAAGATGAATACTTGATTAAAAAATACATATATTATTAAATTAACTTAACAAATTGTGAACAAAACTAACATTGCTTTTTATTTAAATTAAATAAATAATATTTCACATCAAAAGAAACAACAATGTTTTAACAAATCGTATTAAATAATCTGATGACAGAACTGTAAACAGAATAGCTGAAAGTTTAACATAATAAATAACTCGGTTACCTCTAATCATTAACCCATGTTTGTATAATGTAGTTAACTTCCTGTGTTGCTACTAGCATACATAACACCTGACGTGGAAACGTTACTCGCTAAAGAGCTACTAGAAAGACAGTGGAACCCGGTGCATTCCTCGGTCTGAATGTGGTGCACTTTTGCTAAATGTTTAGACAAATTGCTCGTGTTACCGCCCTTACATGCTAAACACTCTAGGCAAAGAGCATTGTCCACCTCAAGACGGGTAACATTTAACCACACCTTGGAGCGCTTCTCTTCGCCATCTCCGCCGTGTGTTGCTGCATGTAGCAGCCGCGTGTGTGTAAACTGCCCCGCCCCCCTCGCACACAGACGGGGGAGAGAGAGATCTCGTCTGGATTGGAAAGATCGAAAATACACCGACCATAGACGCATTTGTTTGTCTTTTTGCATGTTAGAAACGAGTTGGCGACACTAAGACTGCGAGATAATGTTTGTGTAGCAATAATACATGACCTTTCTCTTTCTCAACTCGCTACTCGGAGGGAAGTCTCTGTCATATGCCTTGTGAACACTCCGATAATGCCTCTCCATGTTACCTTTCTTTGGCAGAGCGACGCTTGCTTTACAAATAAGGCAAATAACCTTTGAATGTGACATAACAAAAAAATATTCTTCCTCCCATTCTGGGTGGAAGTGGTCAACGTACTGGGCACCTCTGGTCTATAGATAGAGAACTGTAGCGGATACGACCCGTTTCGTCACCGTGTGGCTAGGGCCCAAGTGTTTGTAACTGACGCTATGCTTTGTCTCAAGTGATCCCTGTCAGTGAGCTCTACCGCTCGGTGTTGGTTGGTGAAACAATGGTGTGCAGCCACAGATGACAGCGCTAACACTCACTCGTTCCTCTCCAGAGCATTCTCCAACTCTTTGGTGAACAGACTCTTCTCGCCAATCTGCATTGAGAGAAAACACACAAACAGAGAGGGATTTAGGGTGCATTGTTACCTGTTGCATTGAAAGATATACTACTACTATAAGCTAATCAAAATTGACCTTACATGTCATGTATGGTCAATCAATGGGGATTATTTGATTAATATGTAAACTAGAAATTAGAATGTTCTGTGTGCTGATGTAAAGCCCCATGAAAAGCCTCACCTTTGATAAAGCTGTGTCCAGGATTTTGTCTCCTAACGTTGACATGCCAACTGGAAGAGAGAAGACATTTGATTAACCAGATAAAACTCGCAGAAACACCTGTACTGTCTCATGAAACACATGTCCACAGCAGGGTTTCCCGCTAGGATTTTTTCTCGCCGGTCAAATGTCCGGACAGAATTTATTTTACCGGACAAATTTGAAACTTACCGGTCATGTTTCAATAATAATAATAAGAATTGTGTCGCAGTGTTTCCGTTAGCAGGTAATTACCGGACTAGGACCGGATATGCTGATGTTTAAAACTCAGTTAATGGGAGTCATTTTTATATTGCTTCAGTTTATAATCGTAACAGATCGAAAAATTCAGATTAATTTTTCATAATAACATAATTATTACATTCAAAGAAACTACTTGTAGTAGATGAAGTACATTATTCAAAAGTTTAAATTAACTTTGAATAATAACACGGGAGAAACGGATCCTCTCTTTTCCTCTCTCCCTCCCTCCCTCTCTCTCCTGACAGCCCGTCTCATGCAGCGCGCTAAACAGTGGGCGGGGCTTCAGGTGATTATGCACCAGCTGATCTGATCTCTCTCTCTCTCACATCCGGTTACACTTCACTCGCGTTTATGTCCATATCGATCAGACCCAGCTCTCCTGATCGGCCTTTATAGAGAGCACAGATCAAACTATTAAGAGTGAATATCGGCCGATCGGCAGCCAATCGATCGGAGCATCGGACATTTTGACCGGCAGGTTTTGAATTTAATAATGAAGCAGTTGTTGATCGCTGTAAGAGTAGTGAGGAGTCAGCAGTCAATGATGACATAACACACTGTTCATACAGAGTGTGTCTTTTAAATCAAAATCAAATGTTTGTATTTATATAGCCCAATATCAAGAAACAACTAAGGCTTTATAGATCAACAAATTTGAGTGACAGTGTAAAAAGACAAGATACAATTACAACATATATTTAAATTACAGGTTAGAATGTAAAATACGAGAAAAGAGTAAAACATACCAACAAATAGGATACTGGAGGAAGTTCTAGGGAAGCCTTAACCAGCCCTAACTATAATTCTAGTCTTTAATGTGAGGACGCTGTCTGCCTCCCTGATAGAAAGCTGGTTGCTGATTATGAGCTCTTTAAGGTAGGATTGAGACTGACCATTAAGAAGGGATGTGCTGGGACAGCCTGATGAAAGGGAATTTCACTAATGGGCATACATTAGTTTAGGAGGCTGGATGAAGTAGTGAGCAAGATTAGCTGGGGACAAATCTTATTTGATCTCCACAGAGTCTTACGTCTTACATTCAAGCCAAATGTGCCGACACCTCTACAGGGTCATGTGATATAGAATAAAGGCTGGGTTTTTACCTATTTCCAGGTTAAGTTCAGGGTACAGCTCCTTCAGCTTCTCTGCCACGCTGTCAGTCTGGATGCGAGCCAACTGGGATAAAAGAACATGTTAGCTGATATATTTCAAATAGCCATACACAGTGACAGTCAAATCATGTTATCTTAAAAAGACATTGTTGAGGCTGAGCTACGTTATCTCTGCGGGAGGAGCTCCAGACTTCTTGCTCTGCTGTATCAGATAACTCACATTTAACTGGCTTAGGCTCATGTTCAAACATTTAAATATACACTGATGCAAAAGCCCCTCTCTTTTTTAAATATATTTAGAAAAAATGAGCAATCAAAGTTAAGCTCTGGTTAATTAATGTAGAACTGTACCTGGCTCTTGCGGGTTCCAATCCGGAAGACACGACTAACCTTGCCATTTCCATCCTGCCGGGACAAAAAAGGAAAGGTTTAAACTCACTGTCTGCCAAATTCCTTAAAGATACAATGGTCCAAACTCATCATCAACCTCGTCTAGAACTAGTTTTCTATGTAATGCTGAAACATTTTCTCCGCCGGCCTCACCCTGATGTACTTGTAAGGTCCTTGCTCCATGCTTCTGTGTCCGTGCACTGTGGAGGCTATTGTGTGTTTGAGAGGCTGAGGCTGCCTGCTGTGTCTCGGTGAGAAGCTGAGGTCATATAGCCTCTTGTCTAGATACAGTGGTCTTTTTACCGGACACCCCCTCCCTCCCTCCCTCCCCTCCTACAGGACCTCCACCCCAGATATCTCTGGTTCCAAAAGATAAGTGCCGATTCATTGAGTTCGTTATTAAAAGGCAGGGAGGGGCCGCTGAGCAGGGTTTGAATATGAGGTGTGGTCCCAGGGTTCTCGAGCAACTTACAGACTTTTATTCTTGGCAAGGCATTATATTTTATCGATAAAAAAAACAAAAAAAAAACAGCTAGCTGCCATAGAATAGGAAATATAAATATATGTAAAATCAACATATTTAGCACATGTTGCTGGTTCGTTGAGGAAACTAAATTAAAAAAACACTTTGCATGTCATAAACAAGCAGTTTTTAATGTGTCGATAAGTGTTATTGGTAGGCATGGGATAGTATGAAAACATAAATGTCTTGATTTTGCAGGCTACAATAATTCTGTGAAGTGATATTATCCCCAACACTGTCCAATGATGCTTAAAACTCTTACAATGGCAATTAAATTCCTTTCCTTTATGTTCTTTTCTTTTGTGAACACCCTTTTTCAGTACAAAAGTATCTTAGATAAGGTCCCTTTGCATATAAAAAAGATACTTTGAAAATATATATAAATACTTGCTCAATGTTTAAAATTACACACTTTTTTAAACATTTCCAGAATGTAAGTGAGCTGGACAACTTTTTAAACACTTTCATGTGAAGATATTCTCAATTATGATGAGAACTGTCATTAAAAGTGTCTGGAAGCTTTTGATTGGCTCGAAGTGGTGAAAACCACACTAATTGTCAGAGAGAAGAGTAACAATATAAAAGAACTCCAAATAGATTAATATACAATTAACATCAGTTAATAAAACATATATTTATCTGTATTACATTATAGTAGAGTAACATCATTGATAAAGGTTTGTATGTATTATATGAGATCATGCATCCAATTGCTTTAGAATTGGTCTCATTGGAGTTCCTTAGCCAATGTTATTAGTTTGAATGTTGGTTTGCTAGGAGTCAGGCTACTTTGTAAAACTTAGAAACTCAATGATGTTTGTGCTGTTAGCAAATATACCTACCCCTAAAAAGAAAAAAACACCAGCTCTCTGATGCCCCCGGTTGACTGTCTTAATGACATAAAGACCTGGATGGCGCTAAACTTTTTAAATGGAGGTCATTGTGTTTGGACCAAATGGTGATATCCCTTCCATTGACCTGGGTTCCCTGCAACCATATGCAAAACCCATGGTCACTAATCTGGGTGTCAAAATCGACAGTACTTTTAAATTAGATAAACAGATAAACTCTGTGGTTAAGTCCAGTTTTTATCAGTTGAGGCTCCTGTCCAGAATTAAACCGGTTTTATCCTTTTTAGACTTTGAGCGTGTAATTCATGCCTTTGTTTCTACTCGTCTAGATTACTGTAATGCACTTTATGCCGGCCTAAACAAGACCTCGCTGGCACGCCTGCAGCTTGTACAAAACGCTGCGGCTCGGCTGCTTACAGGAACACGCAAGCATGAGCACATCACACTTATTCTGACTTCCCTCCACTGGCTTCCTGTCCATGTTAGAGTTCATTTTAAGATGTTATCATTTGTTTTTAAATCGCTCAATGGGCTGGCCCCTCAGTACATCTCAGACCTTCTACAGGTGTACACCCCCTCAAGGGCTTTGAGGTCGACTGATCAGCTGCGGCTGGTAGTCCCAAAAACAAGGAAAAAGACCAGGGGAGACCGAGCCTTCTCAGCGCTAGCCCCCAGGCTCTGGAACGACCTGCCCCTCCCATGTCAAATTGTCCCCCACTCTTCAAACTTTTAAGTCCCGCCTGAAGACCCACCTCTTTTCCCTCGCTTTCGAGTCAGTTTGAGTTATGTTTTATCGATTTGTATGCTTTTATTGTCTGTCCATAGCTTTTATGTGCCTTTTATCTATTCTTATGTGTGCCTTTTATCTATTACTGTAATATTATATTTTATTATAATGTTATGTTTGCTGTGAAGCACTTTGGTAAACCCTCTGTTTTTAATATGTGCTATATAAATAAAGTGGACTGTATTGTAATAGCAGTGGAAGAATTAATTACTTACAGTACTTAAGTACACATTTGAGGTATCTGTACTTTATTTTAGTATTGCCATGCCTACACCATCATCCACAACTCAGTATATTTCATTAACATTTGAGAAATCAACTGGTTTGATAATCAATTAATTATTAACATTATATATGCTTCCGTTAGGCAATATTATAAGGAATCATTCTGTAAACTTTCATTGTTATGCGGATGATACTCAACTATATTTATCAATCAAGCCTGATGAAATTAATCATCTAAATAAAATTCAAGACTACCTCAAGGACTTAAAAACGTGGATGACCTTAAACTTTTTGATGTTAAACACGACCAAAACTGAACAGGGCTCGACATTATAATTGGCCCGCTGGCCCGGGAGCACTATTTATACACCCCGGGCCAGCATAACGTACTTTCCACTTGCCCGCTCGGGCCACTAAAAATATTGTTTAAAAAAAAAAGTTTCCTGTGGTATTGGTATTTTGACTAGCAATTTAGTTAAATTGGTTCGTTTATTAAGCTACAACAAAGCGTTCCGTGAGTCGGTTGTCGTTGTTGGGTGAAAAGCAAACAGCTGTTTGCTGCGGAGCTCAGCGCGAGCAGGCTCCCGTGAGCGCGCTCCTTCACTACAGAGTATCGCGCCACCTAACCATTCGCCAAAATGTTTTTAATACCAGCGGTAACCGGCCAAGCGCCGGGCAAAAAACTATTTTCAAATAAAAGAAAGTCACCGGAGGAGTTAAAGGAGAGTGACAGGGAGCATGAGAAGAAGAGGGAGAGAAAGTTTCAGCTTGATCGATGGAGTTGGCTTCTAGTGCAGTGACGCGTCCTAAAACCCTTTTATAATCTATCGATTAGATTTATGATTCGAAAATTATAAAAGTAGGGTAGACATGTGGAGATTATCCGGCTGAACAAAACGTGCAGGTTTGTTTGTTTTCCACAGACCTTATTTCCAGCTATTTTCCAAAACCCTTGTCGAGGGAACCAGCAGCTTACTTCCTGGTTTTAGGACGCGTCACTGGCTGCACCTCTCAATACGATGCCAATATAAACAAGGTCTTCTGTCGGCTCTGTACATCAATGCCGACCTATGCTGACAAGCAAGTGAAGAGTAGAAAATATAAAAGGTATTGGCTTTAGGGAAATGTCCCAGCAGTTTAGGATAATGAAGGATCTAATCTATAGCCATTACATGTCTAACTCCTAATGACAGGAAGGCAGAAAGTGCATTATACAAATAATAATACTCATAATAATAGCAGACATTTTTTAACAATGACCACAATATCATTATTTTAATAAACCAAATATGAACAAATGAGGAAGAACTGATTGTTCAAATGTTGTAGTACAAGTAGTAATGTATAAATTACTATTGCAACAAATGTGTTAATTTTCTTCATTATTTGTCGATATATTTTTTTTTTTGGACGAATGCTCCGGGCCAGTGGTTACAATGGTGGGGCCAGTGACAATACAATTCCACCGGCCCGGAGGGCCAGTGGCTTTTTACCCTTAATGTCTACCCCTGCTGAAGTTATTGTACTTGGCCCGAAGAATCTACGAAACAAATTATCTAAAGATATACTAACTATGGATGGCATTAATTTGGCCTCCAGTGAGACTGTAAGGAATCTTGGTGTTATATCAGGATTTATCCTTTAACGCCCACATAAAATCAATCTCAAGGACCGCCTACTTCCATCTACGTAACATTGCAAAAATCAGGCATATCTTGCCTCAAAACGATGCAGAGAAACTAGTGCATGCATTTGTTACTTCAAGGCTGGATTATTGTAACTCCTTATTATCAGGGTGTACCAAGAAGTCAGTCAAGTCGCTTCAGCTAATTCAAATGCTGCAGCTCGTGTACTAACCAGAGTTAGGAAAAGGGACCACATTACTCCTGTTCTGGCTGCCTTACACTGGCTCCCTATAGAGCACAGGATAGAATTTAAAATTCTTCTTCTCGCCTACAAAGCCCTTAAAACCCTTTCATGCATGTATTATGAAAGCCTCAGTCAGGATTTTTTTACCAAGTGTTATTATTGCTCTTGGTGCATGAAAAACAAGATTTAAACCTTTTTTTTTTTAATCTAGTTTTTTCAAAGAGATTTGTATATGTCCACTCAGGCGGACAGTATGCGTTCAGGGTTTGAACTGAAGAGATGTACATTTTGAAAAAATGATAAATAAAGATGTGCAAACTTAAAATTACATTATAATAACATAAGTATATTGATTTACGGCCCAAAAAGATATTGCAGATGAAGTATTTTCAAGAATAATCAGGGCCAGGGGCCAATTTGAGGCCCCACGCACAGTTATTTGATGAGTGCTAGTGGAGCCTCGCAGCGGCGAAACCGTGCCGCGCCACCCTAATTGCGCCACATAAGCGCATAGGTGCGCCTCAGATGAGGCCCCCCTCCGCAAGGTGTGGCCCCCTCCTCAAGGTGAGGCCCCACACAGTCTGCATGATCTGCCTGTAGGGAGGGACGGCCCTGGGAACAACAGCAGCAGTACCAGTATGAATTGTAGTTGAAATATAGCCAGTGATGCATGACGTCCACTGTAGTGGACAGGTGGTTAACCATGATTTCCTGTAAACATAACATCAATACTTTGATAATTTATGAATTATATGATTCCTTAGTTGTTACTTGATGTCACCACCTTTTTTATACCTGCAGGGGACGCTTTCCATAAAAGGATTGGCAGGATATAGATGGGTGACTTGGTCCATGTGGCTTTCTGTCGTCCATCTTGGTTTAGAGACATGGGGGGGCCTCGCTGCGGGGAAGCAGTGTGTGGACCTGTCAGCGCAACTTACATGATGCCGAATTTAACAAACACATTTAAATAATTGTTTTAACGGCATAATAATAAGGACGATCGTCCGTTCTGTGATTCTCCAGAACACACGTTATGATATTAGGGTCACGCAGAGTGAGATGAGATTGCTGTCCCTTTAAGAGAGAGAGAGGGGTGTGGCTTGTGCATACGTGTTTGTGGATGGTAGAGCGACAGTGAGGGAACGTGTGTATGTTTCTGGAAGTGAAATGAGGAAGCAGAAAAACAGTGGTCTGTGATGTATTTTGTGAAACAGAAGAACAGCTAAATAAATGCAACGACCTCCCAAGAAGAGCTCGCCTCTCTCCAGTCATTGAAGCTAAAGTGGGTTATTGAACCTGAAGCTTGTTGCTTCTGCCCTCCCCGACTACGGTCTGAGAGCCGACAGGAAAGTTCAACACACAGATGGCCAGTCTGCCCCTTTGTAGCATATTATTTCGATGAGAGATGAGCAGATCGCCACTGGGCTTTCAATAAATACACAGCCACGCAAAAACTGCGGAATTTGTACAGCTCCTTATGGGTACTGCAATTAGTGAAGTGTTTTCCTCCGTGGTGAAACGATTAGCACCACGGAGGAAAGCGGCAGAAAGTCACCTGGAGATAAAGAGAGCGGGGCTGCATTGCGTGCTCCTTCTGCAGGTAACGGGAGACGCGCTCTGGCGGCGGTCTCGTTCAGGATCCTAAAATACAATTTAAATATTTTGCACACTTATTCCACTTATTCCTAGTGTGCCACTGGTTACGGTGCCGCGTGCCAATGTTGGCACGCGTGCCAGGGGTTGCCGACCCCTGTACTAGGGCATTGTGTTCCAAGAATGCAGGGTTGTTGGTTGTTCCTAGAGTCTCTAAAAGTACAATGGGAGCCAGAGCCTTTTCTTATCAAGCTCCACATTTGTGGAATCAGCTTCCAGTTTGTGTTCGGGCGGCAGACACCCTATCCGTTTTTAAGAGTGCGCTTAAGACCTTCCTTTTTGATAAAGCTTATAGTTAGGGCTGATTAGATTCAGCCCCTAGTTTTGCTGATATAGGCTTAGTTTGTCGGGGGACATCTTACTTCTTCCTTCTCTGGAGGATGTTTTTCCTCCGAAGATGTCGCGAAGAGACGGAGCGGCTCCACCTGTTGCTGCATGCGATCTGCGATTTACGGAGGCCTGCTCGTCGGGAAGAGACGGAGCGGCTCCACCTGTTGCTGCCTGCGATTCTGCGATCTGCAATCTACGGAGGCCTGCTCCCACCTGTAGAATACGGCTGTACTGGAGAGGTTTTTACCCCGGAGTCGTCGCGGAGAGACGGAGTGGATCCACGCTTCGGGCTTGGCCTGCTTCCACCGGGTGTGTGCTGCTGTACGGAGGAGGATTTTACCACCGCTGGGGCCTGCTTTCCACCTGTCCTGGTTCTGCTGTTGCAGAGGCCTGCTTTCACCCCGGGGATACCACGGAGGGACCGGAGCGCTTCCACGCTGCTGTTTTCGCCTGTCCTTTGCTGCTCTGCTGATTTGCTCCAGGAACATCGCGGATACTGTGTGCTGGTCTGGGAAAATGGCCCATATCGGGATTCTGCTGTGCCTGTTAACTGTTTTGGACTATGTGAAGATCTCTTGTCATTCTGATAAGTCTACTGGATTCAGGTCTGTTCTGCCACCCACAGTGGGCATCCCCTGCAAAGGTTCGGATGTGTTGCTCAAACAATTACCGGTTGCCTTGTCACAGACAATCTGCTCGACAAAATATGTTTGTCTTTTTTGTTTTCCTGCGATGATGGTTCTTCAGGACTGCTTCTTAAGCTCTAATCACACTCTCGCAGACTTTTCCGGTGTTTCTAAAGTAGATGACAATGTATGTGTGAGGTTTAAGAGGAAAAGATGCCTGGTTTTTTTGTTGTTATTACTGTCAGGAAATGTACAACCTAACCCTGGTCCGCGCAGTAGTAGTAGTCAGATCGCTACTCCTACTGATTTTAAAGCTAGGTCTGGGTTGGGTTTCATCCACTTGAATGTGCGCAGTCTGTTAGGTAAACTAGATTTTGTCCGTATCTGGGCGAGCTCAACTGACGCTGACGTCATTGTTTTATCAGAAACATGGCTAAATAAATCTATCTTGGCCTCTGACATTGCCTTAAATGGTTTTAATGTGTATCGTACCGACCGGCCTAATAAAGGTGGTGGCATTGCCATTTATGTTAAGAATAAGTTCAGTGTAACCACATTAGTTTCCAAATCGATCATTAAGCAATTTGAATTTTTAGCCATAAATATAGAAGTGGCAAAGGGTCAACAGGTCATGGTAGTGAGTTGTTACAGACCCCCCTCAGCTGTCAAAGACTCCTTGTCTTCAGTAGCAAATCTTTTATCACAACTAGACTACAAGGAAATAGTGCTACTTGGAGATTTTTGAGGCCAGGAAAAGGCTAGTCACTGTGACCTTTTTACCTGTGCTGGACTATGATGATTTGATTTATATGAATGCACCTGCCAATTGCCTGGTCAAGTTAGATGCTGCGTATCACAGTGCACTGAGATTTGTGACTAACTGTAAAGCATTAACCCATCACTGTACCCTGTATGCAAGGGCTGGTTTGCTTTCACTAACTGTACGGAGGCTCAGTCACTGGTACATTTTCATATACAAAGCCATGTTAGGGAAACTTCCATCTTATATCTGCTCCCTGATCTCACGGCGAATTGTAAGTGGCTACTGCCTGAGATCGAATGCTGTGGTTTTATTAAATGTGCCAACTGCTAGGACTGTCTTAGGGAAGACAGCGTTTAGATGCGCAGCTCCTCTGTCTTGGAATAGTCTGCAAATTAAATGGAAACTGAACAATCTGGTGCCACTAAATGTTTTTAAAGCTCGGTTGGATGCTACTCAATCGGAAGCTATTGGTATCTGTTTATGTGGATAATTATGTAAATGATGCTGTATGATGTCCTTTTGTTGTTCTATTTATGTTTTTGTTTCATGTGGAACTACTTCTCAATGGGATGTATCTGTCTAAATAAAGGTTTGAAATGAAATGAAGATTAAGAATAGAACATATGTATCCATAATAAAAATAATAATACGTTTCAGCACAATGTTTAAATTATTAATCAACTGACTCCAAGAAAAACTGCTCCTAGTAATATTGTATATTTTCTGGTGATGCTCAATGTATAATAGTTATACTCGGTATTTAGGACTTATTATACTGATTTACATACATTCAGTACTGTGGACAATCCCCACAGGAGTAAGTTGGGGTCAAGTGTCTTGCAGTCTGCAGTAATTTGGGGTGAAGTGTCTTGCCCAGGGACACAACGACATGCTGACTGCAGTGGGACTCGTACTTGCTATCCCCTGATTCGAAGCACACTATCCAATGAGCCACATCCTCCCTCGAATCAGTACAATGTGGCATTTTGCTGCCTACCCCATGTAAGTCTGCAGTGGCTATGCTAATCATTTAGGCATGCATGCATGCATTTAGTAAAATGTACAGCACTTAATATTATAAAAAATATCATAACACGTAACGTCGGACAGCGGAAGCAGCTGCCTATTTTGTAAAAGTGTAATAAAGCTATTAAAGCAGTTAAAACGAAACTCCTCTGGTGGTTTATTTTGCAATTCCCAATATATATCTTAATGGAAGTTAACCACCATATATTTTGGAGTGTCCTAACATTCTGGGTTGGAAAGTTAAACAGGGACGCCGACTGGATGGGTAACGTTTACAGCTTGCTATTTAAGCAATGTTGACAACATATTACTAGTCTGTTATCGCAGTTTATTACACTAAAAACTTAGTCTATGACCTCAAAATTGATCATTTCAAACTCAACTCTTAAACATGTTCATTAGCTTTTTCTAGCTCGCATGTGTCCATGGTGTCAAGGTTTAACAACTCTCTTTTTGCTCGACCAATGAGAACCCAAGCACTGGAACCGACACACGGGTTAACCAATCACCGCTCTCCAAATGACAGAGCATACGGAAATGGCGTTTGCCATCCACAGCGAGTACAGAAGGTTCTCCATTCATGGCGCAAAGCACCGGGTTAATTTGCTTAAAACCTACCGGAGAAGTTCCTTCCGCCGACATGTCGTTGACCCGGTTCGCCCCACCGTTCTTGCAAGGATCCACAGCGCGATTTGCTTGACTCGGAGACCATTAAACAACACGAAATCCTTGAAAAAGTCAGGGTGCTGCTCTCATTCAGCCCCATGAGTGAACGCCGAGGCTGTGATGTCATTGGACTGTCCAGAGGTCATTTCCTGGTTCCGCCTTCTAGTTCTCTCCACGAGCAGCGGTTAGCGTGAGGTCCTATGGGATTAGTTTTGTATCATAAAGATAAAGCAACACTTTTTCAGAATAAAGCAAAACTATGAGTTTAAAAGAAAAAAAAACTGAGTCAAGCAAAATAAAATAAATTTCAAAAATAAAACTATAAGTTGCAAACAAATCATTTGTGTAATCATGTAAACTATAAGTATTTTTTCTTTGTTTTAACATAGGTTTTTGTTTGCAGTTCTTGTTTCTTCTTTCTCAATGATCAGACTTTTGCTCTCGCTGCAGCTCTCTCTTTTGCGCTCCCTCATTTTTTGTTTGAGATTCTGACACAAACCTCCCAGGTGGGCAGGACTTTCAGGGGTGCGTCCCCATTGGCTACTCAGTTTTTGAGTGACAGCCCAGTCCTCCAGCGATTGTACAGTGCAGGCAGCTGCGGTGCGGTAGCTGAGCGTGGATAGAACACCCCAGAAGAACCAGCATTTCAATTATTATAATACTACAAGTGAAAATATATGTAAGTATTGATCATTTGTGTTGTTTGTGCTGTACTATACGGTCTGTTTCTTTATTGTGGTAAGTGAGAAGTAAAGCTGTGTTATGAAAGTTAGCTTTTACTACCTTTTAGATCCATACCAATGCAAGCTAAGTAGCCTAACCGTTAGCTACATAGCTAGCAGTGAGTGAGCGTTCAGTCACCGACGCACACACTCAAACTGACTCGTGTGCCTGACTCTACCAACAGGCTTTCATGATTATGTTTAGATATGCAAGTATAAGCTATGATAGCTTATTTTATTAACATGCTAATTTGATATGAAAATCAATGGAGGCTGAGTTAACTTTGTAGGAAAACCTACCGTCCTTGATGCCCCTGACCTGTGTTTTATTTGTTAACTTCATATTTTTCATTTCCTAAAACATTTTTTTTCCTCTCATATTAACAGTGTGGATCATTGAGACAGCGTGGCGTCCAGAGTCTTATCCAATTTTCCCACTTCCTCTGAGGGGACAGCACGGAGCATGAAGAAAGAACTGCACCAGCTTCATCCACGCTGGCGTTACTGTTATCACTTGCTCAGTGTCATTTCATTTGACCAAATGTCTTTACATATACATTTAATAGATTTATTATTATCCACTTTTTATGTCCTTTTATTTAAAACATTCTTTGAGACTTCATCTGGTTCAAATTTCAATAAATGTAATTTGTATAATCACTCTTTTGTCTTTATTCTACATGAAAATGTTAGATTCCATTCAAATCTGTTGATTATTCATATCTTCCTCAGGCTAGGAATAGTATGTCGAGTTTTTAATGCTAAATGTAGGCTATATCATTTTCTCACAGGATATAGAATGAAACCACACGGTTTTATCCATTGTGTGTGAATGCTTCAGCTCTTCAGACCAACATAGTAAGATGCGAGCATTTTCCTAATTGTGTTGGTATGCAACCTAGGTCTGGTCTGTTTCATAAAGCAAATCTGCCACTTTTATATTGTAGAATTTGTTAGATTAAAGCAGTCTTTAATTGTTTGTCCTAAACATAGCAATATATGCTTTTCAAATGTAACATGTCTTTGAAAAATAACAGTATACAGTTTATATTGTGTATCACCTTTAGCTTAAAAATACATAGATGTGTTCTTTTAATCTATAAAATGAATAGACACTTTATCAATCCCAAATTGGGCAATTATTTAACAGCAGCAGTGTGTTCAGGTATTCAAATATTTAAAGTTGGAATAAAGTATGAACTACACATCACAAGTATAATGCACTGCAATCCATAAGATAAGTCCAATATGTTCATCAAAACTCCCCAGGAGACACCGACACTAACGTGGCCGAGAGGACTCCGGAGTTTGCTGCATGAGTTGCACTGTATGATCTGTGGTGTAGTGGGCTGTCACTCAAAAAACACACCCCTGAAAGTCCCGCCCACCTGGGATGTTTGTGTCAAAATCTCAAACAAAAAGTGAGGGAGCGCAAAAGAGAGAGCTGCAGCGAGAGCAACAGTCTGATCATTGAGAAAGAAGAAACAAGAATTGCAAACAAAAACCTATGTTAAAACAAAGAAATAATACGTATAGTTTACATGATTACACAAATGATTTGTTTGCAACTTATAGTTTTATTTTTGAAATGTATTTTATTTTGCTTGACTTAGTTTTTTTTTCTTTTAAACTCATAGTTTTGCTTTATTCTGAAAAAGTGTTGCTTTATCTTTATGATACAAAACTAATCCCATAAGGGTCAGTGATCGAGGGTTTTATGATCGATCCATGTAATTATGATAGTATATTCCAAGTTGACATAAGCAAGAATAAACCTCAAGTAAATACACACAATGTGGTTAACTTGGGATCACATTTTAAATAGAGTTAAAGAGATGTTTGAAATTGTGCAAGTAATCTATTAAAGGTGGGGTTGGTAAATTTGAGAAACTTTCATCAAATTGAGAACATTAATCTGTGGAAGCCGTAGCACTGTAAAAAGCACGACCAATAATGTTAGCAGGCCCGGCTAAAATAACTGGATGGCCTACCTGCCTGTCAGCCTTCCATCTGTGCACAAACTTATCTCGTGCCCTCATAGAGTGGCGAAGTCCCTCCCCTTCCGGTGGACCTCATTTTGAAAAAAATATGTATTGAAGTCAATGGAGAGAGAAAGATTATCTTTCGATCCCGTTTGAATTGTGCCACGAATTACATATATGATGTTTTTCAATTTAAAAGATAATTTTGCAAGTTAATGTGTCGTAAAACTGTGAAGTAAAACACATTTGTTTGTGTGAAACGCTCAATGAACTACACCTCTGGTCTCGCAGAACAACACACGTCACTAAGATGGCCGTCACTACCGTCTTGTCAACAAAACGATTGACAACCCTCACTATCACCACAAGGAAACACGTCTAGAAGAATGTCATGCAAAGCTGCCTTCCTGCCTTACTTTGATTCTCTCTGCATGAAGTAGAAAAGATCGGCGATCGCCGATGCTAGCGTTAGCATTTCTCCCCCGGGCTTAAATTGTGTATTATAGAATGATCACACGGGAGACAGTACTCTTCAAAGGGTTCACGAAATATGACTACTACTCTTACTGTTTAACATTTTGGGTTACTTAATGTTACTTCATAGTAAGGCTAATAAAAATGACAAGGCTGTAATGCTAACTAACGTGCTAGCTACTAGCTAGGTAGCTAACTTGATCCAGCCACTCCTGGTCCTTTCATCAGATGGGAAGCGAAAGAACGAGCAAGACCCATTGCTGGTATGATAACAACCTGGTACTAAGCACACAGGCATCTTGTTAAAGTTATCTTATCTTAGCCAGCGCCATATAGATAGATTATATCTATATGGCGCTGATCTTAGCTATCTCTTAGTGGAGGAAAACAATTGTGACATCATTTACGCGACTCTGGGATTTGTAGTCTTTCTAGTTCGTATTTTTCATAGTCTTATATTTCAACAGTTTTAAGACAAACTGTGACTTTTTTGACATGGAAATTATTTTTTAAGATTGACAAACATATGTGTAATTCATGGCACAATTCAAACGGGATTGAAAGATAAGTTATCTCTCTCCATTGACTTCAATACATTATTTTTCCGAAATAAGGTCCCATGGACCGGAACTAGATGGGCGGGACTTCGCCACTCACATTGTGCACGTTCGTGTGTGTTGGAGGAGGGGCTCTGTAAGGAAGTCTGAAGGAAGTGGCCACTCACCAAGTGTCATAAATTAAAAAAATATTGATTCGAAAATAATATACAGTACAAGTAGCCGTCTGGGTCTCTGTGTTTCATTCAAACTCGGTTCTGTGTGGAACGAGCCATTTTGTGTGCGCGCGAGCGAGAGAGAGCGCACCATACCGGAAATCATTGTTGTTAGCTTCTGGTGCTAGCGAGCTACTCTAACGGATATAAGGTGCTTTTTCAACAGCAAGGTGGAAGAGAGTCCTCTCCTGTCAGACTGAGAGGCTCAGGTGAGCTAAAGCAGTGGTTCTCAACTGGTCAGGCCTCGGGACCCACTTTTTACTTGGTCAATACATCGCGACCCAACATTTTGAAGCACTCAAATCTATTCAACAAAAAAATCGTGCTGTAATATATACGCTTTTCGGCATACAATATTAATAAAAGTGAAGTAGCCTACAGTGCATATATCCCTTATATCCCTTCACAGAACTAAAGTATGCTTTTAAAAAAGGTTTAATGAGATGATGGAATCAAAGCTGAACTATATAAAAAGGCACGCATGCTGAAAACCCAACCCCAGCAGGGGGGTCTGGGGGGATTCTCCCCCAGGAGATTTTTAGAAATACTAACATAAACTATGCGTTCTGGTACACTCTGAGAAGAAAATAAATAGATGTATTACTACCCGACATATTAATAATATTTTATGCCATTGTTTGTTTTTCACTTTGTTCTGACATCTTGCTGCGAGAAGAGCAAAGAGGAGAGAGTCTGTGTGACTTACTTTAAATTGTGGGTAAGGGTAGATAGCTCCCATTGTTCTGTGACCTGTCAGTCATCAGACCGGGGGTCATATTTCATTATGTGTTCATTTCTATCTGAAGTTGTACCCATGGATGTATAAAGAAGAGTTCTACCGCAAAGTTATTCTCCGTGGGGACTTCCGGCAACAATCTTGATTCTGATTGGCCAGAAGACTCGAAAAAACATCAGCAAAGATATTTTATTGAGAAGATGATCACTATGTGACAAAACTGTTTATGGTCTCCGGTACTTCCAGTCCAACGCTGACTGCATTCACAGCGTTAGAAAATCGGGCCTTCAAAATAAAAGTTTGACTTTTTCCCCCCCAAAAAAAACAAAATTCCAAAAAAAAAATTTTCCTATTTTTTTTTCTTCACTCACACATCCGCGACCCACTCGAAACGGGTCCGCGACCCACTTTTGGGTCGCGACCCACCAGTTGAGAACCACTGAGCTAAAGGACTCTCTGAGTGTTTAGATAGTTAACTTTAGTCTAAGTTATTTCAGTGGGTCTCAAATGGTTTGGTCAAGATTAATGTAAACAATTATTTTCCGAGGCACACGTTTATATGATCATTATGGGTATACAAAAATAAGAGAATAAATTAAAAACAGGTATGAAATACTGTATGACAGTAAAACAAGAATAAAGTTTAAAAGGGGAGTGATTTGTAAAATATCCATAAAGAAAAAGAAAATCTGTTTACAGTTCTGTTTCATATGGGTGTTGAGAGATGTATCCATATATCTCTTCATTTTGTTCTCAAAGTGCACCAGATTGATGCTTTTAACTTCAATATTTAAAAACAAATCTTCCCGGGGGAGCATGCCCCCGGACCCCCCTAGGATGTTAGGTCCACACACCACCTATACAAATAGCACTTTTTTTCTAACGTTCATATTGATGTATTTTAATAAATGTTAACTTGGCCCATTACGTGACTATTTCTGTTGGGGGGGGGAGGCAACTTTTTTTTGACAGAAAAATGTTGAGAACCACTGCTTTAATTAAGTACAAGATCTGAGTACTTCTCCCACCTCTGCAATCTGACGTTTGGCTTCTTCTACATATGTGTGTTTTTAAAGGCGGTTGGCATCCAGACATTGCATTTGGAGTTTGTTTTATTGCTGTATGATTATTTTAAGTGGATGTTCAATATTATAAGAAGTATTACTGGGAACTAATATGCCTACAGTTCATTTTATTACTGGGTTATTTGTAAAAACATAAATAAATATTGTATTTTATTGTTTATTTATGGAGAACTTCGTTATTGCGATAAGAGAAGGTTCAGACCTTCTTTGGGGAGTGAGTGGAAGCACGTGTTATCATAGCTTTCGAACCTACTTAACAAAACTACGTTTTTCTTAGGGAATATCAGGAAAAGGAGGATGAAAATGTGTTGTGCTTCTGTTCCTATTGAATAAATAGATTCTAAATCCTTTATGCACACAACAGTGTCATCTGGTGACCAAATAAAAGTACTGCAACAGATGAATTCTGTAAAATCGTGGTGGAGAATAATAATCTAAATGGAACATGTCATGCTGTCAAATTAAAACATAATCTTCAAGGCTTAAATATGATGATATTTTTGTACGCTTTCTTACATATGTTTGCATAATTTTAACACATGTTTCCGGAATCTGCAACAAATAAGCACACATATCTTAAGATCAGGTAGAAAAGCCTCTTAGGTCTAATAAAGTCAGTTGATATTGTGCTTTACCGGTGCATATTTCCAACCCATTTATTTAATTGAACACAAACCAGTTCACGCCAGTTTAGTTCTGCTACATGAAGGTCAAAGGGTTGGTTGAAATGATTAAATGCAGTTTGATACAGTTTATAAATGTACAATACATACATGTTTAATAATATAGAAGTTCTGTTCAATGTATTTCATTTGTAAGGTTGTTTTTTGCAAGTATGTGCTTTTTATATACATATATAAAATACAGTAGACTGTACAGTATGAACTCAAAATGAAATGAAAATGGTTTGTTAATACGGAATATGGATGAAAGGTAGACATCGGTAGCTGGATCTATCTATTTATATGGATCTATCTATCTATTACTCTCAATTGAGAGTAATAGATAGTGCGCTCCTTCCTCCTTTTCTCTTATTGAGAGTCTCAATGAGAGGAAAAGAGGAAAAGAGGAAGGAGCGTTTGTGTGTGGAAGTAGAACGAGTAACTTATTTATGCAACACGGCCAACATTTTGGGGAACACGTCACTGGTTTCCACGGTGGGCAGTTCTATCGCTGCTCTTCCGGTGGAGACGTGGCTCTGTCCTGCTGCCATATTGACGCTAGCTAGCTAACAATCACACAACTTGAAGTCAGCTGTACATTCGCACCTTTCTATTCCAGACTGACTAGAAATCACCAAATCAAGAAACACGAGAGACAGAAGATCGTCGTTCCATAGAGAGAGACCAAAATGGTGAGTGACAGTCTAATATCCGGGTATTTCCCTGGCTTTCATCGGGCCTAGCAATGATCATAACACTGGCTAACCTGCAACTAGCTAAACCTGGGTATCAGTTAGCTAGCCTGTCCAAGAGCGAAATAACAGGAAAACCACACGTTGGTTTCCACTGCTCTGACAATACTAACTTCATATTAATGTCTTTAAATTAACTAAATTAATCGTCGTTTCATTATACAGAGTCATATTTTAGGTCAGTAGTTGATTCAGAGTGTGCAGACATTGCTGACGTTAACTAGCCTGACAAGCTAGCGCTAGCGTTAGCTCCTGTCACTAGCCTATCCCGAGCTAACATTACCTGCTGTCATTATGTCTAAAGCCAGGCAACACGGTATAATGTCATTGAGTTATCTTAATCTATATATACATTATCATGTTTACTAACATGTTGTTACAGCATGTATAAAGGGCTGTCAACGTTAACCTCAGTTGTTGGTTGTCTGCATCAAGTTCAGATCCGTTGCAGTCGGTATCTTTCATTTCTAACTTCAGCCCTTGTCAACGTGGAATACATACAGTTCCTTCCCTCATTTCCCTAAGTGAAATTTACAGTGTACTCATATTACGCTTAATTTAATGAACCTTCACTTACAGTTTTATGTAAGTTATTTTCGGGTGGTAGAAGTACTCAGATCTTGTACTTCAGTAAATGTAGAAATACACTGAATGTCACAATCCTGCATAAAGTCCTGCATTCAAAATGTAACTCAAGTAAAGGAACAAAAGTAAATATCATTTACGCATTTAAGTGTTTGTCACAGCTGGTGAAGGTGCAGCTTGTTTGAATGACTTTGTATACTGCAGGGTAGCTTGTGAATTTACTCCATGTGTAACTTAAGTCTTATTTAAGGGTTGATTATATTTCACATCATTATTTCTACTTCTGCAAAGTTGCTAAAGGTATTAAATAAATGTAGCAGAGTAAAAGTACACGATTTACCTCTCAAATGAAGTGGGCTAGAAGTACAAAGTAGCACACAATTGAAATACTTAAGTCAAGTACAAATTCCTCAAAATTGTAATTGAGTACAGTAATCGAGTAATCTACTTAGTGTCTTTAAACCACTGGTTAATTTACTGGAAACAAATGCTACCGGTCAACACTGCTGTGGTCCGAGTCTAGTGTGTTGAGAACGCCTCACCAGACCCCTTTAGAATTGTTGGTTTCTTGTCAGACATACAAACATTGTTAACACAAACTTATCTTTTCTGAATTCATTATAAACAATGTCAAATTTGGGACATGTTGTAGCAATTGTTTTAATAAAATGCCATGTTGTATGGCTAGTTGCCATGCAACAACTACAGTCTTCTTCACACAGTAGGTTGCCTCAAGCAGTGCAAACAAATAATAAAGTAGGACCTCTGGTGAAAGGGTGGATTGGCTGCATTTTAAAAACAAATGTGTCTTAAGAAAACATTTAATTTAAAGATGTTTGACTTGGTAAGATGTGCTCTCCCTAGACAGAGGCTTACATTATTGGAATTTGGGTTAAAGGAAAGAGGAACTGTATCATTTGCACAGTACAGTTAATGTATCCCCATGACTTACCTTTGCCTTGAGCGTACAGTTCCATGCTCAAATAAAGTATGCATGTACAATGTGTTTTTATTAATAATAAAACTGAAGCACTGCAGGTACTACAACAGTCTGTTTTTTCTCCACCTCCAGGTGCTGTTGGCAGCGGCGGTGTGCACCAAGGCCGGCAAGGCCATCGTATCGCGGCAGTTTGTGGAAATGACCCGGACACGCATTGAGGGTCTCCTGGCTGCATTCCCTAAACTGATGAACACGGGCAAGCAGCACACCTTTGTGGAAACAGACAGTGTTCGCTATGTGTACCAGCCCTTGGAAAAACTCTACATGGTCCTCATCACCACCAAGAACAGCAACATCCTGGAGGACCTGGAGACCCTCAGACTCTTCTCCCGCGTGGTAAGGAAACATGCAGGTGTTTCTGCCTATGCCTAGGAATGATGTTCATTATAAGAGGATATACAGTTAACATGACACATTGCAGTATGGAGAATGGCAATTGCTTTAATGATCCCTTTCTGTATCACACATCACATTACTGAAAGCTGTCAGCCAGGTTCTTGTTTTTCTCCTTTGAGTTATTTTAGCATGTACTATAGCAATCCTCAGCATCCCAGTGTGCATTCATGGCTTTATATGTAGGAGTATGCATTTGGAAATCCAACACTATGTAAATATGAAGCTTAAAACCAACATAATGGATTACTGTTTGCTTCTTTAATACTCCATTATAAATTCCTAAGTACAACCATTTATGAACCATTTAATTTTTTCTTAATTTTAATTTTAACTGAAAAATAATACACATGACAAACTCAGACAAAATAAACTAAAGACCAGAAAATGATGTTCACATTTTAGGCAGTCATGTTCAACACTGGGTCTTTTATATCATATCTCATAACAAAAAGCGTTGAATTAGGAGAATATTATATGGAAAATCAGTAGTTGTTATATGAATAAGTATCATCAGAGAAAACAATATGACCACAACTCATAAAGCGATAGTATTTAGCTTACTTAAAAGCTATTAATTTCAAGCTAATTTGTTTAAAATCCAAAATGTATTATTTATCACAATAATGCTGCACTGCTTTTGTTCCTGTATTTTATAGTAAATGTTATTGATTTTCAAGAAATATCACACCGCTGGTTTATTTTAACTATTTAATTTATGTTATTGCCCTTTTATGTTTTGGATAAAAGCAAGCAGGAAATTGAATATATATATTTTTTTAGTACTAAAACCCATTGTGGGTTGATTTCCGGGATTTATGTTCGTATTACATTTTATTTAAAAAAGTAGTTCTGAAATACCAAGCATAATATTTCATAATTAAATCATGTATTACAAAACAGATTGGGAATTGAGAAAATACTACAATTTCCTTATTTAAAGGTGGGGTAGGTAATTTTGGAGAAACCGGCTCGAGTGCGCTAGAATTTAAAAATACACAACCGGAAAAAATCTGCGACTTCCTTATAGAGCCCCTCCTCCAACATACACGAACGCGCACATGACCAATGAGGGCACGAGATAAGTTTGTGCACAGATGGAAGGCTGACAGGCAGGTAGGGCATCCAGTTACTTTAGCCGGGCCGGCTCAGGTGATTGGTCGTGCTTTTTACAGCGCCACGGCTTCCACAGATGATATTTTTTTATGTATTTTTTTGTCAAAGCACTTCAGATATTCATTGCTATCGGAATGTTAAGAGCATTCCATGGAATATAACAAAAAGTCTATCTCGAGCCGGTTTCTCAAACGTACCTACCCCACCTTTAAGGAAAACAACAAATAGTAAAAACCACACTATTACAACTATAAAGTAATATGAACCCTCAGGCTATTTTAACAAAACTGTGTAATGCTCAATATTATTTAATAAGAAAAACCCTGTGGAATATTCTGGTATCCTGATGACTAAGTTGTTAATTAAACTGTGATATAAACAAACACAGATGTAAACGCAATGAAGTTAAAGAAGAATGATCTCGGTCATATCCATATCTAGTGAGATAAGTTTATAATGTTCAAATGATTGAGGCCATTACCATAAACTCCACCATAAATCAATACCACAATTATACTCTGAGCCTGACCTCTGTAATAATACACAGAGTTTTGAACATCCAGTAGGGTGCATCAAAATGCAATGCAAAAGATTTAATCTCAAAATATCAAACTGTTAGGTGTTGCATTTTGTTCCAATGTCTATACAAATGATTTGTGCAAAGTTTGAGGAAATTTCATTCAGATTTAGAGGCATAACATAACATGGCAATTTCTCAAAAATACAACAAATAGTTATCGAGAAGATGTTTTTGAAAGGACCTAAATGTGTTTATTTAAGAAGAAACGTTGACATTTGTATTGAACATCACTGCAAAATGGTTGAAAATGTAGTCCTAGTCAATTCAATTCAATGTCATTAGTTTAGTCCTTCACTGTGTTCAGCTTGCGCTTGCAGCGGCGAAGATTGGGCTGTTCACAGCGGTCATGCTCAACTGCTTGAAGCACATTCTGCAGATGTTGCTCACTCTTGGCTGCTGCCACAAAGTCTGATGTGAGTTTGACTCCACGCTCGGCACAGTCATTCACGACGTTGATTGCACGCACATTCACCACACCTGCCTGGAATGATGCACTGGTAGCCCAATCCTCTACAGTGAGTGAGAGAAATGCTGGATCGATGTGCAGCTGGTGCATTCCAAACCAGCAGTCTGGGTTGGCGAGGTCGGCCAACCTGGTGGTCGGCGAGAGGACTGGAAACTTTGGCTTGCCGAAACCAGTGCCAAAGCGCTGCTGTGGGGCTCGCATGGGAAGATCATCTGGCTTGTGCTCCAAGATGGCATCCGCAAGTGCACGCCGCTCATCAGCTGGCACCTTGTTGCTGAAGAGTGCCAGGGGCAGCATCTCACCGGTCAGGTACCAGAGGTGCCTCTCCAGTGCTTTCATGGCCGAGGTTGCAATGCCCTCGTCAACAGACTTGTAAGTGTACAGGTTGTGGTAGAGTTTGAGGTCATTCCATGCGGCATCTACGGCTGTGTCACAGGTCAGCCACCATGTTGCGTAGATGTGCGTAATGAAGTTGGCAAACGCCCGAATCTTCGGCACCTGCTGCCGTGTGGTGATGGTGCCCTGGGGAAGCAAGGCGATATGCTGCTCCATCAAAGCCAGCTTGAGAGTGTAGAGGAGCTTGGCCATCCAGCGTGCCTTGTGCAGAGCTCCCGGCCGTTGGAAGTTAACTGGAGTCTGTGCTGCATCATCTGCACCCAGATAGACAAGGCACAGCTGTACAAACTCATGGTAGTCGCCTCGCTTGTAGTCTATCACTGCTGCAGCAGACACAGTGAGTTCAGCACGTAACTTGCCCAGGAACGGTTGTTCGGCGTTGGCAGTAATGTAGCGGGACAATGGGCCACTGTATTTGTGCGGCAACAAGTTCCAGTTGTCCTGCAGACGCTTAAACAAGGTAACCTCTGGTGAGCGTGATGCCTCCACCTTGAGGTTAGTGAAGATGTGGCTGAGGAGCACCTCACCAATGTGATGCCGGCACCCGGACCAAAGCAGTGGTCTATCAAGTGAGACCTGGATGGCAATGCAGGCTGCTGTGAGATGACCTGTGTTTGATGCAGTGGTGTCAAATGCCATGTTGACAACCTGGTCGGCACAGCACCAGTCCTGCAGTAGCTTGCATGTCAGGCGGGCGATGATCTCGCCGCACGCCTCGTCTTTCCCCTTTGTATATGCTGGCACACCAAGCAGTTTGAGCTGCTCCGCATCTCCAACCACCACTGTCAAACGCTCCTCCAACTGGCGCACATTGCTGAGCGTCGGTGTCAACTTGCTGTCCCAGTGCAGGGTGCACATGGGAGATGGTGTACACTGCTTCTGGTGTTCTTTATTGACAACCTCCAGCACTTGGCGGCGTGATCGATCTGCTGTCGCGTAGGATGCTGAAATATTTGCACAATTGCCGCCCGACTCTGTGATCAAGCCGCGCGTGAAGGCAGCCTGCTGCATCGGTGTGATCTTCAATCGTGTAGCCAGTGACACGAGACTTGGCCGGCTGAGGATGTCGGGTGGAATGAAGGCTGTGGTGCCAGTCTTCTTATGCTTGCAAGGGGGTGTGTTCTCAGCCGGTAGAGTGGCTATTTCATCTGTAACGCTATCCTCATCACTTTCGCTCTCCAACATCGCCATTCTGGACTTCACTTTCATTTCCTGCTGCTCACTGGTAAAGTGTGACTGCCGGGCAGCTGCCCCAGCTTCACGCTTCTGTCGCCACTTTACCTTGGATTGCAACTTGGCGTCGAATGCGCCAAATGTGGCCACTCTGTCTCCCTTCATGCTAGCCAGGAAAGCAATGTCCTCTGGATTGCGGATCTTCTCTTCTGCGTTTGGAGACCACAGTGGGAATGTTGAATCTAGCCTGCGCTCCATTGCATCCACCTGTCGAGCTGTAGCCTTACTGGAGCGCCTGGCCTGTGGAATGCGCCGCAGCTTGTTGTTGACGTCAACTAGCTCCACCATCTTGTTGCACGCACCCCGATCGCTCACCATTGGGATATTGGCTTTGGAGTAAAATGGCCGCACCTGCTCCAGGACTACTTTGGCTGCCATGAAGCGTGACAAGGCTCCATTCATACCGGGTCGCTTGTCATGTAGTTGCACATCACAGTTGTACAGCATGCACCGCAAGATCTGACGACCACTTGGCAGTTTGGCCCCAGTAATCATGCCATCCGCATTGGTGATGCTGGCACCCAGACCGAAGACCAGGCTACGGCTCCTCTGTCGTGAGCCTACGGGCGAGGGCAGCATCTTATGAGAGCCGGATACTGGGGCAGGTAGTGGTCTAGATTGCCTGAAAATATAAAGTGGTTTAACACAAAATAATGTATTAGTCTTTTGTTTTCTACAGTCAAATGATGAATAAGGATAGTGTTACAAATATACCTTAGTAAATAAAATTAAAAAAAATACCTTAGCATGCATTATCCACTTGAACCTTAGCATCCATTCAGAGGGGAAACTTGCCAAAAATAGCAGATCTGCAAGCCCACTACATGCTCACTTATAATAAGACATAAAACATGCACACAGGCGAACCTTAGACAAATAACTAATGTTAGCAGGATGACTAGCAAACAGTAGCTAGCTGCATGTAATTAACACAAAATTACATAAAACTGATAGACATTTTTATTTTACTCATTAAATATACCAAAGTACAACTCATATGGCAATGATCCTTAATAAAAGTACACCAACACAAAGAATAAAGAGTAAATCTTTTTGCCTCACAGAATTGTGCTTCATTAGCATTAGCATTGTCCTCGATTGTCTCAGGTTAGCATGGCTACCAAATAAACATTATGTTGAATGTTGAAATGGAAGTTGTAGCTAGAGTGCATATGCACAATGTGTTGGTAATGACAGTAATATTAAAGTAGATAAAAAATAAACAAAAGGTAAACACATGCATATATATGCTGGTTACCCCCTTTTGCCATAAAAGATGATGGCCGTTGCACCTCTAAATCACCTCATATTGTAAAAATATTTTGCATACGTTATTACAACATGAATTGGAACATTTTTATCCCCTTAACAGATCAGCAGGTTAAAAATGATTTTTTTGATGCACCCTAACATCCAGCACTGCCTTTAATACTGTACAGCAACTAGTGTTCAGTGGATTTGTCAGCAGTCATGCTTTTAGCCAAGACTCATGTAGAAATGATTACTGACCCGTGCCACTTGTGCTTTCACTTTATCTCAAAATGCTTACTTTTCTTTAATTGTCTGATTTAACTTGTTCCTCCTTCCCCTTCCAGATCCCAGAATACTGTCGTGTGCTAGAGGAGAGCGAAATATCAGATCACTGTTTCGACCTGATCTTTGCCTTCGATGAGATCGTTGCACTAGGCTACAGAGAGAACGTCAACCTGGCTCAGATCCGCACCTTCACAGAGATGGATTCCCACGAGGAGAAGGTTTTCCGGGCTGTCAGAGAGGTGAGATCACACTGTCTGGTTTATTAGACAAGACACATTTTAATCATCTCCATGGGGCTATCTTGTCAGCAATGTGCTTTTACACCTTATACAAAGTGTGCATTGTATCACATGGTATCACATGGTAGATGAGGTTACCGTTTCTATCCATTAGTTGAAAATGTATTCACAACACGGCACAGGTTTTCAGCAATCAAAACACAAGTGAAAACCATGAGTTTCTTTCTGTGTATAACTGTTAGAAAATATTTTTGTTTTTTATCCACAGACCCAGGAAAGAGAGGCTAAGGCAGAGATGAGGAGAAAGGCCAAGGAGCTGCAGCAGGCCAGGAGGGACGCTGAGCGCTCTGGAAAGAAGGTGTCGACCTACGGTGGCTTCGGCAGCGCCCCCGGCATGACCAGCATGTCCTCAGGGTCCATCATCACAGACACCATCGTGGAGCCTGAGAAGCCCAAGATCACACCAGCCGCCGCCAGGTACCACTCCAAGAAATACGTCTGGTTTTGCCATTCACTTTATGAAGCCCCGCCCCTTTCCCCACTTCGTGTTCAAACGCATATGTGTAAGTTCTTTCGATTTAGCACTTGCAGGATTGTTAACAATAAAACATTTATTTGGATCATTTACAGTTACACTGCAGTGATGGAATGGTCTACATTACCACATCCGTCGGCTGTAAAATTGCCCAAAAGCTATATGAGGACACTTTTAAATGACTGTAGTGTCTTTTGGTGTTGATGGCTCCGCTATGAGGAGCTACAAAAAGTAACAAAGCATATCAGCCGCTCAGACTGTTAACTAACGCTCACGTCTACAGATAATAAACTCTCACAGCGAGAAGGGTAGACAAAGGTCCACAGTGTTGACATTTTTTGGACACATGTTAACATTGACATTAAATTAACCTGTCAGTGAGCTATTAAGATAGCAAACTTTAGCTAACTAGCAAACATTAGCTTTCTAGCCATATATCTATCTAACAAGCTAGCAAACGTTAGCCATCTTCTTTACAAGCTACAAACCATCATGATCAATCAACCTCATCTAGTTTACATTAGCTATCCATCTAAAACATTCAAACATTGTGTTGAAAAGTGCTTTCTTTAAGCTGACCACCTCTTTTTACAGCTCCAAACATTGCTAATAAATATATTCTCAAGAATGCTCTATTTGGATAAACTCAGACACACATTCAAAAGCTTAATAACAAAAAAAAAAGTGGCAACGCTATACGAAGTAATAGTAATTACGATTTAACCGGAAGTACCAACACATAATAAAGCAATGTGGAAATGCCCTGTAGCTGTTGAAGCATAAGGTAACTAGTATTGCGTTTCATTGTTGTTTACAGGCTTTTGAATGTTCAATGGTTGATCCTGTTTTTAGTTGTTGAAAACCCTGTTGTGATGTTTTTCTTTTTCCAGACAAAGTGGACCCAGCAAGGCTCTGAAACTGGGCGCTAAAGGGAAGGAGGTGGACAACTTTGTTGACAAGCTCAAGTCCGAGGGTGAAACCATCATGCCAACCTCAGGGAAGAGAGGCTCCGATGTATCTAAAGCTCTGCCGCCACCAATCAATGTGGAGGGGTAAAGACTCACCGCAACCTTTATGACTAATTATATATATATATTGTTTATTACTCTGCAATTGTTCATTTTTGCAAGTGCTTCAAAGCTTTATACGAAAAACAGATAAAATAGTCAATACCTTGTCATAGACATAGAAGTGGCTTCAGCTCTGAAATGCGCCGTTATGGCGCATTTCAACTGCAGGGCCTCGCACGGCTTAGTACGGTATAGTTAGGCCTTAGTAGGTAGTAGTAGTTATTTATGTCTGTAGGCCGTTGTTGTGAGTGTGGACGGTCGGAGCATATACAACGTTAGCTTAGCCGACCTTCATTCAGAAAACACGCATTTTAAAAGGGTTTCTCGCCTGCCGTCTGTCTGCAGACTTGTCAAAGCATTCATTCATGGTTGTTACTAGCCGGTATCAGTATGTGGTTACTTCGGCATCATTTTGAAACGTGTATTACAATTAAATCACGGTCAAATATGTTCATCTTGTTGTAGTCCCCCCTTGCCAGCGATTCTCTCTGTAGTTTAGCATACTCAGCCCGGTTGTTGGCCAGGAAAGAACCACGATTTTGGAGGGCCAGAAAAACTGTGAAACAGTACCCGCTAGCCGGAACTACCCCTAGTGGAAACGCAACAAAAAACGGGTCGGGTTTGGCACGGCACGCTTAAAGCGTGCTACGCGCTGCAGTGGAAATGCGCCATAAGTTATTTCAAGGTGCTATGTGGAACCTTCAAATAACCCCTGTGGACACTGGTGGATGTTTAGGGAACTGCAGTCAGCATCCTGTTTTCACACTCGGTAGTCGCTGTGCTTCAGCCAAAACATTGACTTGACTTTGAAATCATATATCACATATTTAGAATGTCTATTATTATATTTTATGGGGATTATCGGCTCCAGGATACAAACAAGCTTGTCGGTTTAAACATTTCAGCTGAATTTACAAAGCAACCATACCGTAGGTAAGATACATCAGCCAGATAGCTGTACTTTAGCTACTTAAGCTACATGGATTGGTTGCTTAGTAAGTTAGCTGATAATACGTTTGGAAGCTAGACAATGTAAGAGCCAGATCAGCCTCTGGGTCTGGATGAATTTCCTGAAGTAATCCCCTTTTTAGCTGCTTTAGCTGCACACTGTAGGAGCTGCATGGGGGCTGAAAAGAAGGATAGCATTAACGTCAAATGTCTTTTACATAGAATCTGTATAAGTTATAGCAAACCAAGAGTCGAAAAGTTCATATATTGACTATCGAAAGTGATTAATGGACTTGAATGCAACAAGAGCTGCTTTTTGTCATACTGACACCAATCTTTTCGTTAAGCAGTTTTCAATTCAAATAATTAAGAAGTGTTATGTTTCATGTACTATTACAATTATTATATTGTTTTAACTGAACATGGAATTCAATATATTGACATTAAATGCATGCAGGGTTGTCCATCTACAATATTTGGGAGGTTTTTCTTAAGAACCAATAAGCGAATCCTCATGTCCTCCCGTAATAATAATGTACTTGCCTTGAATAGTCTTTGATGGTTTTTTAATAGCCCATTTGCTGATTTTAAAGGAAGTATTTACTCCACACTCTAATACATGTGTTACATGTGAAGGAGTTTTGGTTTAAAACTCTTCATTGTGAAATTATCTTTATTGCACATCTCATAAATATGACCTGAGTGTTCTCTGGGGTTTGTCCATGACTTGAAGTCTGTTTGGGTTTGTTTCCCTCCGCAGCGTACATCTGCGTGTGGAGGAGAAGATCTCGCTGACCTGCGGCCGTGACGGCGGTCTTCAGAACATGGAGCTGCTGGGCATGGTCACGCTCCGAGTCACAGACGAGAAGAGTGGACGCATCCGCCTCATCATCAACAACAACGACAACAAAGGGCTGCAGCTGCAAGTACGTTTACCAAAGATCCTCAACATTTTCTGAGACAATAATGTGACAGACAATAAAGATGGTTATATTATATGTAAGGGATCATGTAAAAATTAACAAAATTGCCATTTTGTTATCAATCTTAGCTTGATAAAATAAAAATAAAAAACTAATTCCAAAAGATAAAGGGAGTGATTAATTTAAAATGAAAGGGGTTAGGAGTTTGCCTTCAGAGTAAGAGCACCACGAACGTCTTGCAGTTTTTAAATGACAAACTACTTTCATTTAGGAATGGGTAACAAAACTCATTTTCGTAATGCGTACATGCATCCACATACAACTTTTCTTAGTTTCACAACATTGAATAACGTATTAACTGTGTCTCGGTCTCCCCTCCTCAGACACATCCCAACGTGGACAAGAAGCTGTTCACAACTGACTCGGTGATCGGCCTGAAGAACCCGGAGAAGTCCTTCCCTCTCAACAACGATGTCGGTGTGCTCAAGTGGAGACTGCAGACCACAGACGAGGCCCTCATACCTCTAACCAGTGAGTGTGCTTCTCCTGAGGGACTCGTAGAGCCATACAGTTATTCATCATTTCCTTTTGACAGGCTAGTTTGTACATGAAGACTCTAATGTGACGTATGACATATTAAAAGTGTCCGGTTCCTCCCACAGTAAACTGCTGGCCTTCAGAGAGCGCCACTGGCTGTGATGTGAACATCGAATACGAGCTGCAGGAGGAGAGCCTCGAGCTCAACGACGTGGTCATCAGCATCCCTGTACCGTAAGTACATCCACTGATTTCTTATAGAAAAAGACTCATGCGTTATATCAAAGAATAGCTTTAAATGGGTTGAATTCAGAAAATCAATAAGTATTTGGTAATAATGATAACGACTGAATAATTATTTTTTTTATAGCAAAGAAGGGGGTATTATTTTCCATTAGGTGGGAGTCATTTTTCTTTTTTTGTTAAATCTGACATGACACAAAAAATGTAAATGCATCAAAGTTAAAGTTGCTAAGCGATGGCATATTGCCAGCAGTTGTAAAAGTGTCCCTGTAGCATTAAATGTACATTAAGTATGAATAGTAGGTTTTTTTTAATTCTTTGCTTATTCTTTAGTATATTTGGTTAGTTTAAATGTTTTTAGCTTGTAATGTTTCTGTATTAAACATGAACTCTCTCTCCAATTCTCGATGTGCCCCTATTCTAAGGCTTATTGGGGTGTTCCATTTCACATATCTCCTTTATGTCTTAACTTTTTAACCATTGTGAATACAATTATTTGAATTGAAACTCTTAAAAATAACGAAATATAAATAATAACATTTCCTCTTTTTATTTTCTTTAAATATATCGGAGCATTTGTAAATTGAGCTGTGAGGTTTAATGAATGTGAATGCATGCCAACAGAACATCGTCGTACCTCTGTTTCTTCTTCTACTGACCCCTCTGTGTGCTCCTGTCCTCCTGCAGGTCTGGAGTGGGCGCTCCTTTAATCGGGGATCTGGACGGAGAGTACAAACACGACAGCAGGCGGAACATTCTGGAGTGGTGCCTACCCGTCATCGACGTCAACAACAAGACGGGCAGCATGGAGTTCAGCATTGCCGGGCAGCCCAACGACTTCTTCCCCATTGCCGTGACCTTCGTGTCCAAGCGCAACTACTGCGACATTCAGGTGAGATACCGGAAGCTTCTTCTAACTGTCAGGGAATAATTTGCCCTGCTGTCCTCCTTCGCCTTCTGACGCAGATGCCCAGCCTTGAGCAGCCGTTATCTCCCATAAGGAAGGGCTGCCCTAGCATTTTGTTGATGTTGCCAGTTTGTGACCGGGCAACTCTCGGTCAGAGATAGTTATTGTTGTGGGACACCTGAACACATCCTTCTCGGGTGTAGATGACCCCGAGCCATAAGCAACAACAACTGTGATTCAGTGTCCTCAGCTGTTTAGTCTATCTATTGAAGAATGTTGATTATTACACTCTGAACTAGTTAAAACCTCGAGCTACAGGAGGGTTCTTCAGAATTGATGTGGCATCTCAACCGTGTGGTCAACTCGTGGCCCGTGACATGTCTTGTGAATTCTCCGGCCGAAGCTCCAAATAAACCGTCAGTGTTTGCCATCAAAGCTCCAGCTCTCCTCGTGTCTCTCTGAGTCCTGACTCCGCTTCAGATGTTTCCCCCACACTATCCACTGAGAGTTTAACACATTGAGGTCAGGGTTAGTGGTGTTGTAATGGACTGCATCACTTTGGGGAGGTTTCCTAATATTCGGACCACCTCCTTCATGTATATAGGAAGAAGCGTTTGAATTGCTTCTCTATTTATTTGTGGTGAACCATTAACTATGACCACAGTTATAAAAAGAATAGTCTAACTCAGATTCAATTTGGCTAAGAAGGTGTAAAACTAATTTGGGTAAAGATTTATATTATTTGCTTTATAAACTGAGAGGACAACAATTGCAAAGTTGATAGGAAGACGACACAAAGCTTAAACATTAGTGTCAAAGCTACAAAACTGCACGTTAGAAACAGAAGAGCTGCAATACATTATGTGTTGAAAGGCAGAGTACATTGCCTCTTAGATCTTACTTCAGAACAAGTTATCAACCAAATTATAATGATTTTGATTGATTTTTGAATCTCACAATGCATTTATATTGGCCTGCGGCTAATTAATGGCCAGATACATGTGTACTATAACGGTGTATTATGGATAAAAGATTGGAAATTAAAGTGGTATACTTAAAGGAAAGAAATGTAAAATTATGCAAAACCAGTTCATCTCTCCTGCCTGTGCTCAGGAATGTTATTTACGATAAACCACTTCCTGTTGCTGCTGCTGTTGTTGTTGCTTCCTGTTTGTTGTTAATTTCCTTCCTCTCTTTTTTTTCCCTTTTCTCCCAGGTTACCAAAGCGACCCTCGTAGACGGCGACACCTCCGTTCGATTCTCTTCAGAAATCTCCTTTCTCGTTGACAAATACGAAATTCTGTAAACAAATTAATAATTCAAAGGAAACAACTAAATCAAAAAAATCACCAACAAAAAAAAAGTCCAAATCTATGCTACAGAGAAAGATTGAAGATTTTCTTGCCTGCCCACCCTGTCTACTATTTGAGAGACTGTGTACATCGACAGGACTACATCAGCCCGCCGGTAGAGCCTCTTCCTGTGGTGGAGCAGAGCAGCGGTGGTGTATTTATATGTTTGTATGAGAGAGTATCATCTATATATAGAGTTAATTGAAACAGGAAAAAAAACACAAAAAAAAAAGTAAACCGATGCTGTTCGCCAGGCAGAACTGTAAAGAGGACTTGAGAGTAAGTAGAGGATGACTGCGGGGGGGGCACCCTCCCCACCCTGTCTTCTTCACATTGCAATGGTTCATTGATAACGGGGGTTCTTGCTTTCTGTCTTTCAGATTTCCCTATCCATAATAACTGCTGATTTGAAGCTGTCCCAATCATTATAAGCCTTTCTTTCTTTATTCGTTAAATTATCGTGATTTACTCTTGATATCTCACCATAGATTATCTTTTTTGTTTCATTCTTGCGAGGACACTTAGTTCTCAGTTAAATCTGTGTGCATTTATCATCAGCAAAATCGTTCTTCTTTAAGTTTTAACTGATATTTTGTTACTGTATGATTTATCATTGTTTATACCACTTATCCGGATAATGAAATTTGACAGTGGAGAGCAGGACTTTGTGAGGATTTCTCAGACGCAGGCGAAGTTACCTACCAATGAACACTTCTGCATCTGTGGAATTCCTATCTTTTTTCGTAATGCCAACACAACCACTCCTCAAAAATAAATGCCATTTTTCTCTCCGGTCCATTAAAGTCCAATGACCAGCCCTCAGATATCACGGAGTAGGAAAAAAGTACTTTGATCTTAACCCAGGAACAACTTTCAAGCCCTTAATCTAACATCCTGTACAGAGTGGGTGTGTGTTGGCTTGTTATCCACACACACAGAGAAGAATCACATCCTGTTACCCCCCCCGCCTGCTCATCCACCCGCTCATCCTTTACTTGCATTCTCGAAGTACATCAACATTATTCAAGTTATAACATTTGTCTTTTATGTTATCGTTTTTTCATTTTTTTTCATTTGTACTCCCCAACTTTCGATTTAGCAAAGTGTGGATGTGGGGTTGAAAATGACTAGATTGAGCATTTTTAACTAAATTACTGATGGGGAATCTTAACATTCCAGTGTACAATTAGAAAAAAGAATCTTTAATGGAATAAAATGTATTATTGAAAATGTACGCCTGACTGGTTTTTTGTGTTGGTAATGAGCCAAATTAAATTGGCTTGATTTAGCAAGATGAATTTACCCAGTTGGGAATTATACAAGAATGTATTACTGTTTAATGGAGCTAGTTCTCTGGCTCTGGGCATTTCATAAATCCGGTACCATGTAGGTAAACAGTAATTTAGTACGGAAGCCCTGAGAGGTAAGTGGAATTAAATATTTATAGCGATCTAAATTGTCTTTAGTTCAGAATTAGGAGCATTATACAGTTAACTTTTTCCCATCTGAATAAAGTTGGTTTAGCCTATCTTATACAGTATTGTTTTGAACTTAGAAGCAAAAAATAAATGTCAGGATTATTGGTAAAGGGTCTTTGGTATTAGAGTACATTGAAAGATTAAAGCTCACCTGGAATAAGATAAATGTTTTTAGTCCAATTGCAATTTATGACATGGAGCATAGTGCACACAATTAGTATCACAAGTTCACAACCTATGATCACAACAAACTATTCAGGAAAACTTATTTCAACTGTTAAAGTCAGATGGTCAAACGGAACGTTTTATTGTAGCTAAATAAACTACATGAATGCATATCTTCTTAACTATACACAGCATGTATTACATGCATGAGCTCAATAGGCTATAAGTCTTTCATTTAGTTAATTTTTTTTCTTTCTAGCTCTTATTTGAATAACCGCAGTCAACTTTAATCTTTCAGAAATGACCATGGAAATGACTCATGCTGTCTGGTCACACGAGACATCCCTCATTAGCATTAGCTGTGAGGGTCACAGGATCCAGTCTAAACATGGAGCTGTGAGCCACAGGTTGTATTTCTACATTAGTGACTCATGTCTGATCTTTATTGTACTGCTAAAGAGCACAGCGCCTTTAGTGACACAGTGGTTCCCAGCCTTTTTGGTTTGTAAGTTTGTAACCCTCTCAAATCAAGCCTTGAAAACTAATGTCACCTGTAGCATTATCTCAAAGGCTTTGGAGTAGTGTGACCTCAAAGTGTAATAGATAATAATATCTTACATTATCCAGAAATTCACAAGTTAAGACTTTTTTTGTTACAGTCATGCTTGCAGCTGGACTGGACATTGAGCTAAATGCTAATGTCTGAATGCTAGCATAGTGATGTTAAGCAGGTGTATTTGCCATGTTCACCCTCATGTATGAGTGTGTTAGCATGCTAACATTTGCTAATAAGTAGGCTGATGAGAAATGTCATTAGTTAAGTGGGTATTTGGTCATACTTTTTTTTTTTATGAATACAAACTTAAATTTGATGGCACAATACCCCACCCTCTGGAAAAAATCAATAATAAAACCTGTCCCCAAAAAACCTTGTCCAAAGGTAAACAATGATTTTAGGCCTGTTGCATTGACATCCATTGACATGAAATGTTTTGAGAGGATCATGGTGCCGCTGCTAAAGAAAGAGGTTGATGTACATTTAGACCCTTTTCAGTTTGCCTACAAGCAAGGGCGTGGCACAGACGATGCTCTAAATAGCATCACACACCTGGTCACTAAACACCTGGAAGACCCTAAGGCAGGGGTATTCCACTAAAATTCAACGAGGTCCAGTTAGAGAAAATCTCCCCATGCAAAGATCCGGAACATCAAAATGTCTAACTTGCTTCATGAATTAGTGTGGTATATATTGAAGTAGCTGTAGCTTTATCAACGTCTGCATGTAATCAACAACTGACTGCCAAATAAATAAGTAAAGTACAATTCAAAAACAACAATATTTATTGTCAATTAACATTACTTAAATACTGTGGATATGTGTAATGTTCCTCTCGGGCTGCAGCTTAGGTTTTTGTGAATGTTGCCTTTAGTTTAGCTGTGTGTTGTAGTGATCACTATTTAACACTGGGACATAATTCACGCATGGAACTACGGGTTGGGGGTATTGTTTCCGCACGGACATATGTGTTCATATCTATATATGTTGTGTGCCCTCCCGGCTCTTTCTCTTGTCGACCCGGGCTGCGACCCGACAACATGTCCTGTGCAGCTCCGTATTAAAGTACCCTTTTGCACCTTCGATGCACCGCCTCCGACTCCCATATCTCCCGGCACTACAGTGTTTTGTATAAATTCCCTGTGTTAGTCTGTACCACTTTTAAAGTGAGGTTTTGTTTAGTTCCTTATTTAGTGTGAGTGTTATTTCTTTGTATGTACACAGACTCCTTTTTAAGAATCCTCCCTTTGTTTGGTTATTTGTCAACTGTTGTTTGTGTAATAATTCTCGCGTCCAGGAGAGAAGCTTAAAAAGGAGACTAAATGGAGTCTCTGAGATGGTTTCTAATTGGTACTTTAATTCAAATAAAGGCGCGGTAATGTTACAAACAGAATATTGTCCGACAGAATCACAGCTGTGTCTCTGGCTCCGCCAGGTGAAGAAAGAGAGCGAACCGCCGTAGGTGGGCTTTATTTATATCCTCTGTTGGCTCCTCCCTGCAGGCCGGTTCTCCAACGTTTTAATGTCCGTCGTTACGCATATCAGAGGATACAGACATTGTACATTCAATATATCTAAACACGCCTTGTCTCTTCCTTAACTCTTTCATAACTTTATATGTAATACATGTTAACGGCGTCAATAGGCACTTTAGTGATAATAATGGACGGTAGTCCCGGATGTTGTGATGAAGGATTTTCAGAATAAAAGCTTGGTATTTAGAACTTCCGGTTTTTTCCAGAATAAAATAGCATTTAAACTGACGGTATGTTTAAACTACATTATGCTATTAAACATTGATTTTAATTTCTAACAGTCCCTCCTTACACACCTAAAAGGTGTGTATAATACTGAAATCAATGAGTTCTTCATCTGAACTCTGCATATTACATACAATAAAAATGGAATGTTTCGAATAGCCTCAACTCTACAAAAATACAGAAATACTTTGACTGTGTTCAAACATAAAAGTTTTCCCTTGTGCATAACTTCATTCAATATCATTCTTCAAAATAGCAGCAATGGCTTGGTATTAGAACATTTCTTCCTCCCTCCTTTCACAGAAACCGTTCTCATACCACGCTCAGTGTTAAGGCACTTGTTTTTACAAAGTGAAAAACGACCCATTTTAAAATAGTAATGATTCTAAAATGCATGAAATCTATCATATAGAACAGTGAAAAATAATAAAAATGAAACAAACTATCTTGGACCAGTGTAATGTAATATTTAAATACACTATCTTGGAATAGTATAGAGTAATAATAAGAAATAAAAATACACTATCTTGGAATAGTATAGGTTAATTGAAATGGATTCACTCCATTTTAGCATTTTAGTTTGCTCACTTCTTCGCATGATTTCATCATTTAAATAATCACATCGGCTGGACATTCATTGAACAATCTCATCTCTGAACATCCATATCATTTAAACTCATTCAAACTAACTCGTCATTTTCATCAACATCTGTATATGGGGTGGATCGTCCTGTTCTACTAGCATTGGAAACTGTCCCCTCATGAGAAATTTACCCTCCCTCCTTTCATACTATTTAAGGTATGAAAACAATATGTTCTCTAGAAGAGGCCATCGTGATCAATCGGTACGTTAGGACATGGAAATGCAACATCTAGGCCTCTCCTGGGCTCTATGTTATCCTTGTACACAGTGGAGCATAAACTCCCCCTGGGACTGGTCTCTTAGCCCTACTGACTTTGGGGTGTTTTCGCCATGTTGATTAACTACATAAAAAACATCACTGGCTGTGCTAGGTCCCAGCCCAATCCTGTGGCAAGACTGAGTACAAGGTTTTAGTTCCATGATACCACCAACCATCTAGTCTGGGGTACGGCATTCTAGACTGTCATTTCCGGGAGAAGATTGTGGTCAGTTACAACAGTTGTAGAATTTCATCACTTGAAAGTTCCCACTTGGTGGCTTTGGGTGGTCTGCTTTAATGCAGTGATAAAGTCCCTGAAACAGTGTGTGGAAACTTGGGTGCCCGAGCATGTGATAATTAGTTCAATTCAGGAATGTTTACTCATGGCAGATATGTTTCTCCTTTAAATAACATCTCTAAATGTCAGGTCATTACTGATTAAATGGATGAGCATTAGGAGGTGGTGGCATTTGTCTTTTAAAAACTCATACTCTGGTGCTGTGCGCTCCCTCTGAAGCTGCAAGTAAGATTTAAAACATCTGCAGGGTGGGTTGAGCGACCCCTTTTTCCTCCTGTTTTCCCTCTCTCCCCCTCTGGTTGTCAAGCCACGACCCCCTCACGTTCTGTTAGCCCATGCCAACTCCTCTGGTTCTGTCCTCTCCTCAGTCCATCCGCTTGGTGTTTCTTTTCGATGGAGGAGGAGAAGTCTCCTGTGGTGAGGTCATTTGTCTGAAGATGGGGTCGTAGCGTTCTGACAGGCAGAGAGAGAGAGAGAGAGAGAGAGAGAGAGAGAGAGAGAGATCTCGGGACGCATTACCTAGTTAAATCTAACACACTGAGGTAAAATAAATCCAATCCTTTCCACTCTTACTATCTGTCTTAGATGTTAAATGTAATTAATGTCTACTAATAGTTGTGCCATATCCTTAAACATTGCTTTCACCCACTGTAACATGGCTACTCCAAATAACTCTTTCAGGAAACCATTTTCTTCTATTATTTTAAAAATACCTACATGTTTCAAGCACCACACTATACAAGAACATCCCCATATTTTCTCCATCACTTTAAATCTCACTGTTATTTAGAACATAAATAACTAACTTTTGTGACTGGACATATCTGCAATGTCGCCACAATCTGCTGGGGAATTTCGTTCATAGAGTTTGTACATACAAAGCTGTACTTGTGGGCTAGTAGCCTGTTTCTACTGTAATCATTTTCAATAACTTTGCTCAGGTCACCGGTCGGTTGTCCATAAACTTAACAGGGGGTGTTTCTGGTACAGACTAAAACATGGATCCAGTGTATTTGGAGATTCCCCTAATCTGTAAATCCCCATCACTGATTATCCCGATCACTTAAACCCATCTCATCATTTGATACAAGAACTGCATATATGGGGGGTGAATCATCTTGATTATAACCGCCTCACCTTTGGGAAAGAGTATTTCTAAATCCTCCTCTTGTTGCTCAGCTGATCTTTTGGCTCTGGGGATAAGTGAAAGTCTCTGAAACTCAGCTGGAGTTTTGTTAGTGATGTGGGCATTCTCTATGAGTGGACTAATGGATCCATGTCTTACTTGATATTGTAATCCCCATCCAATCAGAAAGGTGCCAAGTGTAATGAGCACAATCAACAATGCTATTCTGACTCTTATCCCTAGGGGACCCCACAATTGGTTTGGCTTTGTTCTTGACATCATCTCTATTTTCTTCATGGTTGTGTCAGTTACAGAATTTAAATAATGAGTACTATAATAACGTATACAAAAATTTGACTCTTTTTCAGATGTAAAGCAAAAATAGGTTTTCACTTTAGTGTACAATCTATAAAAATCTATAGACAATTCGTCTTTTGAGCTGTTTCTATCTTTATCTTATTTCTATTTATTGTTTTGTTCCAGCTCTTCCAAATCAGTCCTAACTCCCAATAATGATCTGGAAGTTGCCAGTGAAGGGTGACAATGTGTGAGGTGGTGTCAATTTGCTCCTTTTTCTTTACCTTTAAACCGGAACGCGTGTGAAGTTTATTACAACTTCTCACTGTTCCGTCCACCGGGATCAGCCCACTGTCTTTTGTGAACTTTCACCCTCACCCATTCACCTGGCCGAACAGGAGTCTCTTCTGGTGTCTCGTCTGGTATCTCTGTAGCTTTCCCAGCCTGTGTAGACAAAACTTGGATAATATTACTCAGAGTTCTGACATATTCATTACTTCTATTCGTCTAATATCTAAAACTGGACCACTCCCTCCTTGGAGGAGGCCCAAGCTTCGGCATACCTTTTGTCGTTATGAGATTTATTATTAACTTCATGTTATTATTTATTAACTACAACGTCACTGAAATCAACATGTCTGTATAATCATGACACTCCCTCCTTTGAGCAAAACATGCTCAATTAATATTGCAATGATTACCCTATTCTGAACAGGACATGTAAAACCCATAACGTTGCATCAAATAAACATAACTTCTCCATGTACCCATAAGGCGTACAAAAAATATCGTATGATGTATGGTTTTCTGCGGGTATAAAAACATTCACTAAAATCTGCCATTAGCACAAAAAATTGTTTACTTGTTTCAACAATGGCTTTTGTCCTGGTATTATGCATCATTGTTGTTGCGAAAAACAATACCCCTGGTGTCGCTAATGCGTCTCAATAATTCTAGGATTAGAGGATTGGTTGTTACTGCTGAACAAAGATATGATAAAATAATATTTCTCTAAACTAGAGGGAAAATACGAACTATTCTCACAGAGGGTGACATGCATGAAATCTGTTGCCCCTCACTCAAAATGAGATATTGCCTTACGCACTACACCATAAATCAGTAAAGTTACTCAAGAATAAATAAATAAAAACTGATTCTTGAAACTGTTTGTAAAATCCCTACAACTTCTTCATCCAAGCTCTCAATCAGTGTTATTTTATTTAATCTGCAGCTCATTTCCTTAAAACAGATACCTCAGACCTATAACATTTTGTTTATGAGAATAAACTGTAATCTGACTCCATAAATCACATAATTGTTTGACTAAAAAACTACACTTCCACTAACAATAAATGAAGTTCCCCTTTAAACACAGCCCCGGTCTTCTGACGGGTCTATCTATGCACTGGCTGGAAAATGTTGGGCCAGTTTCTGTCGCTCCGTCACTGTTCTCCCGCTAACAGTCACTCTCTAGTTCTGCTGGGTTCTTGTTGACTTCTTCACTGGTTTGAGACAAGCGACCCTATCGGACACCTCCCTTTGTAGCCAGACTTCACCACAGCAGAATCGAGTTTCTGTTTTCGGGTCTCAACAGCTCCACGTCAGGTGTATCGCCGCCCGTTGAACTGCAGTCGGTTTAAACAGGAGGACTTGGTAAGGATCCTCCGTCTTGGGCGAGTACCATGTTTCCGTCTTCATATTTTGGGTGGAAAACCATCGTCTTAACCTCACTAGCTGTGTGGACACAATAGTTGTCTGTGTGGGGGAACAACATCACTCGTAATGTCTTTCCTTCTCATAATTACAAAAATAGTCTGCTAAATGTTCTATTATGTTTGCTTTATGTGTAAATGCAAATGCTACTCTCAATTTTGTTTTACATTAAACCTCTCCCTCCTGTGGTGACAGACATGGCTCAATGTAGCTGGTTCTCAAAATACCCTTGTGCTGAAGATGCATCACCTGGTGGTCTGGCCCTCTGAGCTTCCTCATTGTTGTGGTTGATACCAGGGTGTCAGTGGCATTTGGGTCATGTTTGGCACCCCTGTTCGTCTTTGACATCACTGGCACCCCCTGCCTCCGTTGTCATCATGGAAACACCCGCCCGGGGTATCTGCATGGAGGGCTGTTGTTTGGTGCATGTGGTGGGTACTTCATTTGTTGTTGTGGACAATCTCTAGCCCAATGGCCCAGCTGATCGCATATGTAGCATCCCTCAAACCGGAGAACTTTTCCTCTGCTTCTGCTTCCTCGGAAACCTCCTGGTTGTTGGTTCTGGTTCTGATTTTCTGGCACTATCTGAGATTTTACTGTTTGAGGTGTCTGCCCTGCATTCTCTGGTTCTTCCTGAGCTTGAATTGTTGGAGGTGTCTGCCCTGCCTTCTCTGGAAGTTTCACCTCCCTTCTCCTTGTCTTGTTCCTACAAGCTACGGTGTCTTTTCTTCAGCTTCCCTCTATATAGTTAGCTGTTGTAGGCATTGTTCGTGCTCATAGTCGAGTACTGCTTTTCTATGGGCTTTTGTTGGTCCAGGTTGATCATCTACTGGAATCAGTCCTCTTGTTTGCCACTGTTCCAACAGTTTCTCAGCTTGGTTCCATGTCTTCTGTCTAAGTTTTGTAACTGTTGCAGCATCTGATCTGATTTTTACCCTTTCCTTGATATCTGCAGTTGTGCCTGGCTCTACGTCTGGCCTTAATTTAGTTTCTTTTGGTGACATGTTCTCTAACTATTTGAATGAAAAAATATGAAATGTATCAAAGATTGAAGCACTAGTCCTTTGACTAGTACCTTCGTTGCTGTTCGTCCGAACTTTAAATCTGTATTTTTTAATAAGGTCAATCTATAAAATATAAATGATTATTATTATTTTTTCAACAATTATGCAAATTTTCAAAATCAGAATTGTAAAAAATAGACAACAATTGTACTGTGTACAGTTTTGACTCCGAAATATAAAAATTAGAAATCTGGTGTGGCTCTACTGGGTTCCACTTTCCGAAATGTTTGGAATTATGTAAATGTCATAACTTGTGTTAGCTTCAATACATTGGTTTGCTTTTTTGATTATGTAAGGTTTCTTATCTTATGGCTAGAAACCACTTGCAATTCTATCTCGGCGATGAAGCATGTGTTCATTTATAACACTTAAAATCAAGCTTCAAAATGTTATAGTATCTTTGTCAAAACTGACCTCTTTTTAACAAGAAGAAGCTTATTTTCCTTAAAAATGGGAGAATATGGTTAAACAACACAGCACATAACCGCCCAAACACACTTGCAAGCAAGAATATTCCCAACAAATCCGCCAATAGACACTTGCAAACAAGAATATGTAAAAACCTGCCAATACACACTTGTAAGCAGAAATACGTACAAAACCAGACTCGTACAAATACCAAACTTCCCACGGTAAGATAACCTGTCTATTTTATAGTTCCAACTCTGCCTTCTCAATATGGAGTGCCCAGCCTCATGTGAGTGTGAACAAACCAAGTACTTTCAATTAGCATTTCACGAAATGGTGACTGCCGTGTGGCTTATTTTCAACATGAGGGCAAGACAAGATGGCAACTTTTTTTCAAATTAACACAGAACACTGCAGTTTAAAATAACATTTCTATTTATTGTACAATTTATCAATGGGACTTAAACCCAATGGGACTTAAACCCTTACGTCATGCGGCTCTTAGCCTATGTACGTAATGTTTTGACTTTAAGAGCCAGTATAGTTACCTCCTCTGTTTAAACACGCTATAATGGGACAAATTAAGACGCTATCCAAACACAATTAGCAGAATATCGTCTATCTAACGCACGAATGTCGCATTTCTCATCGTAATCCACACGCAATGTCTGTCTGAAAACAGAAGAATCAACCACTGAAAGCTTCAAACTACTCAGGCCTTTTCTCAGAAAAGGACTTTTTTAAAAACAGACTTAAACTGTCTTTTAAAACAAACACTCACTCCAATATTCTCAGCTTCTACTGATTGTGTTAACAAAAACACTTCTGGAGCGATTAGCTTTTTGCCGACATGTAATAACAGACAAACGAATATCATGCAGGGTTAAATATAAGAAAAATAAGTAATTTGAACTCACCTGCCTGTGACAAAGCAACGCCACGTGTTATTGTTATAAATTTGGTTTTTTTAACATTACCCAGCTGTTTTCAGGAACCGAAAGCAGTGTCCAACACACAATCCTAAAATTTTCCTGCATAAACTATCGAAGAATTTGACTTAACAGGTTTCTTCTTACCGATGGTTTGAGCTCTTTGTGTGTCGAACGGATTGCCCGCGGTTCCGGGCCACAGCCGGCTGTGTAGTCTCTCCCGGTCTAACGAGAATCACGTCAGCTGGTCAGCAATTGTTGTTTGTGTAATAATTCTCGCGTCCAGGAGAGAAGCTTAAAAAGGAGACTAAATGGAGTCTCTGAGATGGTTTCTAATTGGTACTTTAATTCAAATAAAGGCGCGGTAATGTTACAAACAGAATATTGTCCGACAGAATCACAGCTGTGTCTCTGGCTCCGCCAGGTGAAGAAAGAGAGCGAACCGCCGTAGGTGGGCTTTATTTATATCCTCTGCTGGCTCCTCCCTGCAGGCCGGTTCTCCAACGTTTTAATGTCCGTCGTTACGCATATCAGAGGATACAGACATTGTACATTCAATATATCTAAACACGCCTTGTCTCTTCCTTAACTCTTTCATAACTTTATATGTAATACATGTTAACGGCGTCAATAGGCACTTTAGTGATAATAATGGACGGTAGTCCCGGATGTTGTGATGAAGGATTTTCAGAATAAAAGCTTGGTATTTAGAACTTCCGGTTTTTTCCAGAATAAAATAGCATTTAAACTGACGGTATGTTTAAACTACATTATGCTATTAAACATTGATTTTAATTTCTAACACAACCTGTGCCCTTTTGGCCCTTTTGTTTGTTCAGGCTGCACGCCTTCCATTTTGTTTACCGCTGCTATTTATAATAAAACCACTTATAATTAATACCAATTCCAATCTGGTTGTGTACCTTCCCTTTAGTTCCCCTAGCCTAATAGGGAACGTAACACGTGGGGGCTCGACCGGGATCTTTGGATTAATTCCTGGGGTTATAGGTGATTTTCTTATGGCTGTAATCTTTGTAAAACGTGTGGGTATGGCATCTTTCGACCTCGAGTCGTTTCTGGTCTGGCCGTCCAATGAGGAGCTGGACCGGTGTTGTAAGGACGATTTGATGGAGATAGCGCGGCACTTCAGTCTTGTGGTGAGTCGGCAATTATTAAAGAAGGAGTTGAAGGCATTGGTAGTGGATGATGATGATGATGGATGGTGAGAAGAGAGGTACTTGTACTGGCTGTACCAGCTGAGCTCCCAGTGTCCGATGTTCTCACTGAAGGCCTGTTACGTCCGAGGACTGAGGCGGAGTTTACATTTACTGAAGGAAGGGGTAGTGACAGCGAGGGGGGCGAGCCGTGTGAGGCACCGCTCACGCCGTCTCGCAAATGTCCACCATCTCCTGTTGGTAGTACAGATTCCCGGGAGGGGAGTAAACTCAAAGTCCGACTAGCCCGGCTCCAGTTGGAAGCTAAGGACAGGCAGCTTCAGTGGGAAGCTAACGACAGGGAGAAAGCCAGGCAGTTACAGTTGGAGCTACGAAAGTTGGAAATGGACAAGGAAGTCCGGATACGTCAGCTGGAGCTAGACTCCGAGCGGCGCGCCTCCGGTGCTTTTGGCCATGTCGGAGGAAGTTCCTCCCTTCATTCTCACCCACCTGCCTTCAACGTAGGCAAGAATATTTCATTAGTGCCGGTTTTTAGTGAGACTGGAGTGGACGCGTATTTTGGGCCATTCGAACGCATTGCAGCGGCATTACAGTGGCCGGCTCCAGTGTAAACTTCACGGGAGAGCTCAGGAGGCGGTTGCTGCTCTGTCGCTGGAGGACAGTATGGATTACGAATTGGTGAAGGGGGCCATACTTGGGGTGTACGAGTTGGTCCCCGAAGCTTACCGGCAAGAGTTTAGACACCTTAGGAAGGGTCCTCACCAAACTCATGTGGAGTTGGCCAGAGTAAAAGGGATGTGGTTTGATAAGTGGATTGCCTAATGTGTTTAACTAGTGTGATCTTGTGTGTTAGTAGTGCCTAGGGTAGCTTAGTTAGAGGTTAGAGTAGCTTAGGTTTTTGTGACTGTTGCCTTTAGTTTAGCTGTGTGTTTTGTATAAATTCCCTGTGTTAGTCTGTACCACTTTTGAAGTGAGGTTTTGTTTAGTTCCTTATTTAGTGTGAGTGTTATTTCTTTGTATGTACACAGACTCCTTTTTAAGAGTCCTCCCTTTGTTTGGTTATTTGTCAACCTGTGCCCTTTTGGCCCTTTTGTTTGTTCAGGCTGCACGCCTTCCATTTTGTTTACCGCTGCTATTTATAATAAAACCACTTATAATTAATACCAATTCCAATCTGGTTGTGTACCTTCCCTTTAGTTTCCCTAGCCTAATAGGGAACGTAACATATGTACATCTTAAAAGTGCTTAATTTTAGATAAATAAAATAAAGTGTAGCAGCAGCTTGAGTTTCTCTTTTTCTTTGTTAACCGTTTCACATCATGACTTAACAGTTTCAGCCGATTATAGAACAATATCAGTCTTTACACATCATAACAATTGAACCGTTTTAAAGTTTCTCTTTCTTTCCCTCTTATATTGCAGTCCCTCACTCACTTTTTTTAAATTCAGTGCGAGAATTGAGCTTGAGCTTGTCCTGCCAGGAGTTTAAATCTGGGCTGAAATGGTGTCAGGGCCATTCTCATACACATGCAGGTGCTCATTGGTTACAGTGATGCAAACACAGGTATGGTGAAAAAAGAGAGAACTATTCGAAGCAGAAAAAAACAGCGTAATATACCATCTGACAAAGGCCTGTGCTATAATGCTTCAATTAACTGCTATTATTTATAATATACTCAGATCAAGAGGAGACAGAGATGTTAAGTTATAAATCAAGGGTTTTTATTATTATTTACAGCAGGGGTGGGGAACCTTTTTCCTTTCAATTTTTACAACATCCTCCGAGGGTCGTACAAATTATTGAACTCAACCTCTGCTTAAAAAAACTAAACTCACAGCCCTTTCATTTGGCCTTTCTTTCATGCTGTGCAAAGAAAAAGCAACCTCTTAATCCAGATATCTCACCATGACTCACGTATGCATGCATGTGCACGGTGTGGCATGACCACCAAAACAGAAAGATATGGACACAAGATGTGTGCAAATGTATTTAGTATCCTATCCATGTGAACATGATTTAAGTGGGGGGGACCCAGACTGGTCATCGGGAGGACCGGGAGGTTTCCCGATGGCCTGGCCTGTTAAGTGGCCTGCTGGCCTGAGGATTTTTTTAGCAACCACCTTGGTGACAATGAAAACGTTATATAGACACAATTTCCTGAAGTAATCTTCGTAATAACTAGCAAACTAAAGATCATGTGCATCCACTGCACACATAATCTGAAATAACAACTCACATTTCTCGCATCAAATGACATCAAAAGGCATTTTAATGGCCAAACTAACTTTAAAATAGGCATTTTACACCGAGAATAAAACGAAGTTCGGCCATGTTTTTTTTTTCTGCAGGGAGAAATTTGAAGATCACGTGACATAGACGCCAGCCATTGGAATGAATGGTGAAAAAAAACGTAGGGATCTTACAATTTCAGAGGCGTTTTTGTAGAAATACTACGTCCTACGTTGTGGACCAATGTAGTTATTACACGTTTTTTTGTGAGACTGGGATGGGATTTCAGCTCGGCTTTTAACACACTGCAGCCTCACATCTTGCTTCAAAAACTGATAAAGATCAGTATAAATCCTTTTATCTGGAAATGGTATTTTTCGTTTTTAACCAATCCCACTCAGTTTGTCAGGGTCAACAATGCCCTCTCAGAGCCCCGGACCATTAGTACAGGAGCCCCCCAGGGTTGTGTGAGCTCCCCGGTCCTCTTCACACTGTACACAAACGACTGTACGAGAATCCACCCGGAGAATTATATCATCAAATTCCCAGATGATACAGCCATCCTTGGCTTAATGCACAAAGGCAGCAGTTCATCGGCTTATCACTCTGAAATAGAGAGATTTGTGCAGTGGTGTGATTTTAACCATCTAGTGCTGAATGTGAGGAAGACTGAGGAGATGGTGTGGGACCCAAAGGCAGTGGGTGACCTTAGGCCGGTGGTTATCCACAATGAACCCATAACTCAGGTCAGCTCCTATAAGTACCTTGGTGTCCATCTAGATAATACACTCAGCTGGAAGGTGCATGTTCAAGGTCTGTGCTCTAGACTTCAACAGCGATTGTACTTTCTGCGTCGACTCCGGGCTTTCGGAGTCGAAGTTCATGTTACTGTTCTATCATGCAGTGTTGGAGAGCATCATTAGGTATGGTATTACTGCCTGGTATGGTAACTTGACAGTGTAGTCAAAGTCACAGATCGCTCGCCTGGTACAGACTGCTATGAAAATTATGGGGGTTAAAAAACACCCATCTCTCCAAAACATATACGTGCAGTCCCTTATCAGAAAATTGTGTCTGATCCCACCCAGAATTACAGCTCCTACCTTCTGGTAGAAGATTCAGGGTTCCCAAGAGCAGGCTGAACCGCTATAAGCACTCATTCCTACCTATGTCCATTAAGCTTCTTAACATTCACATGAAATGAAATGTAGTCAAATGTAATGAAATGTACTTTTTAAATGTTGGCCATGAGGGTTGTGCAATAGGTCGCCATTGTCAGTATGTGCGTCTGTGTATTGTGTTTGTTCAAACGGTGTATGACTGATGATATGTGTATGTCTCTTAAGTCCACTATGTTTGTATGTGTACATGTATGCTGAACTGCAGGACGGAGTCCAGAACACATTTCCTTATGGGGACAATAAAGTATATCGTATCGTATAATATGAAAACTGCAGGATAACCAAAGTTATAAGACGTAATTTTGCTAAAATATGACGTCAATGAGAACAGCTTTCAAGAGGCTTCACTGACAACCATCAATATTAACCTCATGGTGGTGCTAGAGAAATGTAGTGGATTAGGGTCCATCCATTGGATCTTAGTGACACATTTTATGGCAATCTTTATAATAATAATTATTGAAATACTTCAGTCAGGACTGATGTTATCATAGTTATCAACAGTCATGTTCTTCTCATATCACATATCACTTCATGTCATGTATGACAAACTTAAGGTATAATTGACATCAGCAACGTAAATATTTTGACACAAAATATGAATTGTTGTCAGCAATGACTAACTGCTGGGCTTATGTTGTAGTTAAGTAAACTTCTAAAGGGTTCATCTACTTTAATGACAATGTGAGTTGAGGTTTGCCTGAAGAAAAGTGTATTCTCTGACATTAAGCAGGTAACTGTAAGTACTTGTATAGTACAGACAATGGTGGAGGAATCTGTTAGGCCTACAAATCAGAAATACTGCAATCTCAAAACACTGTTTCAAGTAAAAGTATATCAGCAAATGTACTTAAAGTATAAAAAGTAAAACAACATATAATGCAGCATACTGTAGCTCATGATAGGTTTTTCTGGTTTTACTCCAAATGTAAGTGCATATTATAAATGTTGTGTCACTACACTTGTCAAATCCTTCAAACATGTGTTTTAAACTTGTTATGCAAGAGTAACTAGTCACTTAAGCTGTCAGATACATCTATTTTTGTAAATAGAGCAATATTCCACTCCGAGATAGAAGTATAAAGTAGCAGATCATGGAAATACTCAAGTAAACTACTAGCAGCTTGAAATGTATACTTTTATACAGAATTTGGAGAATACTTCCATCACCGTAGGCACGTTTTAATGTGTGTGTGAGAAGCAGCATGGGGTCAAAGGCCAAACAAACACTTATTCGAGTGTCAAAACAGTGCCTCTCTTATTTCTTTAGCCCCATTCAGTCACATTTTGTGTCATCACAGGAACATATGACCTCTACTAAAAGGCTCAGGGCATAAATGTTCCCAAAATGTAACTCTTGACATTGTTGTACTTCACCCTGACACTTACATGGACTGTTTTAGTGTTTATTGGGAGCATAAATGATGATGTTGAGTCATAGCAGAGGGAGTTTACATATTTTTCTTGCAGACAGTGAACAGAAGAAGAGTGACGAAGAGGAGAAGAGTCAGATACTGGGCTGAGACGCCGAGGCCGGACCAACAGATGGGTAAATGCTGGGAGATGAGGAGCGTTAAAGGGGGGGGGGAGGCTTTAAAGGGTCAGATAGGTTCAAGAGAGCTTAGCAGCAGCCATATTTGGACTGTAAGGTGTTTGTTAGAGGGGGTGGGGGGTGTTAATAGCAGCCCTCTAGTCATAAAAAGAGGGTGTGTCTGTTTTACGAATGAATGAGCAGGCTGATTAGCTTTGTGAAGGGTCTCAGAGGAGGGAGGGGAGGAGGGAGAGCAGGGCCACACTGGAGCAGACACTGTTGTCTCTGGCGTTAAACACACAGTCAGTCAGCGGGCAGACACACCACACTGCGGAGATCACCGTCACTCACTTTGAATGTTTTTACTGGATTTGGATTGAGAGGGTCGACTGATTTGAGTTTTAAAGGCAGTCCACACTGATTGGATTAAGCAGTTGGAAAAGTTCAGTGTCGTTTTATTTTCACAGTTTATTCACCTGGATCCAAAGATGATGCTCAAGAAAGTGCGATTTAAGGTAGGAAAATGCTCTTTTTTGTCCTGCTTATTACTTAACACTGAGAACGTTTCATGGAATAAAACCCGTACTGTTCATGTCTCCACTTGTTATTCAGACATGTGACATTTTATTAGAGAACACTTTCCACATAACACAGCAGTGATCCAACAAATATAAGCTTTGTAAACTTTTCCACTCACGGTCTGCTTGCTTCTTCCTGGTGAAGTCCTCTGGCTCACAGGAAGTGATGTGTTTAGGTGTTATCTTGAGACATACATGCATCTTTCTAACTAAACAGAGGAAAGAGAAACATCCAGCAGAGAGATACACACTCTGGGGATGTGATAAGGTATTGAGGACAATTACTAGAGCCTGACATCAAAGATAACACATACCTAAATAAATACAACTCTGACAGATAAGAACCCTATTTGTTGATTTACTTTTTTGTTGATTTATTATGTTTCTCTTATTTTGTTGACATGTTTTTCACCTTATTGCGCTTTTATTAGTCCTTCTGTCAAATCCATAGGTCAAAACACATTAGAAACTCTGTGTTAATATTACAACTTTTCAAGTAAGAAAAGTTCTTCACAGTTGGTTTCGGGAGAATAAGCTTCTCAAGTAAATATATATGTGCAATTCTTTCACAATAAAAAAAAGCAAAAAATAAGAAGAAAATAACAGTAAAGAAAGAATAATAACAATAGTACATCAAATATAATTCAGTTTTGTTTTTTAAAATTATTTATATGATTATAATTACTATTATCTCTGTATCCTTTTTAACAATAAAAGGATAACTCACCTGTAATCATGGTGCATTGAGTCCTTTGCTTTAAAAAGCCGGTGTGATTTAAGTGTGTGATCAAAGCTGTGTGTGTCCTCAGCAGCGGGCCCAGCCTGCAGTTCAAAGGCAGGAGTGTGTGTCGTGACACCAGGGTGATAATTAGAGCTCAGGAACAGGAACAGGAGAAGCTGTAACACCAGCAGCAACCTTAGTAATAAAGATATACTGTTATCACTAATGCAAGTATAAGGGTGACGCTTATTATTTGACATTATTATGTAAATCTCTTTATCTGTATCATTACTTTACGCAAGTTAAACATTTCCTTTTCTTGTTTATCTTGATTTGGTGTTCAGAAACAAACAAATACAGCGTATATCTAAAGTCCCTGATGATCTGATGATAAAATAAAGGTATGAAAAAATGTTAAAAGATTAACATTGATGACACAAATCACACTTTTAAGATACAAAATCCTTATAAAATAGTTTGAACAACTTAACATCAAATGCTCAGTGCCCCTAAAAGAGATCCTTTCAGTATTCTTTCCGTAAGTACTAAGCTATGCTAAGAACATAGCACAAAGTACACATTATTAAGTACAAAGCATTGTGTACAAATGAACAGATGAATTGTCACTCTTTCATTATTACAACCAATGTGCTTTACAGAATAAAAGTCCTTTACAGACGTTTACAACAAATACGATTTTATCTCTCCCTGTGATCAGATCAAAAACCATACTCAACCAACTGTCGGTCGCTCAAGTAAAACATTTCCCATTGACAACAACATTGTTTCTCCATCTACGTTTTTCATTTAGGGCACTTAGCTGAAAACACTTGCAAGTTTCCACTTTGTTTTTGGAGCACGAGATGATGGTGGGCTGCAGGAGTTCTCTCTGACCCCCTGCAGGGAACTGTAGCTCATTCATTATTACTGTTAATGATGCAGCCATCAGAATCATGTCATCACTGTCACAACTGACAATAGGTTACCATGGAGGACGGTAAGTTTAGATGCTGCGGGACAGAGAGGATGAGAGTGAATGGAGGGTCATCCATAGATCATGTTATTTCACTCTCACCTGTTAGGGCCAGCTGCTGTTGTTGCCGTCCTCTGAGAGGTGACGCTTTTCCCGCGCAGTGTGTCAAACAGAGTGTGAGGAAGAAGAGTGAAAGGAAACTAATCAAGATAGAAGTGAAAGGTTGTTCTCTTTAGTTTCCTCAATAAAGGAGCTTTTGTCTTCAGTTTGTTTTTTCAACTGCTTTTATGAAACTTGGAAGACCGGAGTTTAATATATTTCAAAGCGTAGCCAATTCACGGTGGATGAAAGCATACTTTTTGTCTTATGAAAATAGCCTTGGTTGCGCTCTCCGAGGGCTGTTATCATTTTGTTAAAGCATCCCTAGTGTGCTTTTTAGGGTTTTCCCTTCCCTGTAGTGTTTTATATTTTATATAGGTGTATCTGCATGTAAATGGTCTGCCAAGGCTAAAATCCCAAAGTTCCCTCCAGCCTTGAACGCCTCCATTGGACTCCTTTGTTTACTTCCGCAACATAGTGACATCAATATGTAACATTTGTGCTTCTCTTGGCTAGCGCCCCAACACATTGTACGTGACAGGCTAAGGGGCGGGACATCCCTAAGTGGTTGACCAATCGCAACAGAGCTAACCAATCAGAGCAGACTGGGCTCTGGTTTCAGACAGAGGGGGAAAAGAGGTGATGCAGCTCAGGCAGTATGAGAACAATTAAACGTGTTTTGAACATTAAAGCATGGAAACATTTCACAGTAGAGGCACTAAATACTAATATGAACCTGAAAATGATATGATCTTTAGATTAGGTGATATAATTGATCAGATAAACCTGTATTTTGGAATATATGTATACATGATAAGATGGTGCAGAAGAGATGTCCTACTGTATGTTCACTTATCAACTTAGAGTTGGGACAAAAAGCAAGTCAAATTCAGCAGTGCCTCCTGCACGGTAGTGGGTTGAGAAGTTCTGTCTAAAGGAACCAACACTGACCTTTACACATGTTGGATTGCAAGATAATGGGCCCCTGGGCACAGACATGTTAGCGGCCCCTCACTCTGTCTACATATACAAGACACCTACGATTAAATAGTTTACTTTTAGACATTTTAAGTATCTTTGTCATTAATCTATTTGTAATAATTTTACATCTTTTTGTGGTAATTTTGTTATTTTAGATTTTCATGATGTGTTTGTGCCTCTTTGTAGTCAATTGCATTTCTGTGATGACTTTCATAAAACAATGTATTACAATTGATCCTTTTCATTGTATCTAAATGAAATATTTGTGCATTTATGAAAGGAATGTCTGTTGTATCCTTCATTCTCATGCAAGGCAAAGTCCCTTGAAAGGACACCGAAGCGAAGTAAGGTCTTAAAACAAAAAACGGACTTTTTCTAGATTAACTCTTAAATCATGTCACAAGCACGGAACACTTTCAATTGCAAAACTAAAAAGGTTTCCTGAAACTTAAAAGTTGATTTCTTTCTAAATTAGCTTATGAAGTGGAGTGAGTGTGGATCTTGAGTGTCAGGCAGAATGTATGAGGGGGGTGTGAGGAGAGTAACAAACAAAGGTCCATCAATCCTGTGACTTAGGCTACTTATCAGAAACTCGTGAAGTTGCTTACACTGCACACAAATGCCCAATTAGAGCTCTGGTACATGTATTTCTAGCATCACATAGCCTTTGCATGGATTATACTTTTCTGTTTACTTTACGAAGGAACCTTGTTGTGCTATTATGTACTGACCTGTCTGTATTAAGAGCAGAGAGGATATTGGGTGAAATCTGTACCTGTGTGTTGAAATTCCTCAGTGTGAGCGTTCAAACAGCAGCAGGTCAGCAGTTCTTTGTTTGTCTCTCCTCACACACCCTCATACATTCTGTCTGACTCTCAACATCCACACTCAGTTCACTTCCTGAAACCAAGATCTGTCAAAAAAACCATCTAAAATAACCATTCTTATGTGACCTGTTGTAATGATGCTAATTTACTTGCCTTTTATAGGGGAATTTGTGGGATCATGGGAATTTGTGTCTACTCCACAATTGTAGAATTTCCTTAGGTTGAAAAAATTGTTGAAAAGATTACTCAACTCAACAACAAATATCACATAGGTCTTTGTTTTGAGATGTTTTAAAAGCGAAGATAGTCACATATTATACCTTCATTAAAGAAACAGTGTATCTTATGCACATCAAATGCTATAATCTTTGCAGAAAATAAAGTCATTTAGTTTAATCTAAATAGTTTATTATCAAACGTTTATTGAAAGTAAATGCCATATGTGTTGCCACTGATTTCTCCTGAGTGTTGAAGCAGGTCACATGATCAACAGTAGGTGGCACTAGTGTCCTTCTGTTCCCCTGCTCTCTGTCTCAAACACCACCATAAAGAAAATGCCTGCAGCTAAACTCAGTACTCCGTCAGAACAGCAGCACTCCCAGACTGTTGTCTCCATAAATCCCTGCTGGCCGTCGTGAAACCACGGGAACAACATGTCAAGTTGAGAGATGGAGCATGACATGCAGATTGACGTGGAAGTTATTGTAGGAATCCTCAGTCACTCGGTGATAGCGTTGTTCAATGAGCTGTTTCTGTGGTGGCACACAACAGAGCCGCAGCTTCCTTCAGCATGGCCCCGGGGCCCGGGTGCAACATGTGGGAGTCTGATCCCCCACCCGTCAACAGCAAGCACATCCTGGCAAAAAATGATGACCCACTTCCTTCAAAAATCTTTACATTCCTCCCCCCCTGCCGGCCCTGAATCGCTGGGTAGTTGAATGTGCATCCCGCGCAGATACGTCCAAGCTTTTTGTTGCCTGAGTGAGATTCGCCAATCATCTCAAAGGATCAAGTCAGCGCTCATCGAGGGGCTTTGATGTTCATAATGAGTGCTTCCCTCAGCTCAGCCCTGCAGCGCTGCACACTGTATGTTTCTATAAAGGACCTGAATGGCTGCGTGGGTGCTGGTGTGGAGTATGGGGAGGAGGGGAGCAGAGCCAAATATGCTTTTCATTAAAGATGAAAGGAGAGAGAGCTTTTACTGTCTCTGACGTCTGTTTATGCTCAGTGGAAGGGTGTGTGTGTGTGTGTGTGTGTGTGTGTGTGTGTGTGTGTGTGTGTGTGTGTGTGTGTGTGTGTGTGTGTGTGTGTGTGTGTGTGTGTGTGTGTGTGTGTTCACATAAAAGATAAATGTACCTTTGACCCCCGGTGGTTTACCTGCAGGCTGGTCACACTGCATGTCTGGTACTTTTTTACCGCTCCAACAAGGACATTTGAGGCGTATTGCCGTGTCATGTTGCTTATCGTCTCTCCATGCAGACACATCCATACAAAGGACACTTCAAAGATGCACTTGTTGCTTCTTTTTGTACATTCCCTGCATGATTTCTTTAGTTGCTTAAGGCAATCTTATCGTTAGTAGTAGTAGTAGTAGTAGTAGTAGTAGTAGTAGTATAACCTTTATTTATCCAGGAAAATCAATTAAGAACAAATTCTTATTTACAATGATGACCTGACAGGAGGCAAAGGCTTCCTGAGGGGATGAGGTTTGGGAGGGAAAACAAATAAAAAGACAGACTCCGGGCACTACAGAACCCAGGAGGCAACACAAACACATAGAGCAAAGATGACAGGCATAGCAGTTAAACATATAAAACTCTAAAACAATATTGCTGTGGTTCAATCAGTCATTAAAATCAGCATCAGGCAAAGCAGCTGCATGTGTGCACCAGGGTGTCAATAATAGTGACATTGTTGCGGGCTGAATACTGTGATGTGACACTGACATCAAGGCAGTCTGACAGACTGCCTTGATTTAAGTTCATAGTTGAATATAATTCATTTATAATTGTGTCAGCTCTTTGATTTTGTATTAGTGTTAGTCCTGTGTTAAATGTCCATTAACCCATGAGATATGTGTTCTAGTCTCTTGTGAAACCAAAATCTACATTTTGGTTTTGTTTATGTCATGTGATGTCACGTCTCTGAGTCACATGACCGTAAATCCAAAGTTTATTTCAACCCAAACATGATCCTTTTTCTAAAACTAACCAAGTGGTGTTGCTTCGTGGAACCGGGAATTGGATGGTTGAATTTCAAAATGGAACCTGGAATTGCAATGTGGAATTGGAACCTGGAATTGGAACATGGAATTGGAACATGGAATTGGAACATGGAATTGGAACATGGCCTTGGAATAATGAATTGGATATGAAGCCTGGATTGGGAACCTGAACTCGTCCTATGTCTTTAGCACAAACTGTCAGCTGAGAAATCCAATTTGAATATATAGATCTACATCCATATTTGAAATGTGGAATTGAAACCTAGAATTGGAACCTGCAATTTCGAATGTGGAATTCGAATTGGAACCTGGTCATTGGAATGTGGAATTGCAAATGGATGTCAAATTGGAACCAGGAATTGGGATTAGAAAATTGACTTAAATGTGGAATTGGAATCCTGAATTGGATTAGAAATGGAACCTGGAGTTTGAATGTTAAACATAACCGGGAATTGGGCCACTGAGTCACATGACCTTATGGCCAAAGTTTCTTTTAACCCAAACCATAATCTTTTTCCTTAAACTAGCCAAATTGTTTTTGTAGGTTTACTAACTGCAACGCAAGGGCCAATAAAAAAAAGCGACACTCTTCCAATGCACACACCAGCCAGGGCGTAAAGTCAGGGTATTAATGGCCCACTCCCTGCTTCGTATCCCATACCTCTGACCCTCTTGCTCGGAACATGGCATCTTTGAACTCAACCCTCATTCTAGATTTAACTGCACACCTGTTCATTTTCGTGCATCTTGCAAGGCTGTGACGCTAATCTGGTGAAAAAATGTGTTGGCAGAAACATGAACCCCACAGCAAAGCACTATAAAAGCATGGTTTATGGATGTCAATAGGAATCAAAGTATATTTTCAATAGAAGTGTGAACCAGCCACTATATCCTGTTGATGAAATACATAAATACTGATGCTATAGGAAGAACAGGAGTCGTGCATTGTTGTAACTTTGCTAAACAATTGGAAATGGTGGTCAGACATTGCAGTAGTGATTAACAATGCTATTGCAGCAGCTATCTGTCCTGATGTGGAAACACAGCTATATGCCGATGACACTGTGATATATGTGCATGCCAATACAAAGCAAAAGGCTGCTGATAAACTGACCTCAGCTTTAGTGCTGATCACTAGCCGGCTACACTGCTCCTGTCTTCAGCGTAATGTAAACAAAACAGTTGGAATGTTTTTCACAAAAAGAAAATGCAACATTGTGTCAAATATAAGCATCTCAGGTGAACATATTAACATTGTGCCTCAGGTTAAGTACATTGGAATCATTATTGACTCTAATTTAACATTCAAAACACAAGTCAAAAAAGTGACCCCAAGAGTTAAGTTTAGCCTAGCAAATTTTAAATACATAAGAAACACAATGACATTCTGCCAAATTATACATGGATGCCATGATCATGTCACACCTTACATACTGTCTCACACGCTGGGGGCAAACTAACAGCTCCACACTGAAGCCACTAGCAACCCTGTACAAACAAACCCTCAAAGTACTGGACCGGAAACCTACCCGCTCCCATCACTGTCCCATCCTCAACAAGCATAACATCCTGAGTTGGGAAGATTTAATTATATAGGAACATCGTTCTGGTTTACAAAATCCTGCACAATACTGCCCCCCCCCCCCCACCTCTTAGCTCATTGGTTACTCAACGTAACAACACCAGACTGACCACTAGAAGCTCCACACGTGGCGACCTATCAGTCCCATTCAGGAAGAGTACTTTTGGTCAGTCATCATTCTCGGTCACAGCAATTCAAAACTGGAACTCTCTACCCACTCAAATCAAAGACATACATACACTTCCCACCTTCACAGCTCACTTAAAAACATGGTTCACTGAGACCTACACCTGTCTGTGTTGAGTATGGTGTGAGTGTTACATGTTGTGTTACATGTTGTGATCATGGATGTTGCCCCTCGTTTCTGTGATGTGATTGTGATGTGCTATATGTGACATGTGCTGTATGTGGTAACGTGTGTTGTTTATTGTTCTCTTTTATCCTCTCTTATCCTTTCGCCTGTATTTACTTGTCTTTCATCCTTTTTATTTTATTTTATATTTGTTTTACAACTAATGCTGTTGATATATTGTGATTTTAAGGGTGTCTATTACCATCTGGACAACAGCTGGAAATTAGCCATGTCGGCTAAAGCTGCTCCATTTACTGTTTTTGTGACAGTTCATCGATGGGGACTGTCCACGACACTATAAATAAATAAACTAAACTAAATCATCTGTGCATTTTAAAGTGTCTGCTAAGGAGACTACTTACTTCCCAGCAGCTGCCATAACTACATCAGTTTGACTACGCCAGCCAGTCTTTGGTTGGGATGTTTTTCTCTGGTACAGCCCAGCTGTGTTATTTAGGCTGACAGAGAATGAGTATACTTTATATAAATCATGATGAATCCCACCCAGCCTTTTAGGAATGTTCAGCATTTACAGTTTGTCATATCATTCAAAAAGAAGCTTTTCCAGATAGGGACATTTGCAGAACAAACAACACATATACACAGATGCACACATGGTTTCAGCTGGAATTCAGGCTTTATGATATTATAGTGGAGACGCCAGATAAGAGGTAGGTTAGAGAGGAACCACTTTGATGAGAGTATGCATCTCTCCTTGGCTTCACAAAGTACTGTAGATTCTGAAAAACATTCTTACTTTAGCCCTTTTTTAAGCTATGTGAATCCGTTTTTTTAGTATTGTGAAAGTTTGATTTCACTTTTGTGTATCCATAACTCTGCAGAGTACACTCTGTTACATTGTGGATGTATATATTTGTGTGGCTCCATCCTTGAAATTGACTCTCTAAGGACATCATATTCTATTTATGTAGATGTTCTCTAGCATAAAGCCAACATAGGGGTCACTGTCAATAAAATCTGCAAATGTTCTCTGATGGCAACAATCACATAAAACGTATGCGATCAATTCTTTAGTAACCCACACAATCCTGAACACACTAAATATTTGCATTCGTTTTTCTCCCACTGGTCCTGCCCTCAGCCCATAGACTTTTCATTGTGATGACGTCACATATTATCAGAGTGGTAACTGACTGTGTTTGCACTACAAAGTGTCCTTCAAAGGTGTAAAAGACCTCTTTTATAATGAACTATGGGCCACAGGGGGTTTATCATTGCAATACCATTAGCTGGGAGACTTCTGTTCTGAAAACTAGTTCGGTTTCGTACCTAAGGGAACCAACTTCTACAGTTGTTTTAACCTTAACCATGATATTTTTCCAAACCTTACGTAGTAGTTAGGTTGCACAAACAGGGTTAGCACTGCATGGGCTTGCACATACTGATCGCTCCTGTTGCTAAACATCCATAGAAAAACGCTGGAAGATTCCCTAATAACTTTTCACAAGACATTATACGAGCAGAGGATACATTGCACAGGGACATGCAACATCCTCCAGTGTATAGTCTCTTGTCAAAACTCCCAAATCTAATGTGACTCACAAACAGGTGACAAATAAAAAAAGATGTTAGGTAGACTAACATTACAGAGGATGTGTTCATACAGGGCACAGAGTAGATGATGTAGTTGGATCAGTTTGTAACTTGTGTAAATCATATTCATGCATAGTCAATATTGTCAACCCACCTGAGTGATGTGCAGCGCGCTACACCACCATCAATATAACAACAACTTAGGTCTTTTGAGTACCTGCATATTTTCATGTTCTTTTACACATGTACAAATGTTGATAGTTGTGCACTTCAATACTAATTCCAAACCCTACATTTAATGTCTTTAAAGGGGACCTATTCTGCAAAATCCACTTTTTCATGTCTTTTAAACATCAACATGTGTCCCCTCTGCGTTAAGAGATTCTGAAAGTTTCAGGGAAATCGATTCGCTCACTTTTTGTCCTGATCCATTTCTATAAAAACCTGTCTGAAAATGAGCTGATCAGATTTTGGCCACTTCATGATGTAATAACGATTTTTGGGTTGTGTAACCATTAGCCAATCACCAACCAAGGTAACACCCCCCCCCCCCCCAAAAAAAGGGAAGGTCGGTGGGGGGGGTTTGTTAAAATAGTCCAGGAAAGGCTGCCAGAGCTAGTATTTGTTAACACATGGCTATGATACCTCAGCTCGTAAATTAGAATAAACCAGCGTAGAATCGACCTCACGCTGGTGAGTTGAACATGTAGGAAAATATGACTCACAGTAGTTCCAGTGTGAGAGAATAAATGCACTTGTTTCCACTCTTTTTCACAACCTTGTTTACCTTCCAGTCATGTTTAAGGTGAACATCTCTGCAGCTATTCATGAACAACGCAGCACTTCTTTATCCAAAAGAATGAGCGCCTTGTGTCAGCGTGTTGGGGCGAGGCTGACCGAACAGGAACACCTCAGAGAGAGAGGGAGAGAGAAGCGTGTGTGTGTGTGTGTGTGTGTGTGTGTGTGTGTGTGTGTGTGTGTGTGTGTGTGTGTGTGTGTGTGTGTGTGTGTGTGTGTGTGTGTGATGGCAAGAAAGAGAAAGGGAGGGAGTGAAAGAGAGAGAGGGAGGGGACTAGAAGTAGCAGACAGTGTGTGTCAGCAGCCACATGGCTTTAGCCCAGTGTGTGTTATGACAGCGAGAGACAATGTGTGTGTGTGTGTGTGTGTGTGTGTGTGTGTGTGTGTGTGTGTGTGTGTGTGTGTGTGTGTGTGTGTGTGTGTGTTCAGAAGAGGCAGTGAGTGAGAGACCCTTACGACAAAACAGAGAGAGAGGAGGGGGGAACACAACAAAGAAAGGAGCTTCCTCTTTGGATCCTAGTCAGAGTTTTGTATTTTTCTCTGCAGCAGTTTATGCACCCATCTCGTCTTTATGAGCAGCAGCAGTGTGTTTAGTGCTGTGGTCTTACTGGACCACCCCACCCAACACACCCACCCACCACTCCATCAGGTAAAGTAGACACTTGACACATTTCATATAAAAAGGCAGAAGCTTCTCATAATGTCAAACAGATCCAAATATTACAGAATAGGCACATCATTTGGTTAAAAGGCAACAAAATGAGTTTCTGTGATACATTTTTGAATAACAATTACTCAATTAATACGTTACTAACGCTTGATAAGTTATGGAGGTGGCTAATGTGCTGTACATTTTTGTATCCTATTGTATATTTGCCCTAGTTAGAGTGACATTTGGTTATGTTGTCCAGTGGTTTGATACAGTGTAATAACTATGAGTGCTACTACTATCATTGACTAAATAAATGAGGTCATGAGAATAGGGTTGGTAGTTTTGATTGGAGGACGTACAGTATATGAAATGTTCCATACCCATACTGCATACTGTATGTGTTTTTACTATGATAAACCAAGAATGTATCCATAAACCTTAAAAATAACCATGCTGCTTATATTAATCAGAAATCGTCCATAGAAGATTAGCACTGTATTTGTCCTGGGTGGGATCTTCTGGATGTTTCTTCAGTATGTCCTTTGTTATCAGTAGCAGACACACTAGTGTAGGCTGTGCTGGTCAGGTGGATTCTGCTCACTGACGTAGATCGTTGAATTTCAATAGCCTACAATGTTTGTGATATCAACTTGATGTTAGCATAGTTTTAGCTTGTTATGCTAGCTATGTGAGCAAAATCACGTGTCTGCTTTGTTTGTTAATGTTGATGGTCTTACTTTAGAATAACTGATATTCTCATTGATGTTAAATGATGGTGGCATTCATAAGTAGAAATACATTTTTAATCAACACCGGTTCACTTGCAACCAGGAGAAATTAGTTTTAGCAAAACTTTAAAATATCTAATGATTGCTAACATTAGCCACAGTTAGCTAGTTGTCATATTGCATATACAGTAGCAGCTACACCATTTACTGCAATGGTTCTGAAACATTTTCTGAGTGTGGATTTTATTGCTAGAAATGACACCGCTAAGCAGCTCAACTCGGAACTAGCAAAAATCCCTTTACGTTTGGCTAATGCTAATGTAACCTTGTTGTTAAGTTCAAACTTTGTCACATTTTCACTTCCAACAAAATAATTTTCAGAAAATATTTTAGTTATTACAGCTAATCTTTTTTTTAATGTGTAGCCTACATGTAAAAAGCAACTTAAAATATGACATATTTTTTGTTTCAAATGAAGGACTATGGTCAATTGAAGTATGAGCACTAAAATCTAGGAATCACTGCCAAATTGTATTAAAGTGAGATTTGGAACTTTGATTTTATTAAACTTGTCTTATGTTAATTATTTTATAAAACATTACATATTCCCGTTTTAAACAATCCATATCCTAATTTTGAATTTAGTCATAAGCACCCTATAATCACTTAACCCTCTTAGCACAGATGGACCTGTTGCTGTACCTGGAGGAAAGATGTTGGAGATTGAAGGGAAAACTGCAAAGCATGGGCATATGAGTGTCAGTCAAATAATCTCTGGCTCTCTCACCCCCCTGAAACACTGGCTGCTTCATAGGCCGAGTGAGAGAGAGAGACCCATACAGAGTTCGTTGTTGTTTGAACCTCCCGACCAAAGCAGAGCTGGGCCACATTTTTCGGGCGCTTGGCAGAGAAAACGGCTGTGCAGAGTTCCCAGACCGCAGCAACTCTCCAGCTAGTGATAATAAATCCTTTGTTATGTGAGCTCATTCTGTTGAGAGCATAATCAGGCCAGTACAGAGGCACTCTATCTAGAGCCCCCCCCCCCCCCTACTCCATCACCCTCAACCCAACACTCAACATCCATCCAGACCCGTTCTCTCACTGGCTCCCCTGTGTTTGCTCCTAATGCCTCCTCTGGGTGCCACTTCTGCTGTTAACGATACTGTCGACCTTGGATGTCACAGATTTTCCTGGAACGAGACGACCTTGTAGGATTGTAATAAGCTTGTAATTTCAGAGCATTATTGCTGCTTAGTGCAAGAGCCATGGGAAATGAATGAAAAGGAAAATGAGCAATTAGCTGGCAGGTGGTTGGTGCTAAATGTGGAGTAGGAGTCAGAGATACATCAATTTAATTTGCATCAGATGCTCTCAGTTTCTACATCAGGGTCCGGGTGGCAGTCCGGGAGTGTGGCAGTTTGAGGGATAATTGACCTCCGTGTAAACTGGAGTAGGTGTGAACCACTGATTGGCTTGTGTCCATTCATTTAATGTGACAGTAATTGACTGTTTTCACCAAAAACTGAGGGCAGGATGAATGTGTGCACTTACCTACAGAATGGACAATATTATTGTTGTGTTGTTATTCAATTCATTTAAATCTCAGATAAAAGAAATGCAATACAGACGAGAACTTGGGGGATGATCCGCTTTGATGATGTACCTTGTAATGGTAAAGAATACATTAGTTGACTTGATTAAGGTTCTGTTTTCAGGTCATTTGATGGGCTGAAAATGTAAAGTTAAGATACTGATAAGTAACTGATTAGATTAAAAGTTTAAACTTAACCTAATTGGTTTTTAACCAACTCTCTGATCACTAACATTAATTGTATAGTGCACTGATTAGTTACATGTAGGTTGAAATGAAATTATTACCTGTTATAAACATTCAGTTTGCAAACCGATTTTGAAGTATCTAAGTGTCAGCCATGATAAGAGATACTATTCTTTAGCATAGGGTACACTGGAGCATCCTTTACCAAAGCAAATTATAAAAAATGCCGACCAACTATTGCTTGAATTGGAAACATTTGAAATGACACTGATAACATCCACCATTGTATAAATATGCAGCAGTGTAAATGCTGTCAGACTGTCTTTTCCTAAAACCTTACAGATTATCCATCACTTCTTTTTAATCACCTAAATTAAACCCATAAAGAAGTGAAGGGGATTGGAAGAGATTAGGGAAATACCTAAGATTTCCTCTCAAGGAACAAAGCAGAGCACAAAGTAGAGTATTGAACTTTCCGCAGGTGAACGTACATGACTCCAAATGTGCGTATTTAAAGTTACTTATAGATTGATCTTGTACTGTGAGCACAATGTTACCACAACAGATGAATATGATCTAAACTACGATAATACAAATCATTGTTTTACATGTTGAGGGACCTTATTACTAAGATGGAAAGACCCAGTGAGGGTGAGGAGCTCAGGGGACAGACATAACTGTATGTCCTCTCATACTGCTCACTTTGTTATTCTCACAAACAGCTGTACAATCTGCCGTTCCCACAGCTGCAGCACTACAGCTCACACACACACTCAGAGCAGGCAGCCAATCAGAACGCCTTTCATCTGCAGACTGGGATATGACCTCTGCAGATTTCTCTCCCTTTCTTTTTCCTCCCCCATCATTTCCTCCCTGCATTGTCTTTGTCTTTTATTTGCTGCATGCCTTCGGGTCTGCGATTCATCATTCTCCCTGCTGCTCACTTCACTTTACTTTCCCCCTTTCTCTGAGAAGCGTTCTTCTCTCACACGCTGATCGGACTGTCTGGGACACTGGTGGCTTATAATGTGACATTTTACAACATCTAACCAACTGTAAGCCATATGCTGCAGTGGTCACACACACACACACACACACACACCACACACACACACACACACACACACACACACACACACACACACACACACCACACACACACACACACCACACACACACACACACACACACACACACACACACACACACACACACAATGTTTTCACTGAGGAGTTGCTATGCCAACAAAGGATTTGGCGGGGAGGCAGCCGTCTGGTAAAAGATGATGTCATGGTGTTTTGGCTGCTGCTGCTCACCTGGCCTATTTGGACACACACACACACACGCACACACACGTGTGCACACACACACACACGCACACACACACACACACACTGACTCTTTCAGTCTGGCTGTTAAGATAGGATTTCAGTTCACACTATCATAACTGAAACTTTGATTTCATTAAATGTGTTATGTCAACAAATGTCCCACTACTGTATTAGGTTTATTATTTAAAGTTAATATTATTGCTTTCAACTAACCTAGTAAAGTAATGTGAAATCTGTTGTTATAATACATTTAATTTAAGTCAACGTTTCAGTTTTTCCAGTGCAGATACAGTGCTGATTATGCTAACTGTTGTGTCGTACACTATACAATTAAATACACATACTAATAACACAGGGATATTGCTAAATCTAGCAAGATACCCAATGAAAACATAGAAAAATTATTATAATATATTATTATTGGTTAAGCTATCCCATAGTGTATAAAGTAATTCAATAAAACCCCAACATTGAAGTGATGAATACATAAATGCATCAATAATTTGAATTAAATCATTTTAACATTTCTGTTGCTTGAAATGGCCATTTCGCTGAAGAGTTATTTTACTTTTGGTACTCAATTATTATTTAATGATATACCTTTTGACTTTGACTTTAGTACACATTTGGAACTTTTACTTGTAACTGAATAATTGTACACTGTATAATTGCTACTTTTACTCAAGTACATAATATGAGTACTTCTCCCACCCCTGGAAAATACAGACAAGAACAATGATTTCCATGCAACCTTACTAACATAAGTGAACTTTTCTCCATCATAGTAACAGGCCAGAGAGTGGGGAACACAGAGCATGTGTGTATTCAGTAGTGATATTATGCATGTTTTCCAATAGGAAGTACAGTAAGTGTTTCCAGAGGCTGTTGAATGTCCCCACAGTGTAATGAGGCTGAATGACAGGACAATACAAAGAGACACAGAGGGCTGTTTGGTCTGCTCTTTGGATCCCTTTCCATGACTCAAAGGGATATCCCACGCTGCCTCCAGCATCCCCCCCCCTCCCCTCCCTTGACCTCCCTTCCCTCCCCGTCTTCAACTCCTCCCTGCCACTCCCTTCATAGTTTAGCCCTAACAATGTTCTTTCCTACATAAGCTGGGTGGATGTTGGAAGCATTAAGATATGGACCCTGGATGGATTTGATATCTTACTTTTGGAGGAGTTGACCGTTGCGAATTGCATTGAGCTGGATAGAAGACAGAGGGGGGGGTGAGTGACACTGTGAATGTGTACATGAGTGTTGTACATGTTGAAGTTAAAGCTCCTCCTTTAGGGTGGAGGTATGGATGGAAACATGATGTCAGGTTGTTTTGGTGAGAAATGCGCTAATGTTGGTGTAAGTGCCAACCGATAGACAGTACACTCATACTGTCTATTGGTTAGCTAATACATTAAACAAGATGAGTGTTTTGAATGCTTGTTAAGGTTTATATGGTGTAGTTTGATTCACTACATTTATGGTAGAATTGATCACTACTGTATTCTTTGTGTTTAAAAACCTAAGGATGGTAATGAATTTGTTTCTGATCATGAAAAGCGTCCAACTGAAGTATATAGGTTGCTTTCATGCGAATGTTGCTTCCTGTCTCCTATGAAAGTTCTCTTTAATACAACAAGACATTCATACAGTGAATTGTGGTAAAACATACAATAATAACGCAGGATAGGCTTGATGGTTGATTAGGGTGTTCCCATGCACCATTGTTGTCCATTTTGGCTGTTGTCCAGTGAGGTTGTGTTTGTGTTTTCATCTTACAACTTTAAACCTTTCATGGTGGATTTTAAGTTCAAGAAAATAAATTGTACAAACTTATTGTGTCAATATTGAGTCCAAACTAATTGTATGGCATCTTCCAAAATGCCAAAGTTGAGGCTTGAAGACAGTAGTCCACAAACCAATGGGTGACATCACCATGGCTACCTCCACTTCTTATATACAATCAATCAGTATGGAAGCGACTTGTAAACTGCTAAACCAAAGAGTGTGTCTTTTCCCTCTTGGACTGTTTTATTTTCAGACTTTTTGAAGGTTAAAGAGCATCATATTTATATTGGAAACCCATTGGAGGTTCTTGACTTTTAAGGGAGGAATATGCAAACCATTGTCAAAAGTATACTAAGGTATATTTTGCACTAAAGCTGCAAATATTTAATATTGTTGAAGTAATTGCTGAAAAAAACCTTTTAAACCAAGTTCCTCTTGCTAGCTTTTCCAGAGATTTCGATCCCATAACAAAGTTTATGGTCTTCATCAATTCCTGGAGTTCAAAAAGTTGTGATGGAGATTGATCTGCTGATATAAGAGCTCTGAAGCTAACACATGAGTTAAGTGAGTTATAAAACTAAGGCGGAAAAGCTTTGAAAAATATCCACTTTTAATAAAACCCCAGGTCTTGCAGATGGAGTGAACCTTAGTGTGTGTCCTGCAGTCCAGCAGCAGGCCTCAGCGTTGGCACTCTCCTCCAGAGGATTACTGCTGTTGAAAGAGCCTCTTTGTCCGCACAAGGCGGGAATGCCTGTCCAGCTCCACGTCTTTGGAAACACTGAGCCAAAAGTCAACGGAACCATTGAGTAACCCGATACCACATTCCCTCTCCCAACGGTTTCCCTGTTCAATCCCCCTGCTCAAGGTGAAAGTAAAACATGACACTTACTCTTACTAGTGTAAACCAGATGTTTTTCATCTTCAATACTTAGTTAAGGTTGCCCCTGGCGACAGGACACATTTTGTTCCTTTATTTTTCATGAAACTAAATAAATGTATCTTTGCTTTAAATCCTGGGTTTTGGTTTGCTACTTTCTGACAATGAACTGCTGACATTTTAAAGCTGCATCAGACAGTTTTTGTGAGACTTTGGGTTACTTTATCCTTTGACAATCCCCCCAAAGAAGACTGACCAGGAGTAGCATCTGCCAGCTCCGACCAGATACAGCAACTGCGTCTCTTAAAGAGGACATATTATGCTTATTTTCATGGAGCTCTTGGTTGCAGCAGGTCAAATAGTTGGTACCCGATTTGAACACATTTTTAACAACTTGCTTCCTTTTGTAGTGGGAAAAAGGGTTAGGTTTACTCTGGTTCCACCCTGAATGAAAAGTGTTAATAATAATGTCATTGATTGATCATTTGAAAATATTGACTACATTAGTGCCGTGTCTTGTGGAAAAAAGTATTGATTTTGTATTTTGAGAAAGATGGGCGAGGACATTAGGCGCTTTCACACAAGTACTTTTCCCAGGAATAGTTCCCGGAACTTAGTTCAACGGAACTCTTTAGTTCCGGAACTATCAAGTACAGGGGTTCCCAAAGTGGGGGTTGCGAGATGATTACAAATTTTTAAATTATTAAAGATTTTTTTATTATTATTATTAGTATTATCCAGTGTTTCCCACATAATTTGATTCTATTTGTAGGGGCACCTACAGAGCCATAATCTCATTAAATATGCGCATATTTTAACACATTTCAGTAACACAATTCTGAACATTGGATAAAGTCAGGTTCGAAATTCTTGTTTCATTTTGTAGTCATATTAGAATCTAAAGTTTTTACAGAAGGGATTTTGGATATCTCTTTCTATCACTCCATAAATCTAAAAATACTGCAACAGCCCTAAAATATCAATTTTAGCCATATATTTTAGGAATAAAATGTTATATAATTCAGGCTATGAATGATATATGAACAAACCCTCTGTAAAAACCTTCAGAATATTGATAGGAATAAAACTGGAAGGTTTGGTGTATGTACGTGCTACAGAAGTGCATACTCCAAAGTGGACATTTCTCACTCAGAATAGGAGAAAAAACTCATTTTGAGAAAACAACCTTTAAAGATTGCTCAGTGGTGCTTATTATGGCTAATTTAACTGTGTTGCTATTTGCAGTAACAATTTTCAGTAATTTTGCAAGAAGTTTTGCAAAAGCCTGTATTCATGACGCGTTATAGATTACCAGTAAAGTATTCATACTGCAACCAATCTCTCCTGATCATATGTACAGGCTGTGATGAACCATCCTTTAAGATGGACATGTTTTTCATCTCAAAGCTGAGGACTGATGAAAGGCATTATTAGTCCTCGGCTAATAACCAACAATGTTAGTCTTGGACTGGAGCTAAGATTTGTTTGGGTAGATTGGAATGCTTGACACAGCAAATGGAAATATTGAGCATATTCAACATATCTGCAATTGGTGGCTGTAAAGCTAATATTCTATCATTTACTTTTCTCACAAAAAGCTATGTGTGAAGGTGAAAAATTGTTTTACAACTATCTACTTTGCTTGAGTACAGAGGCGGACAGAGAAACACTCCTACCTCATTCCTGCCTGGCTGCAGCTCAGTATCTTATCTCATCACTTTGATGCATTGGATTACAGTGGTTTGGATAATGACAACAAGTATTCTTTCATGGATGCTTTGAGGTATAATTTCTACTGTCACTGGAGACAATAATCAGATAATGACAGGGTCTCTGATCCTCTGAAGTGCTGCTCTGCAGTTTTAGAGATGAGTTCACAGCTTTGATGACAAACGCGCGCTACACTATATTCCTTGTTTTGTTTTTGTACCTGTTTTTCTTTTGTAGAACCTTATTCATCTGTAGAAAGCCTCCTGAGGATCATGCTTTTTTGATATGACCATTCTTAGACAGTTAAAGAGTTGGCTTGCACTACATGCACACTATTTTTCAACTATTATTCAGAATATGCTATGATAGTTTTCAGAGTTTGATTCAGGTCATGTAGACGGCATATTTTGAGGAGCTTTAGGAGCATATTTTTGTCATGTCAACAACACTTCTAGAAGATGAATCTCATTTGAGATTGTTATATCTCAGTTTGCCTTATGCCCATTACAACCAGCTGTGTGTGTTGTACACTAACCAACTAGCCAACTGTTTGAAAGTGTTGGGTAAAAGATATGACATGCCAAAGATAACCTTAAATGCCTCCGAAAGACTTCAAGTATCAAGAGGTTTTTGGATACGGACAAATCTCGAAACTCCTTCATTTTCAATCTTGCCACCATTGGAAATCTTTGAAACATGCTATTTTGACACAAAGAAGTAAGAAGACAACCAGCTTCAGTCGTTCCACTAATCTACAGATCCGCTGCAACTCTTACTAATTTTAAATCCAGGCTGAAGACTTTCTTTTTGGCGCTGCTTTTAATTGAACTATTCATATCTTACACCGCACTGTATTTTTGACTTTTAATGTTTATTTTATTATCTTTGCTTTTTAATGACTGATTTTAAATGCCATTTTCTTAATGTCTTTCATTTTTGTAAAGCACTTTGAATTGCCTTGTGTTGAAAGGTGCTATATAAATAAACTTGCCTTGCCTACTAGTTTGGAGCGATAAACAACACATTTGGTGAGTATGAAATGCATGAATGTAAAGGGGAATATAAATGGAATATTCATTTTCATTAGCCATGTAAATAGCTTCTTTGGAATATTGTCTTTTTTGGAATATGGCAAAAGTGAATATTCCGTATTTGTAAAAGAAGGCTACTCATTGCATTCACTCTCCGCACCAGTCCTGCAATTCATTTCTGAAACCTCTCCCTCCACCGTAGTATGTTCATTATGTTATGATGTGTGTGTTCACTACTGTGTGTCTGTTTGAGACAGAGACGGGCCAGCTGGTGTGTTTAGCTGCCGGCTGATAAGGGCATCTCTCCAATGCTGATGGTTTGGTGCCAGAGTAATGAATCTGTTTATGCATGCTATCAGGCTGCGAGGGATGCACTGGTAACTTGCTGTGCATAGATTAGCATTTTAATGTGTGGTGGTTAGGCCTAGACTTATCTGTGGAAAAATGCTGTGTAGCTGAAACATTCAGTGATTCCTCATTGAAACCAATTAGTTTGAATGACAGTTCATTGTCAAAAGTTCGAAACCAATTATATTTTAAACTATTTCTGCTATAAGCATTTATTTTGAACTGGAGCTTTTTTTTTTTTCTAATTTGATGTCAGCACATAATTCATTTATTAGCACATTACCATGCTGACAGGCTGTTTTGTCCGTGCGCATCCAAACCAAACCTAATTTAAAAACAGAGTGCAAATAAGCTTCCAGAGAGTCCAATCATAAAATCATTGAGACAGCAACTGGTACTTTGGTTCAAACACAAACACTATAATCTTGAAGATGACCAGTAAAAGCTATTATACACATGCCATTTATTTGACCACCAGGGACAGTGGAACAATGTTAAAGAGTGTTTCTAGTTAACAGAAAGTGACATAGTATTGTTCTAAAAATTGTCACCAAAACACACATTAGAAAGTAAACACATGTTTAACCTATTTTAGCTAATTTAACAGACACAGAGCTATATTAGCATTATTTGAAGTTGTTTTTCTGGTTGCTTGATAAATCTACGATATTTCCTTTTAGTAATTTTTTGGTCTCCACCAAATCCGGAGAAAAATGTGTTCCTCGATAGATACACTATGTTCCCTAGCTGATTGCTTACTTTGTCTTTTTTCTAGTGTACAGTAGGTTTATCAAAGCGTTTATCTGAAAACAGTTGTCAACTTCTTGTTTCTGGAAACGCAGTTGATTAGAGGAAAGCTGTCGGCTGAAAACCAAAGGGATGATCCAAAATAGACCTGTGTGGTGACCACCTTTAACACTGGTAACACTGGGACATAATTCATACATGGAACTACAGTGGGGGGTTTTGTTCCCACACGGACATATGTGTTCTTATCTGTATATACTGTGTCCTCCTCCTTTTCTCTCTCTCTTGTTGTCCCGGGCTGCGACCCGACAACACCTCCTTAATAAAGTACCCTTCTGCACCTTCGATGCACCGCCTCCGACTCCCATATCTCCTGGCACTATATTGGTGACTCTGACACGTCTGGGAAGTTTCCGGGACGAAGCCGAACGCGGCAAAAGGAACTCCGGTTCCTTTCTCGAAATGCCGGGGATTTTTTTGGAGACGTCCGTGGCTGCCACCGGCACGCGGACTGAGGCTCGGTGTGTGCTCCGCAGAAGGCTGGAGACGTTGCTCGCCGTTCCCGCATCGGAGGGACGATGCACGACCTGCTGGGTCGACCAGCAACCCCATGGCTACCTCATGGAGCTGTTTCTCCGGGGCGTGCGGCTGCACGTCCCAGCGGCGCTAGCTAACCACGACTAGCAGCTATCCACGTGGGGCTAACGACGGCTAGCAGCTAACGGCCTCAGCTAACGGCTAGCTGCTAACGGCTAGCTGCTAACGGCTATCGACCTTATCGAGCGTTTCCTGGTGCCTGAGAGGAGGTTTGACCATGTCTGGTTGGCCTCGTGTGAACACTCTCGCTATTTCGCCCACCTGTTTTTGACCGTGGACAGTACGGCCCTTTTTGAGCATTTTCTGGTGCCTGAGAGGAGGTTCGACCATGTCTGGTCGGCCTCGTGTGAACACTCTCACCTGTTTCACCACCTCGACGGCGGCTTCAGACGCCACTCACGCTCATCGACGCCTGGGTGGTGCACTCCTGGACCCCGTCTCGCCTCGGCGGTTTCGGACGTCCCCATGCCTTCACCGGCCCGTGGGTGGCGCGCTCCGGGACCCTGCCTGGCCTCTTCCCTCGCCTCGACGGTTTCGGACGTCCCCATGCCTTCACCGGCCCGTGGGTGGCGCGCTCCGGGACCTGTCTGGCCTCTTCCTTCGCCTCGGCGGTTTCGGACGTCCCCATGTCTTCATCGGCCCGTGGGTGGCGCGCTTCGGGACCCTGCCTGGCCTCTCCTCTTACCGCGGCTCACGGTTCATTTCGACGGCGGCTCCGGACGGCGCCCCGTCTGGCCTCTCCCCTGTCCACGGCTCCTTCCTCCCGGGGATGCCTCAGCGCCTGCTGAGGACTTCAGGCCCGCCGCCGCGGCACGTCTGCCTGCGGCCGGGTGGCTCTCCTGCTTCCCTGGGATACCTCAGCGCCTGCTGAGGACTTCATGCCCGCCGCCGCGGCACGTCTGCCTGCGGCCGGGTGGCTTTCCTGCTTCCCTGGGATACCTCGACGCCTACTGCGGCCCCGTTCCGGCCCGTCTTCCAACCCCGGTGAGGAAACCTCTCACCTGCAACCCCACCCTCCCTCCTGCGGCCCCCTTCCGACGGCCCGTTCCATGGCCCGGCCCTCACCTGCAACCCCACCCTCCTCGGCCCCTGTGGTGCTTCCTCCCGGACGCGGGGATTTTGCCCTGTTTGAATTCTGGGGGGGCTTGTGTGGTGACCACCTTTAACACTGGTAACACTGGGACATAATTCATACATGGAACTACAGTGGGGGGTTTTGTTCCCACACGGACATATGTGTTCTTATCTGTATATACTGTGTCCTCCTCCTTTTCTCTCTCTCTTGTTGTCCCGGGCTGCGACCCGACAACACCTCCTTAATAAAGTACCCTTCTGCACCTTCGATGCACCGCCTCCGACTCCCATATCTCCTGGCACTATACCTGTTAGCTTAGGTTAGCATAATGACTGGGGATAGCTAACCTGGCTCTATAACAGCATACACCTACCAGCACCTCTTTAGCTAACTATTTAAAGGTCCCATGTCATGGCCATTTCTACTGATCATAATTCCATTGTTGAGGTATACTAAAATAGAGTTATACTGTGCAATTTTCCAAACTCACATTGGTTTCTCATACAGCCTCTCTGTAAAGTATGTGTATTCACCGGTATTCACTCTCTGTCCTAAACGGCTTGTTGGAGCTCGCCCCCCCCTCCCCCCCCCCTCCCCCCTCCCCCCTCCCTGTGAGCCCAGTGTGCTCTGATTGGCAGAGGTGGGACCAAGTCATTGTTTTGCAAGTCCGAGTCAAGTCTCAAGTCTTTGCGCTCAAGTCCGAGTCAAGTCTCAAGTCAGGTTGGGCAAGTTCAAGTCAAGTCCAAGTCCTAAACTTTGACTCGGTTAATCCATAGGTTAATAATGTATATGTGGCTTTGAAGCAATTGTTTATAAATGGAAATTATGGATTATAAATAAAATAAAATAATTTTTTTATACAGAGACGTTAAAAACCTATGGATTAACCGATTCAGCCGCGTTTTTTCTGGTTTTAATGCCATTGAACACGTCTTTTGATCAGATTGACAGCTACGGTGAGACGATCTCCTGTAAAAGCTCCGTAAAGGTACGTGTTGTGATGTCTGTGTTTGCTTCCCCTGTCGCGAGTTCGGATGACTCAGTGATGATACTATATACCTAAATAATCTGTGGAACCTCAGTTTTAATCGGATATCTTGTATGTGCAGCTACGATAAGTAATTAGAGTACCTTTATCTTGAGTTCTGTGCCAAAGGCCGTTAGCATTTTTCGCTCAGGGGTCATTTAGATGCTTCTTATGAGACTTGTGTTTTGGTAAAAATGGTTTGTATCGTCAGTTAGCTGAGATTATTTCCGTTAATCTGGTATAACACATTTATAGGTTCTTAAATATTAAGAAAAAAAAAGTAAAGTACCCGCCGGGACCTTGGGGCTTAACAGGTTAAAAAAAACGCAATATATATCGCAGGGGAACAAAAAACCGCAATGTCAGTTTTTTTCAATATCGTGCAGCCCTAAGCGATACCCAGGAAGTAAATGAGAAATCTCCAACGAGGCGTTTTGGGGAGGTATTTTCTGTGTTAGAGTTTCCCTACAGGGTGTACTTTGTGGGTTTTTGACTCTGCAGACCGTTTACATGCATTAAAACCTTCATAACACACAAGGGGACAGGTAATAACCGGAAAAGCATGACATGTGACCTTTAACATGTTATATTGCTAGTTTAAGATATACAAAAACAGAAATGCAAAAACAAGCCATGTTCCTATGAGATGTTATGGTAAGCTAAGATAACCATCTTGTGTCTGTAGCTCCAAATTTAACAGACAGATCTAAGACACCTATAATAATGATCAGCTTGGGAAATTTGTATTATTCGTTTTCCCTATTTGCTGTGAGCAAAACTCAAATATTCAAACAAAAATGAAGCAGTCTGAGCAGATGTGATAATCACATACATCAGCAGAAGTAGTTTTCATAGTTGAGGTCAGTCCCACAGCAGAGGCTAACCCGTATTTGACCTGTGTCACTCACAGGAAACGGCCCCTGGCTCAGTTCTCTGCACAGGAAGTCTACTTATAGTGACACTCAGACTGCTGGATGAAGACGCTCTGTTTGTCAACTTCTTCCTCTAACTGTCACACACTTCCCCCTGTTGATCCCAACATCTTTCTTTGTCTATCTTTTAAGCCTGGGAATATGCCTGAGTACACATTTTGTGATTAAAGGCTAAGATATATTACAGGGGAAATTCCCATAGGAGTGTTGCATTGTAATCTTCTTCATTGCAAATATGTAAATGTATTTAATGTTATTGTTTTTTTTTTGTAACCAGTCATTTTATTTTTTCGTATAACTAACCTTGAATAATTTTACTGCGACAGTGATCAAGATCACTGTCGCAGTAAAATTATATCTTTATCATGTAACAGACTTTGCCATTTCCGTAAGCGCCACTAACTTTATTCTACACCTCATGTGTACAAATTCTGCAAGTTTTACCTTTCTCGCAAATATTTCATGGATTTTTAACAAAATATTATGTCAAAGTTCATAAAATAGAGAGTTGATGCTTTTGTTTTTGTAGCAGTTGTTTCTTGAAGCCACAACTAAAGGTGCCACTAATCAGAGCTATTCAGGATTGGCCCATTAAACTTGTCAATGCTATGATTGGGTTAAGATTCCACCACTAGATGAGGAGCACTGAGGTCTAGTGATTATAATGTAACAAAAAAATGTAGGACATTTGTCATAGCCAAACTTCCATAGATGTTTTTAGTTTATTTCTTAATAATTTCCTTTTCTTTCATTTCCCCTTCCTGTCTACCTCCCCCAAAACCCCCAAGGTAATTTCCCAAAAAAAAACAACTGCCAAAACCCACCATATCCAAGAAAAAATGTTTTAAACCATTGTGATAATATTGTTATGATGAATTGTTAAGGCCGTCATATGGATGCGGTGAAATGTTATTGACAGCCTCAGACCAAACCAAGAGTGTCTGAGGGTTTTGCAGTTGAGCTCTGTTGAAGGCTGTCTGCTGGGTGTTGTCAGACTGTGGTTTCATACACATATACATACATGTTGTGTGAAGGCTGCTTCTCCAAACTGCCATAAATTCCATTTTAGCTTTGTGCTGGATGCCTCCCTGGCTGTGTTTTCCCTAGAAGCACACTTTAAAAATAGAATTCATGTTATGGTTTTGAGATGTTTAACCATGTTGTCATTGTTGTTTTGATGTTGTATCCGAATCACCTCATTTCATTGCAGCTGAAAGAACAATTTATCTTGGAGAACATTCCAGCTGTAATGGAGAGATTTAAAAACGGCTTCGTTTGTATGTTATGCCATCACCAGCCACATTTTTACTCCTTTTTACAAACACTGCATGTGGTCAGCATGTCGTCTTGTCTGAAAGGCGCCTACAGTGAATCCACCCTTCTTCCCATGGCACTATTTACTGGATTTCTGTGGTTTGTTTCTAAAAACAGAAAGTGTCATTCCGCTTTGGTTGCACCCATCAGAGAAAAACAAAGTAACACTTCAGCATAATCACTGTCTGAAATGGCAATAATCTCCAAATGCCAGTTAAAATAACAGAAACTGGTGTGATGCCAATGATGGCCACTAGAGCAACCTGACCCTTGTCTCTGTTTCTATATCATTGCGTTAACCTGTTAAACACCATGCCCCTGCCGTCGACAATATTCACGAAACTGTGTCTCATGGCTTCTTAACATTTAACAACCTATTAATGTGTCATACCCACTTAACGGGAGGAAACTCAGCTAACTGACGATATGAACCATTTTTAGCTAAACGAAACACAAGGGTAATACCAAGCCTCTGAATTAGCACTGAGCGAAAAAATGCTAACGCACTTAGCACAGAACTCACAGTAGAAATATTTTATTACTTATCGGATCTGCACAAACAAGATATCAGATTAAAGCTGATATTCCACAGCTTCTAGAGGTATAAGTAGCATCACTGTGCGACCAGAACCCAGGGCAGCGAAGCCAAACCCAGACAACACACAACGTAGCTTTAAGGAGCCAAAACGGCAAATAGTCTTACCTTTGATGTTTTCTGATCAAAAGTTGTGTTCAATGGCATTACAACGATAAACACGCTGCTGAAGGTTAATCCAATGTGTCTGTGTCACTTTGAAATGATTACTGATAATCCATCGTTCCATTTTTTGTCAAAAACAGAGATTTCATATAGAGTGTGTTAGAGCTACAACCCAGCTTCCGGTTTTGGGCATGCTGTGCTTCATTCACCATTGGTAATGTTTAGATGGATTTGAGGAACTTCCCCTCAATTCCATTGGCTCTAATGGTTCAAAAGAGGTGTCAATCATCAAAATCTACCAAGGGGGGCCAGAGATATGGCAAATCCTCCCAAATGACCCCAGAAGTGTTTTTATTTTTGCTAAACCTCTCTAAAAAGGTCAAATGTCACTTGTTTTGCATCAATCTTGATACAGGGTACTTCATATATGTTATAGTTTGGATTCCTAAAGCTTTTAGTCTACCATCCCATCATTCAAGGGTTGTTTTCACTATAAATAATGTGTTTATTTTGGATGGACAATAATTTACATTTTTTTACCATGTTCAATCTGAATTTACTTTTAAAATAAACATCTATATTGATTCTGACTTTTCTACATTCAACTCACAGGTTTATCATTGCTTTGAGAAAAAAGATTATTAATTTAACACTTTTTAGAAGTGAAGATATAGTCATTTGCTCTGGGAATGTCATTTTCGAGCCTGAGACCTGAAAACAGGCTCAGGGCTTAACAGGTTAAGAGCAACTTTAATATAATTACATGAATTGTAGCCTGTCCTTCGTATTTGTTTTCGTAGTCTATCCATCTGGTGTGTATACAAAGAGAACCCAAGGTCAGGGAGAATGCAGCAAGAGAAAGATAGTAGCCATTTAAATGATAACGCAATGGAAGAACTATGAAGAGATGAGAGAAATGAAGTAGACAACCAGTGACAAATGTGGAGGGATGGAAAGAAAGATGTTCCTGCTGTGGGAGGATTATCCAACTGCCTTCATTATCAGAACTCAGGAGGCCAGAGCGGAGCTGTGTGGTGGCAGCTGGCTGGAAAAGATAGACAAAAGAAAGAAAGTGTTCAAGGTTCAAGGTTCTTTATTTGTCAAACGAACATAGCTACAGTGTAGTTATGTCGATGAAAATCTTGTGTCACAGGCTCTTCTGCTGCCTACTGTCTGAATATGCCTCCTCTACAGCAGTGTTTCCCAACCGGGGGTACGCGTACCCCTAGTGGTACGTGAGGGAACTGTAGGGGGTACGTGGAATTCCAAGGTGACAAGTAAAAATAATAATAATCCAGTCAAAAATGATAGTGTGCGATTTGTTTCCCTAGGGAGACAATAGTCTGTGGCACAACCGCGCCAAAATCCCACAATGAAAACAGCTGCTTACCTGCAGCCAGAAAAATACTGGAAGGTCTGCGCTATGGATAAATGGCTGAAACGTCCGCTTGCTCTGGATTGAGGCCAGGGTTCAGAGGAGCCCGCCAAGAAACGTAAGAAAGAGGCCAAACTGAAACCAAGGCAGTGAAACATATATATTATTTGGATTCATTTATACTTCTGCGGACCCACCGCAGCCTCAGTGCTTCTTTTGCGGTGAAGTCCTGGCTAATAGTGCGATGAAGCCAGCGCATTTACAGAGACACCAGAGCACCAAACACTCGGGAAGTGTCGATAAAAGTGAATAATTTTACAGACGAAAGCTGTCGGAATTTAAATCGAGCCAGACAGTAATGATGAAAGCCACGAATGTGTCAATGAAAGCACTCGAGGCATCTTACGCCGTGACCCTGCTTGTGGCTAAATAAAAAAAACTCACTCCAGTTGAGGAGCTCATTCTCCCTGCAGCGACTGCGTTGGCCGAAATTATGATGACAAGAAAGCAGCCGAAGCACTCGAGAAAGTTCCCCTGTCGAATAACACCGTATCCCGTCGGATCAATGATATGTCTGTTAATATAATTGGACAAGTGGTGAACAAAATAAAACTAGCCGGTCAGTTCGCTTTGCAGCTGGATGAAATGACAGATGTGAGTGGAGAAGCGCAGCTCCTGTCACGGTTATCATGTCATGTCACAGTTCTATGTCTAGGTTTGGGTGTTTCCGCTGTTCTCTATGTCATGTTTTCCTCCTGTCGTTAGTTTCCCTGGTGTGTCTCGTTAGCTGATTGTGTTCACCTGTGGCCCTTGTGTTTCTCCTCCCCTGCCCGGCTGTTTCTCGTCTTGTAATTATCCCTCCCTGTATTTAGTCTTGTCTCGTCCTGTGTTCAGTGTTGGTGCTTCTTTTGTTGGTGACTGAATTCACCGGTGAGTGTTCCGTTTTGTCTGTATTAGTTTCATTATCCTTGAAATAAAGGTTTATCAGAGTTATCTGCATTTGGGTCCTGCTTCCTTCACTCAACCGTGACAGAAAGCACCAACCAGAAATGGACCCAGCAGATGATCCATTTGAGGTGGAACTACAACATTTTTCCTTTGATTTGGCTTGCTGCTATGATTGGTGGAAGGGAGCGTCCAGTGTTCTGCAGAAGGAGGCCGCTCTGGTAGAGGCGCACCGGTTGGCTATGGAGAAAACCAGACTTGGTGAAATTCTTACCTGGCTGGATTTTGAACTTCATCTGGGTGTGTGATTTCCAGCCTGCTGACTATAAACGTCTCGGTGTGTTCCGTCTGGAGTCAACCAGTGCTTCCGCCCCAGTTCCTGCTCCTGTCCAAGAGTCGTTTTCTGGAACTCGGCTGGCTTTTGGAGGTCCACGGAGCCTTCAGGCGGCTTCTAAGAGAAGGAGTCGCAAGTCCAGGCTAGCAATCCGAGCCCCAAGAGCCATGGTTCCGGCTACAGAACCGGCCCACACAGCCATGGTTCCGGCCCCAGTACAGGCCCCAGCAGCCATGGTTCCAGCCCCAGTTCTGGCCCCAGCAGCCATCATTCCGGCCCCAGTTCTGGCCCCAGCAGCCATCATTCCGGCCCCAGTTCTGGCCCCAGCAGCCATTGTTCCAGCCCCAGTTCTGGCCCCAGCAGCCATCATTCCGGCCCCAGTTCTGGCCCCAGCAGCCATCATTCCGGCCCCAGTTCTGGCCCCAGCAGCCATGGTTCCGGCCCCAGTTCTGGCCCCAGCAGCCATGGTTCCAGACCTAGTTCTGGCCCCAGCAGCCATGGTCCCGGCCCCAGCAGCCATGGTTCCAGCCCCAGTTCTGGCCCCAGCTGCCATAGTCCCATCCCTGGTTCCTTCTCTAGTCTCTCCTCTTGTCCCTTCCCTAGTCCCTCCTCAGGTCACTTTCCTAGTCCCTTCTCTAGTCCCTTCTCCAGTCCCACCTCTAGTCACTTCTCGAGTCCCCTCTCGAGTCACCTCTCAAGTCAACTCTCCAGTTTCATCTCGAGTCCCCTCTCGAGTCACCTCTCAAGTCCACTCTCCAGTTTCCTCTCGAGTTCCCTCTCAAGCCCTCTCTCGAGTCCCTTCTCAAGTCCCCTCTCTAGTTTCCCCTCAGGTCTCCTCTCGAGTTCCCTCTCAAGTCCCCTCTCAGGTCCCCTCTCGAGTTACCTCTCGAGTCACCTCTCGAGTTCCTTCTCGAGTCCCCTCTCGAGTCACCTCTCCAGTCGACTCTCCAGTTTCCTCTCGAGTTCCCTCTCAAGCCCTCTCTCGAGTCCCCACTCAAGCCCCTACTCATGTGCCGTTGGAGGTCCCGCAGACAACTCTCCTGCCGGGGGTCCTGCCAACCCCATGTCCTGTTGCCGTTGGAGGTCCCGCCGACTACTCTCCTGCCGGGGGTCCTGCCAACCCTTTGTCCTGTCTCGTTGGAGGCCCCGCCGACTACTCTCCTGCCGGGGGTCCTGCCAACCCCATGTCCTGTCCCGTTGGAGGTCCCGCAGACTAGTCTTCTGCCGGGGGTCCTGCCAACCCCATGTCCTGTCCCGTTGGAGGGTCCCGCAGACTAGTCTTCTGCCGGGGGTCCTGCCAACCCCATGTCCTGTACCGTTGGAGGTTCCGCTGGGGGTCCTGCCAACCCTGTGTCCTGTCCCGTTGGAGGTCCCGCAGACTAGTCTTCTGCCGGGGGTCCTGCCAACCCCATGTCCTGTCCCGTTGGAGGTCCCGCAGACTAGTCTTCTGCCGGGGGCCCTGCCAACCCCATGTCCTGTACCGTTGGAGGTTCCGCTGGGGGTCCTGCCAACCCCATATCCTGTCTCGTTGGAGGCCCCGCCGACTACTCTCCTGCCGGGGGTCCTGCCAACCCTGTGTCCTGTCCCGTTGGAGGCCCCGCCGACTACTCTCCTGCCGGGGGTCCTGCCAACCCTGTGTCCTGTCCCGTTGGAGGCCCCGCCGACTACTCTCCTGCCGGGGGTCCTGCCAACCCTGTGTCCTGTCCCGTTGGAGGCCCCGCCGACTACTCTCCTGCCGGGGGTCCTGCCAACCCTATGTCCTGTCCCGTTGGAGGCCCCGCCGACTACTCTCCTTCCGGGGGTCCTGCCAACCCCATGTCCTGTCCCGTTGGAGGTTCCGCCGACTACTCTCCTGCCGGGGGTCCTGCCAACCCTATGTCCTGTCCCGTTGGAGGTCCCGCCGTCTACTCACCTGCCGGGGGTCCTGCCAACCCTGTGTCCTGTGCCGTTGGAGGTCCCGCCGTCTACTCACCTGCCGGGGGTCCTGCCAACCCTGTGTCCTGTGCCGTTGGAGGTCCCGCCGTCTACTCTCCTGCCGGGGGTCCTGCCAATCCTATGTCCTGTGCTGTGGGAGGCCCCGCCGACTACTCTCCTGCCGGGGGTACTGCCAACCCTTTGTCCTGTCTCGTTGGAGGTCCCGCCAACCGCTCTCCTGCTGGTGGTCCTGCCAACTCCTGGTCCTCTTCCGTGGGGGATCCTGCCGAAGCCTGTCCCGCCGGCTCCGGTTCCTGTCCGGCCGACACCGGGTCCTGCCCGGCCTCCGGAGCTGTCTGGTCTTCGCCCTCGATCCCGACCCTCTGTGAGCCGCGGTCTTCGCCCGCGGGCCCGGCCTCCTGACTCTTCCTGCCGCTGCCCTCGTCCTCGGGCCCGGCCCCCTGACTCTTCCTGCCGCTGCCCTCGTCCTCGAGCCCGGCCCCCTGACTCTTCCTGCCACTGCCTTCGCCCTCATGCTCGCCCCACCATGGACTCTGCCTTGCCCCCGGGCCGTCTGCCCGAGACCCCCACCATGGACTCTGCCTTGCCCCCGGGCCGTCCGCCCGAGTCCCCCACCTTGGACTCTGCCTTGCCCCCAGGCCGTCCGCCCGAGTCCTCCTTCCCGGCTTCTGCCTTGCCCCCGGGCCGTCCGCCCGAGATCCCTTCCTGGTCCTCTACTGTGCTCCTGGGCGGTCAGCTCAGTCCCGTCCTCCGGACCCCCTCCACCCACCCTGCTGGACGTTGTTGGATTTTTGTTTTGGTGTTTAGGGACGTCTAGAATCCGTCCCTTGAGGGGGGGGGTTCTGTCACGGTTATCATGTCATGTCACAGTTCTATGTCTAGGTTTGGGTGTTTCCGCTGTTCTCTATGTCATGTTTTCCTCCTGTCGTTAGTTTCCCTGGTGTGTCTCGTTAGCTGATTGTGTTCACCTGTGGCCCTTGTGTTTCTCCTCCCCTGCCCGGCTGTTTCTCGTCTTGTAATTATCCCTCCCTGTATTTAGTCTTGTCTCGTCCTGTGTTCAGTGTTGGTGCTTCTTTTGTTGGTGACTGAATTCACCGGTGAGTGTTCCGTTTTGTCTGTATTAGTTTCATTATCCTTGAAATAAAGGTTTATCAGAGTTATCTGCATTTGGGTCCTGCTTCCTTCACTCAACCGTGACAGCTCCTGTCCTTCGTGCGTTACAAAAATGCGTCGGAGATAAACTATGGGGGTTATTCCCTATCTTTATTCAAGAGCGTGGTATTTAAATTTGAGAGCATACTTTATGTATGTATTTCCCTCAAACCCTGTCCTCGTACTCAAATAGTGCCTGCTTGCACTTAGATTTGCTCTGCTTCTGCTCAAACTGCACGCTTGCATTCAGATATATTGCTGTTTACAGATTTGTTCTGCTCTCAGATTTATTCTGTGCGCGCTCGAAACTTTTGTGCAACAATCCTGTCAAAATCCCTCAACCAATAGGAGGCCAGGTGTCCTAGCGGGTGCGTTCGCTTTACTTATTACAGCATCCCGTAAGGGCGGTTACTCTTTGGTTTATAAACTCCCGCCCTCCACGTCTTTATAACATAGCATGTACTGCACTTGTTTGATTTACAACTACCTTACATAATAGCTACGTTCAGTGGCGGACTGGGACTAAAAATCAGCCCGGGAATAAAATAAAATGGTCCCTCCGTTGCCTTCTGCACAGAGTGCGAGGTGGTTGCTATGCAACAACATTAACAGATAGCGAATGTCGTCGTAGGTGCTTTTTTTTTTTTCTGGAGATAGGCACTTCTCAATCCACTCCTCCATAGTAAGCCCACCCCGGAGGTCGAAGTTAACCTTAAATGTTTCCATCTTAAGCTTAGTTAGTTAGTTAGTTAGTTAGTTAGTTTACTATATAAAGTTTAGTTTAGGATTTTATAACGGTTCTCAGACGCGGAGGGATACTGATTTGTGAAAAGTAACAACCACTATTCCCTGGATATACGCTCATTATATCACGGCTAAGAAACATCAGATTGCTTGATTTGACTTGTCCGTTTTATAAACATATACTAACTGTGCTTAACCCCTCCCAAAAAAAAAGTTGTAAATGACTGGTGAAAAGAAACTGCTAGGCCTATACTGATTCTGGATATTATTTTGCTAAGTGTTTTGTTCCTGAATTAAAGTTTAAATGCCTGTTTAAAGGGGACTTATTCAAAGGGGCTCCATGGTTTAAGCCTAAATGTTACAAGATATATATAGCAAAGATAAGTTCATTATTTTGATTTCATATGTATTTATTTGATTATATTATTTATTTTCAAGGCAACATATTAATTTCTATTTATTTTTATTGAGTGATTTAAGTTAAAATTAAGAAAATGCCTGAGAATTAGATGTTCAAATTAAGGAGATGAAATAAAGTTATTTTCATTCAATAATCAGTTACGTTCTACTTGTGAAGGATCATCAGCACGTATGAGTGAGGGGGTACTCATGGTATGACAAAAGGCTCAGGGGGTACACAAGACAAAAAAGGTTGGGAACCACTGCTCTACAGTATCATCCTGCTATCTTTTCTCTGTCCCCCCTTCATTCTTCCACTCTCTGCTGACTAATGTAGAGTCAGTAACACTCTGAATGTGATCCATTCTCCGGCAGCCATGTTGCGAGCCATTAACTCATGGCAATGATAGCCGGCAATGGATCAAGCACAACACACAACATTTTCTCTGCAGTATATTAGTTACGTTTTTTTTTAGAGCAAAGAAATGCATCATATTTTGCTTATATGTGTAACCTTTCATGATATAGTTTGTCTAGAAAAACTAGAGATTAAATAACTATAATAATAATAATACATTTATTTTGGGGGGCGCCTTTCATAACACCCAAGGACACCTTACAGGGTTACAGATTTACAATTTACATTTACAATTTTACCTTACAAATTAAAACAGCGGATTTAGTGAAGTATCAGCCGGGGTAAGACAAGACAAACAACAGGAAATTGACTACAAAAGGACACAGGGTACAGATTATAAAGAAAATGCCAGTTTGAACAGGTGGGTTTTGAGTTGGGTTTTGAATGTTGTTATGGAATCAGACTGTCGGATGTGTAGTGGCAGGGAGTTCCAGAGTCTGGGAGCCGAGCAGCTGAAAGCTCGAGCACCCATGGTTTTGATGCGATAGCTTGGGACAGTGAGAAGAACTATCAGTTGCTTTACTACAATATTATTAATTGTAGTACTTTGTACCCTTTTATTTTAACCCATATCATGATCTTTTCATGAACTAATCAAAAGAATACTGTAAAATATCCAATTTACATACTTAAAGTAACTTTCAGCATTTCTTAACATTAACCACATGTTGAAATCTATCGCAAAAGGGTGTAGCCTACATACATTGGTTGTGCCGAACACCCCTTTGTTCTGAATTGGGAGAACTTGTTTGCTTTTTTCCTACTCAATATCTTAAATGAAATGAAAAAATATAATCATATATAATGTTTGACATGTAAGTATAAATAGTTTTTAAGTGATCTTGCAATATCTAGTGTTTGCTGTGAATGCTGTGAGATACAGGTAGCTAGCTGGTTTTTAGCTCATGTTAGCTACATTCAGTAACCATAGAAAATGAAAAGAAAATCTCAGTGCTGGTCACATGGAAAACAAACACTCTCAGTAGACACTTGTTTATTATAGTCCAACATTTTTTTTCGCATTTTAAAGTTTAAATCCTAGGAAATATCACACATAGCTGCACTGCCTTGTTGCCAGCTGATAGCCGTTAGCTATGTAACCACTCGTCTACCAACCAGGGTTGCCAACTCTCACGCATCTGGCGTGTGACACACGCTTTCACTCTCAATCTCACGCTCTCACGCTGCCCAAACTATTCTCACGCCAAAAACAAGAATACCGAAGACTAGAAACGGTTTTGAAAACTTTTGTCAGGTAGTGATTGTCTACTCAATAGAACATCTTTGATAATGTCTTCTGGCCAATCAGAATCAAGATAACGGCGTGGTGTTGTTGCAGGAAGTCCCCACAGAGAATACTTTTGCTGTAGTACATCTCTATACATCGATACAACATTACGTGTTGATAGAAATGAACACGTAATGAAATAAGAGCCCACGGTTTGATGATTGATAGGTGTGTGGGCTGTCTTTCATTTTGACACACAGAACAATGGGGGCTATCCACCCTTATCCACAATGTAAAGTCATTCACACAGCCTCTTCCCTCTTCTCTCTGTGAGGAGCAGCAGGTTCAGCTTTCAGAACAAAGTAACAAAAGACTAAAATGGCATTCATTTTTTTAAATATGTCGTGTAGTAATAGATGTATTTATTGTTCTTCTCAAGAGAGTACCAGAATGTGTATTTTATGTTAGTATTTCAAAAAATCTCCTGGGGTTTTCAGCATGTCAACTCTTTCACCTGTGGGTAAATTGCAGGATTGGCTCCAGGTCGCCCTTTTTATTTACTACAAGACAAATGTGCCTTTTTATTTCATACAGTTCAATTTGGATTGAGACAGGGAAATAATCTAAACCTCACACGTGGCCTTTCACTGTCAAGGGGAGCGTGTCTGTAATTACAATGCAAATACTGACTTCACCCCACCACTCTATGTGTTAGCCCTACCATAGATTACCTAACACAAATACTCTCTGGCAACTGCCGACCCGTATTACGCATGCGCAGATCTAAGATCCAGTAGAAATGATACAAAAGTAAAAGTCTGCTGCTTATTGTTCTACTAGGCCAAAATAGAGTCAAAGAGTATATGAGAGTGAGAGTGTGTTAATTAATATGTTTGGCAGTTTGGAGTAAGTTTGTAGATGTGTGTGTGTGTGTGTGTTTCATGTGTAGGCCTCTCACGATAATTAATTTTGTTGGATACATTTTCCCGGAAATGATTGCGATAAACGATAATATTGTCGGCACCGTTGTATAACCATTTTAGATCACTGACATAATGATAATATATAATAATAATTGAAGTACATCCTTTCGAACTGCTAGTCACATCCTCATGTAAATGGCAATTTATCGAGTTCATTTTTATTTATCGTACGATAAGTCAATTAATTGCTTATCGCGACAGGCACACAATAAAACAGTGGAAACAAAGATGTGTTTGACTTTCATTAGTGAATGAAACGTTGTGCCCTTTATAGTCTCTGTCCAATTTTGTGTATTTGTATATATATATCCTATATCCTATATCCTATATATATGCTAAGGTCCCGCTGCTGACACGATAGCAGTCATTTAGTGCACATATGTGTAATTAAACCCATGATATCAAAATCTCACTCCAGCCAGGTACCCAAAGTTGGCAACCCTGCTACCAACACACTTAAAGAAGGAACACACTGTGCCAACAAGAATGCAATAGCAGTGGCCTTGTGAAAGAGTGCTTACTGGCATGTAACTCAAAATGATGGATATATGTGGTCATCAGGTAAAAATATGTCATTTTTCATCGGACTAGCTGCTAGCCAGGAGGCTTGGCAACATTTGCAGAGTTTGATTATTTATTGGCATTTTCCAACACACAGTAGCGGTTTTTGTAAGCAGTGTTCAGTAATCTGATTCCACATTTCACCATGGAAGTGTTTTTTATTAAAAAAGTGAATTTTGTTATCTTACAAGCAAACACTACGGTTGACAGATGTCTGAGTCATCTTACTGTTTTTTTGTTTGAAAGCAGAACAAATAAAATGGGAACGGAAGGAGACTGGACCGTTTGTTTCTTAAAGAGTGTTTTGGTAATTGGCACAGCTACCCTTGTCCGTTGGAGGAGCTCTATAAAACAGCCAGGTGTTTGCAAGGAAGTTTGTTACTCACCTGCATGGCCTTGATTCCTCCTTCCCCTTCATTCTCTTGAAACGCTGTTTCCAAGGCTTCAGTGTTTGTCTGCTGTGATCGTATAGCGTCTAAGACCCAGCGTCTTGCCTGTGGCTACAGACTGCATCTATTCTCAGGCCAAATCATTCAAGCACATAATCAAACATGAAACAGGCTGGTAGCAGAGTTTATCCCTTTGCTGCTTTAGGGCAATCATTTGTTCCTAACATCAAACAGTGACCTCTGGCCTTTCAGGGAGAAAGGCTATTGGTTGTGGGTGCATTTTAAACCTAAAACAGGACCATATGCAGTTGTTGCAATTAAGCACTGCTTAATACAATTACCTGACATAGAAAAGCAATTTTTGAAATAGATTATACAGAAGAAACGTCCCTTTGCACGTTCAGAAAAGAGGTTAGATTAAAGTTATTTGTGTCTGTATGCATAATTGCTTTCAACACTTCAAATTATTCGTAGAAAGTTGACTGAATGCTTGCTGGAGTCAGTAAATCTGTCCTTTACTTAGTTCAGTGTGTGACAAAATGAACATTTTTAAGATCTAAGAAAAAGGGGAAAAACAAGCTAAGAGAAATACAGGTGACAATCTAAAATGTCAAAACCTCAAACATATTTTCTAGAGATGAAATATAAAACTATAAACCAAATTACAAAGGAACTTCATTTTCAAAAGGAAATACATATTGATACATTATTCACTTCAAAATGTAATGGGTTCCTTGGCCCACTCCTTCACTCTTTCACCAAGTTTCAGGACATTTGGTTCAGTCAAATTCTTGTAATGCTGCTGAAAAACGAACCTCTTTGGAGGAGTCGAGATTGGGACAGGAGGTATTATAGGTAAACAGGGACCAATATGATACAATTCAATGTCATTCTGAACTCTACTTTTGTACAAAATAATTAAACTGAAAACACACATTATGTACAGTCCCTTGAGAAATGGCATTGAGTAGGATAGAACAATTGTGAATTTAAATGGCTATTGTAGTGGTATAGCAGCTGTGCAGTGGACAGCTATATGAGCTGATACAAAAGGAATGGTGCACGTTAACCTTGCATGAGTTATGATGAAATGACCCATCCGTTTCTCTGTTATGACATTCCTGATTATCTTCACATTCCCTGAGATGGCCCCTTGAATGTTTAAATTACCACTTCATTTGTCCCAGAGGACATCTGGTGGACGGGAGGATGGAAAGCATACCAAACCTCCTCTACACAGATTCACAGACGCAACTCTAATTTCCTTTTCAAATGATTTTGATGTATCTCTTGAACTACACCCAAGCCGCTATCTTAAGCACTTGGTTATATTTGCTGTGGATAGTCATGCTCCCCTGAGGATTCACCTTTTTAATTTTGGACACATGTTGAGCTTTTGTCTAGCGCACCATCAAGACAAAATATATATTTCATATACATATCTCACACTTGAGAAACATTTCCATGAAGTTTGCTTATTCTTGCTCTCAGGAAGATAAACCAGATTCATCTGAATGATTTAATAAGATCCGCCAACAGGAACAACTGATCTAACTGCAAAGCAAACTCAGTATGTTCTTAGTTGTGTTTTACACTTTGTATTATGGGGTAAACTTAAACAATGTATACGTTCATGTTGCAACATGGATATAAATCAAGTTCTGATATAAGCAGACTTTAAGATGACATCTCAACAAAATTGAGTTTTTCAATGTAAGGATTAATTCACAGAAAATGATAAGCCTGTCTGCAGCTGCATTTCGTTTCATCTTTTTCTCTCTTGTATTCCTCACATCAACATTTTTGTTCACCATCTAGTTGGCAGGCTGTCAAGCTTCCCTCCCTGCTTCTACATTTTTGCATTCCAAATAAATGGCGAGCCTTCCTTTCTCCCTCGCTTTCATAACCCCTTAAAAAAAAAGAAGCAAGAATCCCTCATGTGTGAGGAGGGATCATCCATGCCTGCTCTTCATGAAACAATGCCAGCCTTTCTGCCCTGGCATAAGGGGGAGAGAGGGAGGGAGGGAAATAATGAATTAGAGAGATTGAGACTTCTTTGTGTTCAGTGAGAGTTTGTGGACATCCTCCCACAGTCTGAGAGAAATGGGCTTTGATGTGCTGAGAACAAACACCCATACTTACATGCAATATGGGAGCTTAGATTAGAATGTAACAGCAAGTAAGGAAATGTTAAGAAAATACAAATGGCAATAACTCCTATTGCTTTCGTCACTGTGTTGTTTTGAGAACAGAGAGAATCAGAATGCTATCTGGCTAGCTGAGGCTACTTTGATGGCTAATTGTTGTGCACCAATGTTTGCTTTCTCTCATTCCAGGCTTCTTGATTGTTTTCACCTGTCATCCTTCCTGTGTCTCCTGTGCTCATCAGTGTTAGCCCCGCCCCTGATTGGTCCCACCTGTGTCTTGTCACCCTGTGCTTAAATTCCCCTGTCTCCCAGTGTTCTTTGTCAGTTCGTATTGTCTTATGCTATGGTTAGGTCGATGTTTCTTGTGCTCGTGAAAAGTTTCATTCCTCACTACGTGAGCGCTTTCATTTTTTGTTCGCTATTTTTGTCATCTCGGCTAGAGATTGATAGTTACTCTTTTTGTTGTTCACTGCTGTATTGAAAAATAAAGTATCTTACAAATACTTTACTTCTGTCTCCCGGGTCGTGCAATTGGGTCCTACATCCTAAGTGTCTGAGTTCGTAACACTAATGTTGCTAGTTTGTACCTCAAGAATGTTTTAGAAGTTAAATTGAGAACTAAGTCAGAAACGACACTGAATATTACCTAAAGAACCTATAGTTAGTATTACCCAAAGTACCTTAGCAAAAGTACCTATAGTGTATATTAATGAAAAATACCTAAAGTGAGTATAACCTAAAGTACCTATAGCGAATATTACCTCAAGTGCCTATAGAAAGTGTTACCTTAAACATCTATAGTGGGTATCACCTAAATAACTATAGTACTGTATGTTCTACCAAAAGTAAATATTGGGAGTACAACTTAAAGTGACTATAATGGGCCTATATTGAGTATTATCTAAAGTACCTAGTAGTATTTATTACCTTAATTACCTAAAGTGAGTGTAAGTTAGGTAGTTTGTATTACCAAAAGTACCTTTAAGGAGTAATACCTAAAGTGTCTCTACCAAAGGTTACTAAAGTGAGTATTATCTACAGCAGCTTTATTGAACATTACCTAAAGTACCAAAAGTGAGTATTTCCTACATTACATGAGTTATACCAAAGGTACCTAGTGAGTATTACTTTAACAACCAGTAGTGCAGTGGTTCTCAATTGGTCAGGCCTCGGGACCCACTTTTTTCCGAAATTTTGAACCACTGAAATCTATTCAACAAAAAATCGTGCTGAAATATGTATACGCTTTTCAGCATACTATATTAATTAAAGTGAAGTACAGTAGGCCTACATATATCCCTTATATCCCAGAACTAAAGTATGCTTTTAAAAAAGGTTTAATGAGATGATGGTCATCAAGTTTCTAGAATCAAAACTGAACTGTATAACATAAAAAGGCACACTTGTATTGTACTCAATAAAAAGGCAGACTTGGAGCATACAAACCCCAGAAGGGGGGTCTGGGGCGATTCTCCCCCAGGAGATTTTTAGAAATACTAACATAACTACGCATTCTGGTACACTCTGAGAAGAAAATATATAAATCTATTAGTACCCGACATATTAATAATATTTTATGCCATTGTTTGTTTTTCACTTAGTTCTGACAGCTGAACCTGCTGCTCCTCACAGAGAGAAGAGCAAAGAGGAGATTGTGGGTAAGGGTAGATAGCCCCCATTGTTCTGTGACCTGCCAATCATCAAACCGGGGGTCATATTTCATTATGTGTTCATTTCTATCTGAAGTTGTACCCATGGATGTATAAAGAAGAGTTCTACCACAAAGTTATTCTCCGTGGGGACTTCCGGCAACAATCTTGATTCTGATTGGCCAGAAGACTCGAAAAAACATCAGCAAAGATGTTTTATTGAGAAGATGATCACTACGTGACAGAAGTTTTCAAAACCATTGATGGTCTCCGGTACTTCCAGTCCAACGCCTACTGCACAGGTAGGCAAGTAAGTTTGGCCTTGGGCCAATTTTTTGCTGAGCCACAAGATGGCGGGCCAGAACATAATCAAAGCCTAATTCAAGGAATTGATTGTGGTAAGAGGGAGCAGCGCCCCTGTTCAGAAAAAAACTCTGATATCGCTGATAACCCTCCCCATCAACACTCTGATGCGCAGTCAGATCCGCTGATTGGTTCACTGATGATATAGGCGCCCAATCCAGAGCCTCTGGCTAGACCTGCCCAAAGGGAGGCTCGTCCTCTCTAGCCCCATGTCAGTTCCAAAGCCAGGGCTATTATCTGTATTTTAACAGACTTATCTTTTAAATTGAGGTGTATTTATTGTTCTCTTCAAAGTTTATTTTCCTCTGAAATCTTAGGGAGGATGGTCCTCCCTTTCCTCAATGGACGAGCCTCCACTGAGTAAAGTAGAGTTATTAACTAGGTAGCAGTGTTATTTAACATACTTTTATTCTGATAAGTATTGTCAGGTTCTCTGGGTTTTTGGCATTTATTTGAGTGTTTGCCCACATTTCAGAGGCTTGAGGGGCAACAGAGGACGCATGGACAACTCGAATCCTTTTTCCTTCTCTTTATTTCAACTTTTCAAGGACACATTAGGATTCTTTCAGGTTGAAAACCTTTAAAAAATATCAAAGGACAAAATAAATCAATTACAGCATGTTTTGCTTTGCAATTTAATATATTATAACCTAAATTAATCAGTAACCAAGTATTTTACTCAAACTCAATGTATTTAATAAGTACTTTAATTGACCTGGTTCCCCACAACCACACATTGGCCATATGTGACCCGCTCTATCGAAATCAGTCGGAAGTCGCAACGGCTCATTTCAAAATAAACGTGGATTTGCGTAAAAAACTAGTTTCGTGTGTTTTGTTTGATTTTAAATAAACAAAGTCTTGGCTTTCAGAATATGGAACTTTTATTTCCAAAATCACACGATAAATACATGTTTGAAGCTTGTAAAGGGAAGATGACAGCTCTCCCTCGCCACTCTGCTCTTCCACAGCGCCGCTTCCCCTCCTTCCGCTGACATTATGAATGTAAGCGGATATGTCGGGACAGAATTTGAATTTACCGGTTTTTAATGAATTTGATCAGATAAAAGCCGGTAATTACCGACTAACGGAAACCCTGATGTGCGACTCTCGGTCCTATGTTGTTAAAAAAAAAAAAAAGATCTCAAAATAATATTTTATTTTTGATTCTCAAAATTACGGGCCAAATATTATTGCTGGCGGGCCAACAATGGCCCGCGGGCCGCCTGTTGCCGACCCATGGCCTACTGCATGCACAGCGTTAGAAAATCGGGATTTCAAGATAAAAAATCAATTTTCAAAAGAAAATGTCTTCACTCACATCTGCGACCCACTCCAAACAGGTCCGCTCACCAGTTGAGAACCGCTGCGTATAGTGAGTATTACCTAGAGTACCTATAATGAGTATTACCTAAAGTACATAATGATTATTACCTAAATTATCTACATCTAGTATTACCTAAAGTACATATACTGAGTATTACCTGAAGTTCATATACTGAGTATTATCTAAAGTAACCAAAAGTAGGCTACCTATAGTGAGTATAAACTAAAGTACTTAAAGTGAGAATTAACTAAATGACCTATAGTGAGTATCACTGAGTATACCTATACTGAGTATAACCTAAAGTACCTTTAGTACCTAAATCATCTTCAGCGAGTATTACCTAAAGTATAGCCTTGGGCTCTAATCCATGAAGACTGCTTCCTTAAAGTGAGGTCACTTTCCAGCCCCAAATCTAATGTCTTTGTGGTATCATTGATGGTGGTGCTGTCACAGAGACGACCATATCACTTACAAGTTATCTAAAGCGCTGATGGAGAAAAACACTTTAACTGGACTGGGCCCCTGATTCCTCCTACAACAAGTTCACTACTCTACACTTCTATTTCTGAGCTTTATGTATCAAATCCCTTCAGTCATCACTCTCTCTTCCTCCTTTCCTCTTCTCTTCTTCGTCGTCTCTTTTGATCACTGCTTAAACACACACACACACACACACACACACACACACACACACACACACACACACACACACACGTCTCTGTTATCGGGGATTTTGGTGCTGCCAGTCAGGAATGTAAGTCTTAGTTTAGTGGAGCAAGCAGCAACAGGTCCTCCTCCTGAATGGTAGCTTTGGAGGATACTGCACCGGTTGCTTATAGACAAAGAGCTGAGATCAAGACAAAGAGACAATCTGTGTTTCATGGCAAGAAGAAGCAGCATTGAAGAAATTGTCATTCAGTCTTAGGTGTCCCGGTTAATCGAGTCCACACTGATAGGAGTGAGTCAGTAGCCAGGAGCAGCTCTTTGCAATGGAGGCTCTGCGAGTGCTGGACAACTGGAGACAGGTAATTATTATATTAAGATGCAGTAGAAGACAGGTTAACACAATACATTTGGTTGAAATATTGCTTTCAACATGAGCTGGGAAGCATTTTTGCATTAGTTCCCTCTGGCTCAGAAAATAGTTTTGCACAAAAGTGTTTCCAGATAGACATTTTCCCAACATTTGTTTTTATTTCTTGTGATTAACTGCTTCCTGAGGCTGACTCCGTTGCTGATTATCCTTCCATGGGAATGTCAGAAGAGCAAATAAGATGATATTGCAGCAGTGTGTTGTTATCCTGAGGGCAGAGCACATCAGAAACATATTTTCCATCCTGGCTGCAAAACATTTTAAGGATGCAAATGACTCCGGGTGTACGCTCTGATACACTGTGAATGTGTTTTCTAACCTCTCCATGTGTTTATCTGTGCTTCTCATACCGAATCTGGCCACTTAACACGTGTACGGACATGGAATATATTTATAGCTGTTTGCTCTGTGCTGACTTGATGGAAATGGCCCAAAACTACTGAGTAAGAAGGGAGGAATTTAGGCACAGTGTGTGTTTTTCATAGTGACTGAGAGACAAGAGAACAGCCAAGGTGGCTGATTTCCAGCGAATGTGTCAACTGCCAAGAGATTTAAATGTGTGTGCGTGTTTTACTTCCTCTGAGCGCGTTGCTAAATGCTGTCTACCATCTGTTGTGTGCGTGAGTGCGCTGACAGCATGAATCACACCTTGCACATTAAGGCAGAGTGGGGAGGGGGAATCCCATTAAGCAGGATTTTGATAGTTACTAACCGTTGTTGTCCTGCAGAGATGAAGTCACCCGTGGACACTTCTGGTTACTCATAGTGTGTCTGATGAATGTTCTCATTTCCTCCCTCAGGACATGCATGTGTCGCCGGGAGCCGGGGACAGCTCAGTGGACATGGACCGGCTGAACAGCAACATGCCCGAGTTTGGAAGGAAAACACACCAGGTGCTAAAGGTGAGTGTGTTTTGGGGATAAGGGTGGTGGGAGAGCACATGACAGGAAAGAGTGGGAGTCATATGTTATCTGTCATGGAGGAGTATTTCTGTTGTGTGATAGTTCAAACTTCCGTTTCCACTGTGCAATACACTTACTGTATGTGCATTTACGCTTTATTTTCATTGGTTTACTACTACTTTTTACCATTGTTTTCCACAATTAAAAAAAATATATATATATATTTTTACAGTTTTAAATCTGGATTCAAAACTATTCATTTAGAATAGCTCCAGCTTCAGCAGATAAAACAGTAACATGCTGCTCTTACATTGATGATTGAGTATGCATTATCATTATATCAATCAAACCAGTACTTTTACTGCACTTTAAATACAGGGTTGTTAATGCAGGGTACTTACTTGTTTTGGAGTATTTTTACATTGCAGAATTTGTACTTTTACTCAAGTAAAGGTTCTGCATACTTCCACCACTGGTTTTCAGTGTCAGTTTTGTTCCATGTTCCCAGCAGGTCAGGTCAGGTGGTACAGCTTGGTGGGACGCGTCCTGACAGCATATGTCAGGATGTGTAAAGCAGGAATCTTCAGGCAGAGTCAGTAATTAGACAGAACCGGATTGGATGTCTGTGTTTTCCACCTGCTGGGTCAATCACATTAGGTGTTAAGGGGAGGGGGGGGGGGGTGTGTGTGTGTGTGTGTGTGTGTGTGTGTGTGTGTGTGTGTGTGTGTGTGTGTGTGTGTGTGTGTGTGTGTGTGTGTGTGTGTGTGTGTGTGTGTGTGTGTGTGTGTGTGTGTGTGTGTGTGTGTGTGTGTGTGTGTCCTTAGTTAAGCTACAATTGGGGACAAAAGTGTGAACATTTTGGAATAAACACATTTCTGTCTATTTTTGGGCTAGGGTAATTCTCAACAAAATGATAATAATAATAATAATAATAATACATTGGATTTTTATAGCACGTTTCCGAATGCTCAAAGACGCTTTACATAAAATCAGAAAAGAAACAGTACAAAGAAAAAATGATGTGGTATCTGTGTGTGAGTGTGCGTATGTTCAGTAACTACTTCTATATGTATCGTAGTTAGAAGGAATACAAAATGGAAGATAAAACCCTATTAAATGTTATGTTTTCTCTAAAGAAACTGGGAGAATCTGGAATTGTTTTCGTGTCTAAAATCGTATTAAGGCATTATAGAATGATGCAGTGATTTCGGTATACAGCCAAAAGTAAACTCTGTGGCAAACCCACATCATGATACTTATCATTTTTTGTTCAGCAGGATAATCTCCACATATTAACAACACGTTGTAAGAATGTTCCGATCGGATGCAATTGGTATATGTAAAAAGCTATCGTTAGGCTATAAACAAACTTTGGCCCAATACCAAACCACGCCCTACACCCTACCCCACATACTCCCCCTCCGTGACGGAGTGAACTCCGTGTGGTGACACATGAGGGTCGCTCCTGTCAGATGGAGGGAGTAAATACAGCCGCAAGCTTTGGGACGGCCTCCCCTCTCTCCGGCAGAAAGAGGAAATGCCGTAACTGTATGTAACAACGGTTTCAAATCAGCATCTCTTTGACAACAAATGTAAATTAATAACTCAAATTAAACTCCAAACATCTTTCATTGTGTTACTTTTTTGTAAAGCTCTTTTAGTTTTAAATGTTTATAAGCTTCTTAGTTTTTGCAACGGTCTGTAAATATACACAACTTTATAATAAAATGCACACATTTACCTTTTTCTAGACTAAACACAGGTATGATCCTAAGTTAAAAACATATGAGGTTATCATGAGGTTGTTAACATCGCAGTTTATCAATGGATGTTTGCTGGAACTACTTGTTAACAGCGTGTTTCCTGACGGACACACACAGCGTGACTCCGGTCAGGTAGAGACCGGTCTCCAGTCAGCACCGATGCAGACTCGCTGTTTGAGGGCTTGATAGCCCACTCCTCCTCCACACCGCTCCACACTCGTTGCTTTGGAACAGCACTTAATGTAGTGGACCCTCCGCGCGAACGCGCAAACGGAGGGGTAGAGTGTAGGGGACGGTTTGGGATTGGGCATTTAAATCACAGTCGCATGGCTGCGCATCACCAATGCTAAGCTAAAGGCAGAGTTGTGTATGTGTGATGACATTTAGTAGTTTATTTAGTCACTCTCGTAAGCTTGTGTTACCCACAAACCTTATTTCATGGATTAAATCAGACATTCAACAAGATTTGACTTTGACACTAGGGAATTGGAAGTGGTGATGTACTAAGTCTTTTACGGGTTTAATGACTCCTTCCTGCACCACTTCAAAAGTGCCATTTCCTTAAAAAAAATCAAATAATACATATATATATATATACACTCACCGGCCATATCATTAGGTACACCTGTTCAACTGCTCATGAAAAACATTGGAAAATATCCAGTCAGTGGCAGTCCTGTGGGCCAAAATGCCTTGTTGTGGCCAGAGGTCGGAGGAGAATGGCCAGGCTGGTTCAAGATGATAGAAAGGCAATGATATCAAATCATCTCCAACTGGTTTCTTGAAAATGACAATGAGTTCACTGTACTCGGCCTCCACAGTCACCAGATATAAATCCAATAGAGCACCTTTGGGATGCGGTGGAACCAGAGATTGACGTGCAGCCGACAAATCTGCAGCAACTGCGTGAGCGTGACGCTATCATGTCAATATGGACCAAAGTCTCTGAGGTATTATGTGTCCTGTCTTTAACACTTTAGCGACTAGAGACGAGTCTTGTTGGCAAGGACTATGTTTTTTCCAATTTGTATTGAAAATACTCAAGCCAGACAGATTCCAGATCCAATAACTTTATTATTAATATACATGCATGAACAGTGCTATACAAATAAAGTTATTATTATTATTATTTAGTTCATTTATTTGTATATTAGCTGTTTCAGACTCAAATATATTGTTTTTAAAACTTTACGCATACTTAAAGAATTTACACTTTAAGTATAAGGCATGACAACATAAGTGATGCAAAATAAGTTATAATAGATAAAGCACAAAAACACAGATACAATCAGTCTAGTGAAGGTGCATGGAATTGACTTGTAAGTTAATGTTAGAAAATGTAAAATAAAATAAAAACTGACAATAACACAGATTATGTTACCGAGTGGGAAAAAGTGTTGATGATAAACACTTAATCAAATATGATCTAAGAAGAATTGCCGTTGCATGCACTCATTACACTATGATGCTCTGCATGTATCAGGTTGTTGCAGTGTGCTCCACATGGGAGCAGCAGCACACAGAGAATGAGGTTGAAGGAGTCCTGCAGTGTTGGCTATCTGGCCCCGCCCCCCTGCTGCCATTACTCCCAGTAAAGCCACCGCACTGCCTTCCAGTCTCTATCTCAGCAATCCTCTTAGGCTTGACCCCACTTCACAGACGGCAACAGCACAATCACATAATCCTATTAGCCCACACAGCTAGCTAGCCAGCCGAGAGCCGGGTCAATGATCGCGTACAGGTTGTAAATAAGAAATGTGAAAGGGCTCCAAAGTGGGACAAAAAAACGCTGACGCAGCAGGTTTTAAAATGTAAATCCACGGCGCCCATCAGAGTTAATTTAACACTTCACCTGGCACAGAGCTGACCTTAGCCATAAAGCTAAATGATCGGCAGTCACTGTTTCACACAGCATGTACAATTCTAGTCATGCTGAATTATAAAGGATGCTAAAAATCATCTGTTAAATTGTGAAGCAAAATGTGTCCACCTTGGGGGTTCCTGTGAGTCGGATGCTTCTGTATACATTTTGATGTACAGTATTTTTATTGAAATATACTGTTATTTCGATATGATTTGGATAAACACTACATAAAGCAATACTTAAGTAACACAACAAATCATTATGTCCAATGTGTGATCTTAAAACACATGTGTGACGGATTGGTTTAAGAGTTAGAGGGTTTAATTTGAAGAAAGAAGGAATATAGCTAATAGATCCAAGTATTAACGAGGCCCTTTTCCGCCTTTTTTGGGTGACCCTTTCCTGTATTGGACCACACAATCCCCCCGCTGCCTGAAACGCCTCCATTGGACTCCTTTGTTTACTTTAGTAACATAGTGACATCACTATGTAACACACCCACTTCTATTGGCTAATACTCCAACACATTTTACGAGATTAGGGGCGGGACATCTCTTAGCTGTCAAAATAGAGCCAGCCAGCTAACCAATCAGAGCAGACTGGGCTCTGGTTTCAGACAGAGGGTGAAAAGAAGTGCTGCAGCACAGGCAGTGTGAGAAAAATAAAGAGCTTTTTGAACATTAAAGCATGGAGACATGGAGTAGAGGCACAAAAGACAAATATGAGCCTGTGTGAATCTAGAAACCTTTCATATATCCTAATAAATGCAAGAAATAGAGATTCCATAACATAGGGACTTGTTTAGAAGAGTTTTTAATCGTGTACCTTCTGTGACCTTTTCATTGTACTTATAAGGTAAAGCTAATAAACAAAAATAAATCACTCAATTAAAAAATAAATCGACAAGCGCTAAAGGGATAATCATTCCAAAAGAAGTCCTGGTGTATATTTCATTCTTTCTCACCATGTTCTATCTTTGGAATAATTGATGTTACACAACAGGAGATGTAATGTATTATTTAAACCCTGGGAGGCAAAGAGAGAGAGTGATTTAACACTAAGCAGATGTCTAAAAAGCAGAATAGTCTTTATGTCGTGGCGTCGCTGCGGTGAAAACTGCTCTTCACAAGTTTATCTCGTCGAGCACCCTCCAGGAGCTCCATGTTTCTTAATGGCAGACTGCTGTTGCTATGGCGACGTCCCTTCCCCCTTGCTGTGCCGAGAGCACGCAGCGGCGCTTTAGGCTTTAAGGGGCAGACGACACACACATACACACACTTCCTCTCAGTGTGTAGTAAGATATGTTAACGGTCTATGGAAAGGACCTCCTATAGCGAACCACACAAGTGAGGCAGGAAAGCTGCAGCGTGTGCAGGAATATCAGTGGTATCTCCTCAGTGTCACATATTCACTACGTTTGTGTCATGCACAACTAATTAATTCAGCTAACAGAGAGGAAACACTACTGGTCAGGTCCATGGTGTTCAGTTGTGGGGAAATAGAGAAAAGAAAGTGACCTCTTTACTTTCGAGGTGTAGATTACATGCAGTATGTCGTAATGTCCAGTTTTGGATAACAACGTATTAAATGTCATCAGGATTACGTTGCGTATCATATCACAAAGACGTTTTTTAATCAGTACAGATTGCATTGGAACAAGTGCAAATAAAGTCGCATAATTACAGTATGGCCTTTATTTAAGACACATAAATGAAATGAAAATAATGTAATATTATAACGACCCTCTTTTAGAATCCCCAAAATCACACCGTTTTTTACAGGTATATTGCATATTTCATTTTTGTATCTTGGCAAAAGAAATTGAATGGATGAAAAGATGGATAGCTGAGGTCTATGGGGTTGTTTGTTTGTTTTACTTTCGTCTTTTTATTCTCACTTTTTAGTATGTTTGCGTTATATCTTGTTGCATGTATCGTATTTCCCCTAATAATAAAGGTATTCTGATTCTGATGTATGCATGGTTTATGTACAGTAGCTGCATTTGTAAAATGTTATGAGTAAACAAGATGAACAATCATGTATATAGATTATACTGTATCTATTTTCTAATATCAATGTAAAATCTGCTTCTGTTCTGTTGTTTATTGTGAGCTCAACTCAAAAAAGGAAAGAAGCGTCCAATGATCATGCTGAACGGGACATTAAAACCAAGAACCCAAAATAAAGGCAATAATAATTGACACTGTATTTGTGACCTTTGTTCTCCTCTCCAGAGCACTCCTCTGGATTTCCTTGAGACAGGGAAGGGTCTGAAGTTTCAGGCAGAGCGCCCCCACCTGGTGAGCCTGGGCAGCGGACGTCTGAGCACCGCCATCACCCTGCTGCCCCTGCCCGAGGGTGAGACCCCGCTGTGACACCCACACTTAGCTTAGCTTCACAGAATCACACAGATTCTACTGACGTCTTTGTCACGATATATCACGGTATATCAGGATGCACAATTACATTGACTTCATTCATAATATTACATACAAACTCAAGTTTCTCAGAAAGTGTATTGCAATATGTTTTGAGGTAATATCAATTCAAGATCGCAATTTAGTTTTTGTGAGATGACCTATATCAGGGTGAAAGATGCCTATCGCCCAGGGCTAAGTCATAACACTGCAGTATAACATTGATTTGAACAATGGTCCACAAAGACGCACACGCACGCAAGCCATATGCACACACACGCACGCACGCACTGTTAGGATATTATAATGGATTTACGCTCCACGTTTCTAATATCCCCGCGTCCTTCTGAGCTGTGTATGGAAGGAATTCAGTGCCACCAAGTCAACCATACTCTATTTAATGGCAATATTACAATGCACCAGAAATCATTACATTCAATACACTACACATACAAACACAGTATACTTACAACACAAAATATATAACACAAATACACACAACACAAAACATACATACAACCTGGTGATCACGTCAGCCGGCCAGCAGAAAGAGACTGAACACCACTGTGTGTCCTGACTATATCTCCAGAAGCAATGGGAGGGATCTCTGATTCCCCTACTTTGATTGGCAGCCCAAATGTCCCCCCATCACCCCAAATCTTGAGTTCCTTCACTCACATGTGGCGAGAGCATTTGCATACAGTGCAAGTCAACACATGCTGTAACCTCCCCCGCCAAATCCTTTGTCCTCCAACACCACATGGTCTTCTCTTTAGCCACATGTGCTTGCTCCAAAGTCCAGCTCAGTTTTAACCCAATCACTCATTTTTAAACTTATACATTTGGAGCTAACATGAATACATTCAAATATTCTACTGCAATCCCCCTTTTGATTTAAATCTAATAAATCAATTACTTTCAAGACATTCACATTCGTTCTGGGATTCAGACTATTTAAACGTTCAGAAATGGCTCCACATATCAACTTCATATGACCGTGTTAGAAATACCAAAATATGTAAATAACTCCATACATCAATTACATCACTTAGTAACAACAAAGTTAAAACCCTTCAATTATTCTGATTGAGTATAGTCAATCGTCATAAGGTATAACCTTCACAGTGGTGATTCAATTAATCTGTAATCGGCAAAATTGCAGTGTCTTCGAGCTTTAACATTACTTCATGTATACTTCATTCCGCTTTAGTTTCAGAGCCACACATGATATCAGTGCATTAAAACTTCCCAAAGAGTGGAGACCTCAGTATGTCTCCAACATATCCCTCCTGTTTATACTCCGGAATAACATAGAACCTGGAAAGATACAAATGATTGTAAAAGATCAAAAATTCATATACAAAAGTACCCAAACGGCTGAGGTAGGTAAATTGTATAGGCACATGTTTTAATGTAATCCCCATGGTCCAATTCTTTCTCTGTACATCGTCAGTTTCTATCCCTCAGACCCGTTACTGTTTCCCTGCTCACGTCCACTCTTTAAATTCCACTGGGTTCTGTTGGTTTCTTCACTGGTTTGAGACAAGCGACCCTATTGGACACCTCCCTTTGTAGCCAGACTTCACCACAGTAGAGGCGAGTTTCTGTGTTTCAGGTTTAAACAGCTTCAGTCAGATGTATCCAGGATGGTCTCTTCGCCAGTCTAACTGCAGTCGATGTAGACAGGAGTGTTTGTTAGGGACCCTCCCCCTTTGGCGAGTGCCTGCTCCTCCTCTTTATCGCTCTGGTGAACACTCACTCTCCTGGTTTCACTGTCTGCGTAGTGTCAGGTACTTCCATCCGTGGCGAGACCCGGAACTCCTGATACTGCGTCCTTGGATACGCTTCGCACACCGTGGAGTCGCCACCTTTGCTTGGTCAGGTACAGCAGGCCCAGCACGAGGAGGAGGATGACAGCTTTCACACATCCTTCCTGGAGGTTTCCCCACTGCGCACTGATTCCAGTGGTACCAGATGTCTCCTTTCCCTTCCAAGCGGACAGCGTGAGATGTCCTCTGCATCGCCCGATGGGGTTTGATGTCCCCCTTTTGCCTCTGTAATCTGTGTGGAGAAATCTGATACAAATCCCTCAAGCTTACGCTCAGGGCTCCTGGGAACTGGTGACCATGAGTGAGCTCAAATGGAGACAAACCTGTCCCTTTGTTAATTGAGCTCCTGATTTACATAAGAACTAGGGGCCATGTGTCTAACCATTTCATGCCTGTCTCTTCACATGTTTTCTTATATCTTAGTAATATATTTTATTTCATGTTTTTTACTCATAAAACAATATGACATTGTCCAGAATAGTAGTTAACTTTATATAACTTTTACTCTTTCTAATCTTTTCAAACATCTTAATTGTCTTGTCTCTCTCTCTCTCTCTCTCCTACATACTTTTTCCAACTTCACTCGTGGTATTTTAACCACCTTTTATCCTTCTGAGCAAGATATCACTTCAACACATTTAATATCTTGCCCTGTCCATCTATTTCAGTCTTCTTCTATCCATCTGTTCTCTTTTCTCTTCAGCCTTCAACAACCTTTTCTTATTTCCATTTCTAACCAGTCTTTTACTTATAATCTGTCCCTTTCCTAGGACAGGTAAATACATCCTGCTACTGTAGTGTTCACAAATAAATCTCCATGCAAACTGCTACTGTACACTCAAAAGTGATCTGTTTCATTTTGAAAAGTCAGCTTTTTGAAAACCAACATGGCTCAGTTCAAACTTTTGTTTCAAAACAAAACTCCTCATCTCTTCCCGACATGATTTGACATAAAGATGATTTGCTACCACTATTTTTCATTGTGATATTTGTTCAAACAGAGACTGCATCTGTCTCTGGATTTAAATATATGCCTGATGGCAGTATATGCATAAAAATAAAAATAAGTGTCCAGGATTTTAACCTCTGTCATTAAAGGACTGTATAAAAATAAGACATGTCATCTGATTAATCTAAAATCAGATTTTAACAGATAATTTGTGTCGTACATCCCACCATTTTCAGGGACGCCTAATTAACATTCTCAAATCTTCAATTAACTTGACCTAAAAAGCTAAAACAGTGTTGTTTTATGATACCTAAAAAAATACTACAATAGATTTTAGACTATAAAAATGTAAATATCAAATTCCCATTGTCTAACAACTCACTCCCCCTTTTCTGAAAAAGAATCCCATTTACTGTGATTTCATTTTCAGAAACATGAAGAAAGAATGGTAATGCATAGGAGGCAGAGGCACATGCTGTGACCTGGGACCTTTATGACCCTGGCGTCCTGCTGCAAAGTGTCCTCCGGTATTTGTTTTACGACACTGGCCTCCTGCTTCATCGTAAATGAAGTTTGGGCTCAGTTTGAGATTTGTGATCTGAGTTAGAGACAACAGTATTTTGCATTGTTCTAAAATATTCGACTCGTTCTGCGACATAGTTACAATCTGTCTTTCATCTAAGTTAAATCTATCCATGTTGTGTTACAAGCATGGTTAGATTTGTAACAGAATACAAAACTAACTGTATTTAGCGCTATATTTGCCTAAAAATCTTAACAAACACCAACTACAAATTAAAGATAAATTGATTTAGCAAAATGAACCCTTATGTGATTCCAAAATGTGACAAAAGAACAATGATTTGTCTTACCCAAGATTGTAGTCTAACAGAATGGCTCTTGACCACATGGGGTCAAATAACTTGGATGACCGGGGGCAGGGAAAAGGAGACTCAAACATGTGCAGAGAGAAATCACACTGCTTGCAGTCTGAGTTCACTAACAATTAAACCATACAAGGCCAGTTCATAACACACAAATTGTCCTCTTTGTATGCCTAATCTAGGTAGAATAATCCACTATTATATTTAATTTGAATGTACTTAATTCTCTGAAAATCAATCTCTTAATCTGTTCCCATTGTACCCGGTAACTACCTGGAATTTCAGAATCGTTTTTAGCATTCTGTCGTTCCATATTCACTTCGCTTTTATTTATCAGACTCAATCAACATGTGCTCACATGTATTAATATACTGGGCTATTGTCGTAGTTACTATTAACGCGCTTCCCGTCTTCAATACCGGTCAGCAATGTAATATTTAAACTCAGCGCTTGAAGCTAAACTCATATAAGAATGTAAAAGGTGTACTACCCCCTTTCAGCCACTAGATGGCAGCAGCAGACCACAAATGAGCCTCACTCATCCAAGAGCTTCATTGAGATCTATAAATATTGAGTAATTACCATATCACAGAACTCCGGCTCTTAGCTAAAGAGCGTTCGTCTGTGCTGTAAAACCCCTCAGTTTTAGGCGGCGACCCGATCTGAAATATCGGGTTTCCAGGTTCTGTCGTGCGGTACTCAAAACACGCAACCCACAGACTGCACCGTCTCTTACGCCACTGTGGACTAGACTACCACAGATCCGCGCTAAACCGTTCTTATGTACGCCACTCAGGACTTTATCTACCTGTAGATCCGCGACAAACTGTAATCAATATGTAAATATCTATGTACGTCACGCCGGACTAATCTACCTGCGATCAACGACTATGTTTCTAAATATGCATTGTATATCCCATTTAAACTTTAAAAACACTGTGAAACGCCTTCAGACAATCCTAACATTTTAGTGTATTCAATCACAGACAATCGGTAATACAACAGGAGTCTGAAATACCTTTGAGTAGTGTAGGGCCCTTGTGATTGTCTGAAGCGTTTAAAAGCGCTTATTCTCGACCCAATCCGGTCGTCTGAATCCTCCTCAGCTCATTATCTTGTACGTCGGGTTCACCATCTGTTAGGATATTATAATGGATTTACGCTCCACGTTTCTAATATCCCCGCGTCCTTCTGAGCTGTGTATGGAAGGAATTCAGTGCCACCAAGTCAACCATACTCTATTTAATGGCAATATTACAATGCACCAGAAATCATTACATTCAATACACTACACATACAAACACAGTATACTTACAACACAAAATATATAACACAAATACACACAACACAAAACATACATACAACCTGGTGATCACGTCAGCCGGCCAGCAGAAAGAGACTGAACACCACTGTGTGTCCTGACTATATCTCCAGAAGCAATGGGAGGGATCTCTGATTCCCCTACTTTGATTGGCAGCCCAAATGTCCCCCCATCACCCCAAATCTTGAGTTCCTTCACTCACATGTGGCGAGAGCATTTGCATACAGTGCAAGTCAACACATGCTGTAACCTCCCCCGCCAAATCCTTTGTCCTCCAACACCACATGGTCTTCTCTTTAGCCACATGTGCTTGCTCCAAAGTCCAGCTCAGTTTTAACCCAATCACTCATTTTTAAACTTATACATTTGGAGCTAACATGAATACATTCAAATATTCTACTGCAGCACGCACACACACACACTACTATCTCTGGTGACCTGACCCTGTTATCACCTCTCTATCTCTCTCTCGTCCTTGTCGGCCTCTTTCTGTTTCTGTCTGGTGACCTCTTAGCTCTTTCTTTGATGCCCTGTCTGTCTGTCAAACTGTCTATAGGACCTTAGGAGAGCACTCCTGACACCACAATATATATAGACAGAGAGATATCCCTGGCTTAAGCAACATTTCGGGGACATTCAAGCAAGGGCTTCAATATAAAGGATTTTCATTTATATTTAAAAGTCCAGTACGCCAGCTTTTGTTATATAAAACGAACTGTTGCAAACTGTATTTTATTGCACTCTCAGGTGGAACCTTTAGGCAATTGTTCAGGTGTCATTAATCTTTTAATTTATGGGTCTATAAACATCTATTTCTGTCCGTCTGTTGGCTTTCCTGCCTGTCTGTGCCTCTGCAGGCTGGTATGCAGGGAGATTCCACAGATTATGTCCAGGCAAGGATAGTGTGTGTGAGTCAGTGTCTGTGTCTGTGCAAAGGTGTATTGCCTTTGATATTCTATTAGCTTCTGGAGGGCGTTAGCGAAACTATTGTTTCTAGGTAGGGGGAGCTGTCCCTTTCTTTTATGAACTCTCTGATTGTTGGCCAGCCACAAAGATACACATCTTGATAACTCTTGTGAGTCAGTTATTACTTTAGCCTCTTAAAGGTGGGGTAGGTAATTCAATTCAGAAACACTTTTTGTTATATTCCATGGAATGCTCTTAACATCCCGATAGCAATGAATGAATGAAATGCTTTGACAATAAATATATACAAATATTTCATCTGTGGAAGCCGTGGCGCTGTAAAAAGCACGACCAATCATCTGCCTCGGCCCGCAGCAGATAATTGGATGGCCTACCTGCCTGCCTGTCAGCCTTCCATCTCGTGTACAAACCTTCTCGTGCCCTCATTGGTCATGTGCGCGTTTGTGTGTGTTGGAGGAGGAGCTCTGTAAGGAAGTCTGAAGGAAGGGGCAGATTTTTTTCAGTTGTGTACTTTCAAATTCTAGCGCACTCAGCTGGTTTCTCCATTCTTACCTACAAGGCAGTGAGAGAAATTCAGCCTTATTATGCCCTGGGTTTCGACTCTTAGGTTACAGACAAGCAGACCTTAGTTGTTGGTGGAGGTTGTTGAATTCAGCCAGAATAAGTACCTCCCTAAATGTAATCAGTTAAAGCAAAATTCCATATAATTACATGGTTATAGTGGTCATCATTTAGATGTACCAAGAGTGAGGACTGTCTTAGGTAAGACAGCTTTTATGTGCGCAGCTCCACTTGCTTGGAACAGCCTACAGTCCAACTTGAAATTGTTCACTTTTGTTTCTCTGAATGTTTTTAAGGCACGTCTGCACGAAATGCTTTATGACACTATGGGTGTTTGTAAGTGTTGGTGAATATGTAAATATGATGTCCTCTATTGTTTGTTTTTATGTTTCATGTGGAACTAATTGATGCAGGTCTCCCTTGTAAAAGAGATCCATGATCTCAAGGGACCTATCTGTCTAAATAAAGGTTTGAAATGAAATGAAAATCATTTGATCTCAAAATATGGATTTGGATTATGAACACTGGCCTATCATATCAAATATCTATTTAAATAATATTTATTTATTTCCAAGTTAGGATTTTGTATTGTAATTATTATTATAATTTTCATTTTATGATGTAAGTAGGTGCATGTGTAGGGAGGAAGGATAAAGGTTTCGATATGCTCCGGTTTGTTTAATATTTTGTATCAATGTTTAAAGACTGAGAAAATCAATGAAAAGACTTTAAAAAAATCCTTTGATATATACATATATCTTAACAGGTAATGTTGGTTTATCAATATCCTCTTTCTTCCCCAGGCCGGACCACAATGGGTCATGGTCCCATGGACATCAACCTGCAGGGCCCCGGAGTGGCTGCCCAGCACTGCTACATCGAGAACAGGTCGGGGGTCATCACGCTGCACCCCTGTGGGAACCTCTGTGCCATCGACAGGCTCCAGGTCACTCAGCCCGTCCGCCTGTCGCAAGGTAGGAATCAGCCCAAACATCTGTATTATATAACTCAGTGTGCTGGAGGCTTCCTGTTGCTGCGTTCAGAGAGCACTGTGAGCAGGGTTGGGAATAACGGATAACATGTGACAAGATTTTGTAATCAGGGTAAAAAATAAGGCTAACTGTAATCCATTACAGGTGCATAAAAAAAGAACCTATTTAGATTTCAAAACAATTTAATTACGATATATATTATGAAACACATCAAGAGTCTCACAACACCGAGTGAAATGAGTCTCAACGAAACCATAGCTAATCTGCCATTTTTCTTGACCATCATGTTTTATTTTAAAAGGAGAAAAGGGAAACAAAAATAGTCTTCAGTACCAAGCAGTACTTCGAGATGTTAATACACTGTCATTATCCAAAGAGTGGACATATCATTTGAAGAAAGATTTGGAGGTGAATGCGTTATATAAATAATACTATTTTGTTGTCAATGGCATACTGCCTGAACTTGTTATTCGATTGTCATGTAGGCAATGTGTTGGTGTAGTCATGGGTGACTGTAGTGGGTGACTTGTAACATATTCTGTATGCTTCATATGTTTGATTTTTCTTTTCTATTTATTGGCACTGCATTTGATATTGAGGCAATCCAAACGGGAATAAATCAGGTTACTTTACTTTTATATTGTGATGCTAAGATTAGGTTACTCATTACAAAATCATTTCACGTAGTAAGTCATTATTATTTAAAAAAAATTAAGATTTTGGGGCAACCAGTGCCCTTGTTGTAGAGACAGAGTTGAATGACAGAGGGGATGACATGCAGCAAATGGTCCCAGACCGGATTCAAACCTCGGACTTAAACCCCGGCCTTCTGCTTGGGGACCAAGACCTAAAACATGGGCCACCATCTCTACCAATCGACCTATACAGTTGCCCTGTAATACATTTTTAAAGTTATCTTCCCAACCCTGAGTGAGCAGTGCAATCAGATAGTCTGTGACATCAAAATCTCATATTTTTACCTTATTTTGACGTTGCTTCTCCTTGGTATGGATCTTTTGATTTCTCCACTGTAGATGAAACACTAGAGGAAACCAATGACCAGACGTAAATGATGTGTGTTTTTACTGAAGAGTATGATCTCAGTAAGACCTCAATGGAAACACAGAGTACCATTCAGCAGCTCTGTGCAGTAAAAAGCACAGTCTGGGCTTTTAAATAGCCTTCGATTCAGAAGAGCCTGAGGTTCCTGTGTTAACGAGTTAACAGAGAGGACCTGTGCATGCAGATATTGAAGAAACCAGAAAGCAAGAGAGGAAATGATTTTCTATCTGCTTCATACTGGGTGGATCTTTGGGCGCTGGGATTGGCTTTCTAAAGGTACAGGATTGCTTTTAAATGAAAGTAGGACAGTGAGGGCAGAGGTTAACTGAGTGAAAGTCACTATGTAACTGCAAAGATCTTGCTGAGTATGGAACTTAGAAAAAGATCAAATCAATCAAATCTCTGAAGGGAAGGTTCAGGAAATATACTGGAATGTTAGGGAATTCACCAAATGCAAAATGTATTAAATTGGTTCTTACTCATTGCATTAAGCGCTGTTTTTTAGATGAGCAGTGATAGAACTGCATAGCTGCACACTTCCAGTTACAGGAAATATACTTTCTGGCTTTGATTCCTAACAATTTACTCACTGATCTTGAGACATAGCACCAACTTCAAGGAAAACTTAACTTACAAAGCCATCAGTTGTAGATTCATTATTGTCACGTTGTGTCACGTTGAATTCTTCAAGATAGCTTTGATCTTCTCACATTTCTCCGTAGTACACAAAGAATCCAAAAGCAGAGAAAGGTGTTGATGAATTGAAGTAAATGGGGGGGCTTGTTATAAACTATATCAAAACATCATTTTTAAAAACTGTCAAACAACTCATGAAAAGTTGTCGTATATTCTCAGAACCTCACAAAAACATGCATTGTTAGTTAACCGGTAGTAAAAATGCTTTAGCAATGTATTGCAAAGTGCATATACAGTATGAGGCTTCAACTGTCTGAGCAGACTTTTGTTCCAAAATGTCTTTTTAGTATGAAATACATACGTGGAGCATTGGGAGACATCCACTGTCTAACTCTAACAGTTCAAGCCTGATATTAACTTTGGTTAAACAGAACTCTAAATTGTATCTCTATCACTTCCATTGATTGATTGCACATTTCTTCTTCCACTTATGTTTATACAAATATATATATATATATATTTATAATAACTGTCACAAAAGGTTATTTCCCTCTGGGATTTATAAAGTATTTTTGGTTGGTTGGTTGGTTGATTGGTTGGTTGGTTGGTTGGTTGGTTGGTTGGTTGGTTGGTTGAAATTGAATTGGAATTGTATATCATCAAGCCTGTTTTACTGTTTATATGAACAGCTGAATATTGTTTCTACGACATAATTAAAAACTGTTAACTCGTCCTTTCCAGAAAATATGGTTTGGCACATGCTTTTTCTCCAATATATAACACTGAACTCCCCGCACAGATTTCCTAATATACCAACACGTAAACTTATCATATGAGACAAACACTATAAATGTTGTACTTGAGTAGGTTGACTTACAAGCATGTAGATAATAATCCTCAAAGGAGTTCCTAAAAAATCTATGAGGAAGTGAAACTGTGAACTACGTAACTGTTGATGAAGTCATAGAAATACATGGAAGTTTACCTCGGCAAGTTATGAGAATGAGGTGAAGGGACACTACTCATCATCATTACTCACAGGATGTGTTCTTCTTCCTACATATTATTTCTCATTTCACACTTGGTTTCCTTTCCATATCTCCGTCATTTCTTTAATCAACTGATGTTACTGTTATTCATTCCCATAAAGTACATTCCTTTATCTAAATCAGCGGTTTTCAAAGTGTGAGGCGCGCCTCCCTGGGGGGGGGGGATTATTAACACACGCAGTTGCGTATTTGGCTCAAAAAGCGTGGGATGTTGGTTCTTTTCTCCATCTAGGAACCAAAAGCTTCCCAGACGTTGGATTGCGCTCTTGAGGAAGAGTTATTTACAATGCTGTATTCTCCGCTAGAGCTTCACCTCAGCCATTTCGAATGTGGCGCGCTCAGCAGCAGATTGATGCGGTGCAGAGGTTATTATTATGCACGGTCCCGCGGGGGAGAGGTCTGAGGAATATTTAAACATTCAATTAAATTATTATTATTTAAATATATTTATTATGCAACACCCGTGACCCGACCCACATCATCTTTGTTTTACCCAGAACCGAACCCGGACATTTTTTTTTGAAAAAATACCACCTGCGAATCATTTTTTTTGCGAGTCACCCGTCGGGTACCCGACCCGATGCAGGACTATGATCCCCGCATCATCCGCCTGTGCGCATCAAAGACGCAGATTCATCGTTCCCACTGGGGTGAGTGTAATAAGGAGGCAAAGTTGACGTTCAGTGTGTTGCCGGGATCATATAAGGATGTTGAAAATGTTAAACATGTTTTAAAAAAAATTTTTAGAACATAAAGATAAAAAGGTTTAATGTGTTAAGGAGGTGACGCTACTCAGCCAATCAAATCAGTGCAGTCAGTGAACAATTTCAAATGGCGGGCTCAAAAAAGAGAAAGACAGCGAAAACAGCTTAATGACATTTTCGCTTATTGGACCTCTTTGAAATGCAATTGAATACCCCTGCATTATAGCAACAACAACAACAACAATAACAACAATAATAATAATAGCAGTAGTAATTGGGAGGAGGGGGGGGGGCGCGGCTGTTCTTATGTTCTCTGAGGGGAGGCTCACCTTCCCACACTTTGAAAACCCCTGATCTAAGTACTTACATTTTATTTAGCTGATATCTTTACCCAAAGCAACTTAAAAGTGCTTTAAATCATAAAGATACAAAACTCAGGTTTGACTGACCAAGATATAAACAAAACAGAAGATGGCAAATGTGTATACTTTCTGATTTTCTTGACACTCAATTCCCCAGATCAACTTACTTGGAACCAATCCGACAGAATCAAATCATGTTGGAGAAAAGAACAATAAAGAACAGATATGTCATTGAGCGCCAGTTGGAAAAAATTATACCAAATGTGTTCACCTTCAAAAACTAAACTGTGGTCAACAAAAAACTTGCAGAATGAAAAATGTGTGTGTTTACAATGGCACCACGATTGGTTAAGAACAGTTTTTGACTTGAGATCTATGGACTTGGGGAATTAATGCAGTGACACAATGATGACTTGATCTCACCTCTGCTATTCAGTGTTCTGCATGGCTTTATGAAGTGTGTATGTGCAGTAGGTACATGCGTGTTGTGTGTCCCTCTGTCTTTTGGTATTTCATCCTGCACTCTGGCAGGGTAACCTGAGCGAGGACACAGGGCTATTTATACTGGTCCTGAACCCCAGACAGATCCCACTTTAGCCCCAGAGGGGGGGTCAGGCTAAAGAATGAGTGTGAGGGTAAACCAGAGTTCACTGTCAGCGCTGTAATGACAGCGTGAAGAGCTGCAGTAGTCATGACATGTTGTTGATGACAAGGTGTAATCACTTCCTTCAGTGTTAAAGTGGGCTGATACAGACCTGATTCTACAGGAAGTGGGTCAGACACACATTGAACCAACCACTCCCATATGAGTATTATATGAATACATTGATGTATCCTTAAAGGAGTAGAGAGAGCATAATTGTAAACTATGACTACACACTGATGAGTGTTTGACAGGTAATCTAATGCTGTCTGCACTCTTTTGTTTTTGCTTTGAAAATACATAGTGGAGTGATGGCTTTGACTTGACTTCGACGTGTGAGGAAAACCAAGCAGCAACAAGTCGGTAATATTAGAAACATTTAAATGTGCTCAACAAGCATTTAGTGGTAATCTGCTTGGATTTACAACATAAATCAGAAGAGCTGGTGCACGGAAATCCCAACAATTAAAGGGCGTGTGATGCCAGTTTGTTCAAAGCGAGATGAGCGGACGTTTTTAGGGGTTAAATGTTGATCCCAAAGTTCCCTCCAGATGGAGTTTCTTTCACACACACAAAGGATATCTCAGTTTGTTGCTTTAATTTAACCAACACATTCAAGTGCTTCTTTAACATGGTGATCATAGGTTTGACTTTCTGCTGATCCATGTAGTTCCATTATTCTGTAGCCCATTTTTATGACTATAATAATCTTCTCATTCTGGGTACACATAGTTGGTCAAACACTGTTCACTGTTCAATAGATACTCTTAAGTGACTGTTACCACTGTTACTGAATAGGTTTATGTAGTACGTCTCTATCATGACAAGCTTGAACAGGAAAACATTGCTTACACAATAATGTATTAGTGATAATAATTACAACATTTTACAACATTAACATAGCCAGTTGTTTCAGTAGGACCACATTGACTCTATTTAAAGTCAGTGGGGAGGACAAAATATCATAACCAAGAAAATGATGGCACACACACTCATCATAATACTTATTATGGAGAATAATATGCCTTGAGGGAACACTTAACCTGAATACTCCCTTTAATGTTTATTTTTATGGCTTCCAAATACATGTGTGGTTGTACTTGGCTTCACCTTTGTTCTTTCATACAGAGATAAAAGTGGGACATGAGAGAGAGACACACCTTGGCATGCTCTGTTGCCACCACTCTGTATCAGATCAAATCAATTATTTATTGACATGACATTAAACCCTATAGTGGATAAAAACGAAAGCTCAATTCAGGCCACAGTCTACGGAAGATCATTAGGGCCACGCTAAGAGCAACCAAACTGAGAGGAGGAGGATTTTTTGGAGTTGAGATTTATTCTTAGAGTTTGACATTTATCCTATACATTTTAACTTTCTGAATGTAATCTTTATTCTCAAAATGTCCAGTGTGTAAAGGGCTTTTTTCTGAACATTTAGACTTTATTCTCACATTTTTTACTGTTTTTTTTTTTTTTTTAAATTACTTCGACTTTATTCTCTATTCAATTTAAACTTTACAGTCAACATTCCCAGTTTTATTCCTATACTGGTATTTTGGCAAAATAATATTTCAATTTTGTTCTCAACAATTCAAGGTTGTTCGTCAAATGGTGTTTAATTTCAACATTTAAAATGCTAATTAAAAATCCTTAAACAATCTTTTTTGCTAAGGCCAAATGCATGTGACACTTATACTCTTCCATCACAATCTGGCATTAACATAATCGGTTAATCAATTATTGATATTGATCAGTGAACAGTCCTCAACCTTTGGACTTTATTCTTGAAATCAAATTTCTTCTTAATTTCCAACATTTCTTTAAATTGTATTTAGACTTTATTTTCAAAATGCAGACTTCATTCTCTTATTCTTGAAAATGTATTTTGGCGTTACTGTCAACATTTGGAAATGCATTAAATATATGTAGTGCCCTAGGCCGTATGCATTCCTGGCCCTTATAATCTTCCATAACAATCTGACATTTACAATATCGATGAATGAATCACTGTTTTGATCAGTGAAGTTGCTGTGTTGTTGATGAAGATGTGTACCCAGTGGTAGCAGCCCTCCCCCCCGCCCCCTCTCTCTCATTGCACAGCCCTGACTCAGCTCAGGATCCCCACCTTCTTTTCTTCCTCTCTGCTCCTCCTCTCTGGTTTCTAACCCAGTCCTCGCACCCTGACAGCCCGACTCTCTCTGCGGGCTGAGAGGTGACTGAGAGCCGGCTGATTCTCACAGCAGCCCCTGGAAAAGCTTCTTTACTACGGGAATAGCGGGGAAGGAGACAATGGACAATCATTCATGACTGTAAACTCCCGCATTGGTTTGAATGAACTGGGATACCAACGCATCACTGGATGAACCCGTGTTTTAACAAGTGGGACAGCAGCTTTTGTGGACCTTCAGATATCTTCAGAATATATTAAGGCTTTTAGGATTATCATAACAAAAGAGCGTCGGGACAAAACCACATAAACGCTCCTGTTGTTCCTCAATAATTCGAAGATACGGAGAAAAAAACACGTGGCTTTCTTTAAGGAGCAGAGGCGATGAAAACAACGGAGGGAGAGAGGAGCTACATTCATTTCAGTTAAAGTAAGTTGTTTGCTCTCTACTGTGGGCTAGTTATAAAGGTTTCGGTGGCTTTAAGTTTGTGGTGGTGTTTGCTTTCAGCACTTGCCAGTCTTGTAATTATATGAAGCCGGTGGATGGAGTTACGAACGGTGGGGAGACAACTGACAGAGTATCTTTCTTTTAAACTGGAATGGATCCAAGTAATTCAATTTAGTTAGTTTGTGGGACTAGTTGGTCCCATAGTGTGGGCAAAAGTCGCCAATGTGGGAATTTTTTTGGCATTGCTTCCCGTTACTTTTTCAGTTGTTTTCACTCTTAATCACTTCCGCCAAACTCCGTTTAGAAATTGGACACATGTAACATTGCAGTCTTTAACTGTTAAACTAGATGTAACAAAACATTACTGACGACTTTTAACCAGTTAATAGGATGTTATTTTTAATTCGGCATACATAAACAAAACTATTTTCATGTAAGCTTTTAAAAATTCTACTTTTTTAGTGATCTTGCCTGTTATTCTCTATTGCATCGTCCACTGAAGGTTACCCTTGGTGGGTGGTAGCTGCATTAGCACAGCTAAACACGACTTATTTTATTTACATTAGGGCTACTTCGAATTAATTTCTATGCCGAATTACTAAACATACTATTTTGACATTGTTGAGCTGTTTAAATATACTTCAACACCAATACATTTTTGCAAATATGCAAGACAACTTTAAATTAGCCGAATTTCTTATGGAGTTTGGACTATTACTTCACACTCAAAACATGAACACCTGCTTTAACTTTGCTGTCTCCAACCACTCAGTCCCCGGTACTCTACATTCTGACTTCCCCCTGCCACCATGTGAGTTCTGATTATAGACTACAAACATATACAAGTCTGACAGATCTGCAGACCCCCCCATCAAGCCTGGCATGACCAGACCTCACTGTCTCTGTCTACTGTTACACTGCTATTCCTGGTTTCCAATGTGACCTAACCAGGGCTGGTAACTGGAATAGAATTGAGCTGTCCTTCCATGCATTCTGCATATTCAGAGGCCCATGGGTCCATATTTTACAGTTGCATAGAGTTTTTACTCAGTTTTCACTCAGTTCAAAACCTTCTTTACATGTGTGGTCATTATTTCCCCTCCAACACACCTCCTCAACATCTGTCATCTGTGACACATTGCGTTGACCCCATTGTAAAGAAAGGATGTGAGGAGTCAGAGAGAACCCCTCTGCAAACAGTCATCAAGGCTCGCTGTGAATGTGATGTGGGCTCCCAGAGGGCCCGGAGCACAGGTCAGACATGTGTGAGGGACTACGGAGCAGCTCATTACAGAGAGAGGGGAAAGGACGCTGGCAGCAGCTGGTGTGTTCCTGCATGTTGTTGTTGACACAGACTCTGACTGTACATCCTCTGACTTACACCGAGGTCAAGGCAATGTGTCCAAATGAGACCGGGGTTATCACTACAAATATAACAGTGCCTTGAGTACACCAAGGTTGTGTTCACACTGAAGGTATTGGTACTGAAGTCCACACTACTTTACCATATCTAAAAAAGATATGAATAATACCAGGATGACATGACCAGCTGTGTAGATTCATAGTAGCAAAATACCTATTCTTGTATCTATCTACCCATGCTCAACACAATTTCATTAAAGTAAATGTCCTTGAGTTTTATAGTATTAATCTTCATACATTTGTTGCTTTTTTAAATTTTCTTTGAACTTCGGGCCTCATGCAGGAAGCAATATATATAATTTAATCGTATTTACATATTTTTCTGTTTAAGGGCATTTTACACATCACGTACAATTTGTTGGAGCGCTAACCAATAAAAGCACAAGTGTTACGTAGTGAAGTCATTATGTTATGGGTGTAAAACAAGGAGTTCAATCAAGACCATTTACTTGCACAGCAACCTACATGTATATACCACACTACAGGAGAGAGAAACAAGCATAATAGGGCTCCTTTTAATACCCAATGATCTCGCAGATTCACAAATGTTTTGTATATTTTAAGTGTTTGACAGAGAAGCACTTTGATGTGATGTGCAGCCAATCTAAATGCAAATCTAAGAAAATATCACAACCTATTAAGTTTAATTAATTAAGGGAGCCATAATGAATTACTTCATGAGCAATTGTACAGCAAGGTTACACTTGTCAATTCGACGTGATTTATTAAAAAACCTGGAGATGCTGGAAGCAAGTTAGCTCCATGTTTGGATGTGCGATTGGCTCAATCTGCTACATCTTGAGGTATGAATAGTAACTCACAAAACCAACATGCATACGGACACCTTAATGAAATCAAGCACAGCCTGTGCATTTATCTGATCGATGATATAAAAAACGAAACATATCAGGCCACTTAGCGCAGCAGTCGACCCCTAAGCCACGTGTAGATCATATTGTCTGTTTGAATATGTATTGATGCCCTGCCTGCAGCCATCTGCCTCTGGGAGCATGTTTAACAGCAGGGGACTGGCTTCAGTTGTTCTGACAAAGGGAGGAAGGAGGGGTGGGGGGTCAGGGAACATCTGTTTTTAGACAAGTGGTAACCAGCCTGAGCGTCCACTAGAGACTGCAGATGACAGTCTGTTGGATACTGCGTTTGGTCAGAGTACTACTCACACTGTGAAAAAGCAATATGCTGTTTTGTGGCTGTGAAAAGCAGGATTCAGGGTTTTTAATTGCTCAACTCGATCAGGGGGTAAACATCTATATATTTGGCTTCCGCTGCTTTGATTCTGTCTAACTTTCTGATCGCTTTAACTGTTATGGAAGTCTGGAAATCATTGTTTAAGAGCTGCTCAGAATGAGCCCAGTGTTTTTCTGCATACAGTACCTTGGTTTTGACACTTTCATCACACACTCGCCTGTGTCAGATATTCTCTTTTTAATGAAATACATGTTTAGGTCTTTGTAGTATGATGAACTCTTTCTGGTCTCATAATTGTGAGGTTCTCAGTAGAAACAAATGCTGAAACTATTTAGCTTCTATGTGGAACTTGTTTATTGGGACCTCAAGGTTTTCTGGTGATTAGGTAAAATATCACTGAAAATAAATATACATTTCCTTATCAGGAATGAGAGTTATTTTGTCTAACCTACCTAACAAGATGCATATTTGTATTCCATTTGTAATGTTGTAATCACAGTTTGATAAAGGCACTTAAAGGACACTATCCATTTCCAGTTATGTTGTACTGGTCGTGTGTGAAGAAGCGGCCCAGGAGCAACCACTGTCTGCAGATATTTTCCATCGTAGCATCTGGCGTCAGACTGGTTAGAACGCGACCCTCTTCCTCCTCCTCCTCCTCCTCCTCCTCCTCCTCCTCCTCCTCCTCCTCCTCCTCCCTTGTGCTCTCTTTTCAAAGCAGACCCTATCTTCCTCTGGTATGTGCGTCTCTGTTTGACTGGAAAGGCAGTCATTGATTAACTGGTGGGTTCGACTCCCTGGCCTTTGCTGGGGCTGTAAACCGTCGGCTTTCCATAGAAACCGTCAGCCATAGTTTTGGGCATCTCTTTTGTCCGCGGCTCCTCTGCACTTTAGTGACGTCCCATGCTGGTGTTTTATTGGAAAAGCTTTTGTCTGTCACGCACAATAGTGAGATCACAAAATGTCCATTGTTTTTCCTAATGGTTAGCTGATAATGAATTCAAATGGAGTAACTACGGGGTCTTGGTGAGGAGAATTCCTTTTGGCTGACAGGATGAGTGGAATGAAGTGTAGTGAAGCTTCATAAGTACATAGCTGCAGGGTGTTTTGGTGAGTTTCAGCTATTTGAATCAGAGTCAGGACCTAGGAAGCAGACTTCCTCAGCTGCTGCTGTATATAGTGCTCTGATCATGGTATCAAGTGGAATGCGCTATAATACCAAACTGCAGCTTTTAGATCTTTTTTTCTAAGCGTGTTTAGAAGACTGTACCATATGCGGTAAATAACATGTATTATAAGCTCTTTAGATGTGTTGGAGCTCAACTTGGTGTTGGATTTAAAGCCACTTTAATAAACTCTATGCAACTGATACAAGAAGGTAAAGCACCTTCTTTCCCTTTAATGTGCTATAGTCTTGTTACCTCCTTCTGAAATCAAGTAGCGAAAGAGATTCTTTATAAGGAGATCATTAACTTTGTTTTTAGATGATTCCAGCCTTTCTTTCTTTACGCAACTCTGTCTCCTAAAAAAGTTGGTTCCATTAAACTAAACTGCATTCTCAATTTAGTTTTGAGAGAAACGTATTTTCTACTGGATTACAGTTGCAGTTTTGAACATGTGTTGTGAATTGAAATAAACAGAAAACAAAAGTTATTGATTAGATTTAGTAAAACTTCATGGTTTGGCTTAAAATGAATACACTTTTTACATTATCAAAGTTACAGATATAAATTAAAATATGTCTTCAGTGAATGGTTTCAGACGGAGAATGAAGCTAAGTCTTCTGGGGGGAAAGTCACGCTTCCTATCCATCTACCCCTAACTCCTCCATAGGTGGACTTCCGTGGATTTTGTTTTGGAAGCATATTACTAATATGTCCAAAAAAAAGACGTATTATTATGGATGTAACGATACCAAAAATTTCACGGTACGATAATATCGCGATATTGAAAAATAAATCTGATTTGTACAGCATTTTAGTAGGATAGTAGTATTTTAAAGTGTCAACAATATAATAATCAGACCCTGCAATAGAATAAATCAAGTTTCACTTTAGATTTTCAAGTAACTCAACTCTAATTCACTCACTCACTCACTCAGCATCATCAAGGTTATCTTTTAGGAATATGAGCATGTCCACATTTCCAGGTAGAAGCTGGGATGTTTGGGCGTTTACAATATCCCCTGCTGTGGAAACAACTCTCTTGCTTGGTACTGATGTTGCTGGGACAGAGATATATGCTTTGGCCATGGGTGACAGCAGTGGGTAAAACTGTGCATCCACCATCTCCACCACTTCAAAAACAATACAGTTTTTGCCAAGAAGGTGAGGCTTATTTGCAGGGCGAGATACAAATAGTTGGTACTTGTCAATGTCTCTAGGTATGTACATGTAGCCCTGTAAATACGATGTCCTTTATTGTTATCTGTTGTTTTATGTTCATGTTGTAACCTACTTGCTGCCATGTTGGACAGGTCTCCCTTGAAAAAGAGATTGATGATATCAATGGGACCATCTGGTTGAATAAAGGTTTAAAAAAATAAAATTAAAAAATCCCGGTATATTTTGTCAGTCTCACGACGGTATTGAGACATTTATTTCCCCGATATTCGATATACCGTTACATTCCTACGTATTATATATATATATCATATATATATTTATATTATATATAAAAGTTTCCCTCAAAACAGATTTGAAAATGCTGTTTTGTTCTATTGGAAAAACCTTTTAAAGAGTCCAGGCTCCTTTTTAAGAAGTGGAACTAACAAATAACTAGTTAGGGCAGTACTTACTCCAACAAATCAGATTCCAGCCATAGTCCTTTGCTGTCCAAACCCCCGACAATGTGGTAGATTTTTCCTCTAGTACTCAACAAATTTGATGTGGTTCATGATTTTGGTTATTCCTGAAAAAACCAAAGAATAGCATGTTGGCGTGACTAGGGGAGGAACATGTTACTGGAAGAGAAAAGGGGAAAGAACAGAAGCCTCAATAAAGGAAAATTATAAAAAGAAGCGTCACAGTGTTGCAAATAGTGTTTGTTACCAATATGTATATATCTATGCTCTTTTGCTCTGGTGTTTGAAGGACACTCATGTTTTCACATCAGATCTGAGGATAACATTGGACAGCAGCCATGATGTTCCACTTCAAAGAGCCAAGACACTGTTACAATCACGTATTTCTTTAACAGCATGTCTTTATCACACCATACAAGTATAAGCAAGACTTTCACAAAGTCCCCTGACTCAGCATGAACTCACTGTGGTAGTATGCGAAGCGTTCTCGCTCTGACCACCTCTGCTTCCTCTGATCTAATCTTCTGGGAAATGTACTCGGGGCTAAGCCGACGCACTGGAAAGATTTAATGTGGTCATACCAGAGTGAAGGAGAAAAACACAGAGATGTTATTAGAGAAACCATGGGATATTTGCTCTAAAGACGCAGGTCTGATAGGTTGAACAGACCGCTAACATCTTCTCCTCTAAATGCCACAATACCCTTGAGGCATGATTTGGCATTAGCGCTGTTTGGCCTGAGTGCTCCCAAAGGAGTACTCACATGGGTTAACAATAATCATTCCTGTCGGCTCTGGTATTAAATTAATATTTTAAGAAGATTCTTTCTGATAAAGCTACCCTCTTTTTTACTTGTTTTGCTATTTTCTTTAGCCAAGGAGGTTATGTCTTTTTTCTTTTAAGAAGGATTACAGAAAAACTAAAAGCCAGATTTTCATGAAACTTGGTAGAAGGGTGTTGTATTGGCCAAGGACAAACCCATTCACTTTTGGAGCAAATCCAGATCGGGGGAAGATGCACATTACTTTTAATATTCGCTTCCATCGTGACATAGTGCATAGTCGGAGCGGAGATGGGCTTGTCTAGAGGACTGTGACACAGGATTAGAAATATCCCCTTTAACATGCAACACAAAACATTCTTATGAATTAATATGAAAGCTTAAATCTCACATGGAGAAGAGTCTCTAGACCATTTTTGTCACAATTTGAATACAATCTTTCTTTTAAAAAAAAATACTTATCAGGAACAAATGCTGATTTTTACATTATTTATACCATATCTAAATTTCAGTAGTTTCATATATCGCAGGGGCTAAATTGCCCATAATGCATCAGTTAATAATATGGCTAGAACTTTGTCTATACAATTATCAGCTTTAAATGTATATAATATAAATACAAATTGATGTGTTTCCTGGAGGTTGTGTTTGGTATTTATTGTTGACATTTATCGCGCGCAAAAGGCCAATTATTGGTCGTTTCCAACTACTCAAACGTATATTGCTTATTGTCGTCATTATACATCTTACATCAGAAAGTACAGTTTTATGGTGCACCAAAAGCAGAATATGTCGAAGAAGGCCCCTTGTGCTTTGTTTATTTTGCTGACTGACAAGTGCTATTTATAGATTTTCACCTTGACTCCATTTGTATCAATCTTTATTTGCATTACAGTATGTGCTCTATAATCCACTTAGTGTTCCTGCAGTTTCATTAGAGAATGGGGTTATCGTGTCCTTGTGGGAACGCAGTAAGGTGATCTTTGTGTCCTCTCTCCTGAAGACGTGCCATATGGAAAGTGTTGATAACACGACATAAAGAATGACAGCCAACAAATCATTTCTAAGCATATTCCTTGTTAGTGTTTGCTTGTTTCTTGGGTAAAGCACAGCCAAGTGCTGCTGAAAGATGCTGTTCTTGCTGTAGTGCACTCTCTGTGATGAAGGCAGTGATTAGACCGATCGCTCCTGGAGTGTTGAAAGTAGAAATTGTTCTCTCTCACCCCGGGAAGAGAATCAATCTAACTGATTACCCGGGGGGATTTCACATCGAACACACATGCACACACATGCCTAGTCACCCTCCTGTTTTGCGAAGCCAATATTTCCTACCAACACTGCCTGTCCTTTTTCTATATGACTTTGTTTTAATCATGAAAATAGCTAGTGTCATATTTTCCCCGTTGGAAAGTATTGGACGCACAGCCGTTGATTAAACTGATCTCAATTTCGACCGCATGCTGGTTTTGCTGAACTCTCAGCTGCTAGATGATCCACATGCTGAACTCTACTATGTAGAGAAAATATCCTGAACCACTGGTTCTTGGAAAGATCTTAAAATGCTTAATCGAGGTCAGAGGGTTCTTATGAAGGAGTGAGGGAGGAGCAAATAGATACTTGCGTGTTTTAAATAACCTAAAAGTTTCACATTTACTCTCTTTGGCCTGGTTCTTCTCTGAAATGTATGAGTCATGCACCTGTCTAGAAACGGCACAGTCATTGCTAGAAATGGGAAGAACTCACAAATGTGTTTTGGACAGTTCAACATAGCTATGATGCCATTAATCATATATAGGAAAAGTGCTAAAAAGTAACTTTTTTTGTTGATAGAATAATTTCATAAATAGGGAATAATGTAACATCAGGTTTTCCAACCGCCCAAATGTGTAACCAATATTATAAATTAAAAATAATGCTTTTCATGATGTGCATATGAATCCTATTTTCACAGAATGTTATTCATTTTTTATTCCGGCAGGTGTAAATGTTTTACTTTTGGCAACATTGTAAATTATCTACTTGAATTTAATCAAGGATGATTCATCTTTTTTTCACTTTTCTTTTATGGATATGTTTAATTGTATGTATATGTTTAATACGCTTCTCTAAGCTCAGTGCTTTGGTTTATAGCAACGGTGGGGTTTGGTTGAGTCTCACAGCTCTCATTGACCTTGTTTATACTGTAGTTGCAGAATCCGAATCCGAAACAGGTTTATTACCAGGTAGGTTTACACGTATGAGGTGCATACATAAAGGTAAAACAAGAATTTAAAACACTGGTAGAGAACTAGAAAAATATAAAAAATTATTAAAATCTTGTAAAATATAACAGTATTTATATAACCCTAACCCCATTGCAATGGAATGGAATAGAAGGAAAAAAATATGGAGTATGCGTTTACTTGGTGAACCTAGTGGATCATCTAGCAGCTGAAATCTCAGCTGCTAGATGATCCACTATGTTCACCAAGTATGGGCCATTCAATACTCTGAGTTTAATTGAATGCCCTTTTAACTTACAGTAAATCTGAGTACCAGCAGAGACCAGAATAGTCAGTTTCATCATTCAAAGTTTGATTGGAAACAGCTTAAATATGCAGATCTGAATACCCAACCAAATTCCTTGGTTGAAAACATGTTTTACAGCCAGCAAGTTTTGAAACGTCATTTCCAAATACCAAAGAGACCACCCTCTCTGCTGTGGGAAAGATCACCAGAAAGCTGAACCGTCATCACCCCTGGGTTAACTTTCCCTGTCACCTGAGCTGATTAGCTCCTATGATCACCGTAAAGAACGTGACCTTTGGAGACGGGGCCTCAAAAGTTAAAACCAGAGTTTTCATGGACCACCAAGAGAGATGTGTGCTTGTTATGTAGGGAAATAATCCATGCTGTAGATTCTACAGTATTAAACATCATAATCATAATTCACTCCTAACTAGGTGATGTTACGACAGCTAAGGGTAGATTCACCATCAAGCATCTTTGAGTACCAGAAAAGGGCTATAGAAATGATTATATCATTATGAAATATTCAGAGGTGGACAAAGTACTCTGACATTTCTCTTTAAATAAAGGTAGTAACAAAATGTAGAAATGCTCTGTTCAAGTAGTAGTCCTGCATTCAGAATGTTATGTTAAAGTATAAGAGTATTAGCACCAGAAGTACTCATTCGACTATATGGTACAATACGGTACAATACGATACAATCAACAAGGACTTCCATTAAAACAACAAACCAGGGTAAATACACTTAACGTAACGTTAAAATCATTGAAGATCATATTTTTAAGACCCTTCAGCACACCAGGCTTTGAAAGAATACATATTATATTATTGGATCATCACATTGGATTGACATGTTCATCACTTTAACATCTAAAAACCCACCTATTTTCATTTCAGTACAGTTCTTGAGTAAAAGTAGGCTTCTTATTTACCTTGCACTATTGCAAACGTTGAGTTCTGTTATGTTGTCTGGAGGATGTCATGGATGTGTTGAGCAACATTCAGACATGCCAGAAAAACAGACTCATCCCAAACATCTTTGAGCCCTTCCAGTCTAAATAAGGACTTAGTGGTTTGAGGTGTGGTTAATTTCTCTGCGTGATTAGGGTTCGGCGTCTCTCCGGTCTCATTAACCGCCCCCGCCCAGCCGTCTGTTTAATGTAAGAACAACACGTCCGCAGCAGATCTGTTCAGTGCTGGAGATAAGGTGGGGAAACCCCTCATTGTTTGGGTGGAGACTGGAGACCAGAAAAAAGACTTGGTTTCCATAAAAAGTTGAGATAAGCCATTGACAAACTCCTGTCCTTCCTGCTCCTTCTACAACATTTGATTTAGTTGTAAAAGTCCTAGCAGACCTCTCTTCATACATCCGCCATATCCAATGTATTGACTTTACACCAAGTGCCTCCATTAAACTACCCTTCATTCCTGCGATTGCATATGAAGCACTGCAGTTTTCTCGGTGTCAACACTGCGTGAGTGCGCTATAATGAATATCTGCATGATTTATGATCCCAACCCCAGCTTTAGAATATGATACATAGCCCGTTTACAGCGTCTCCATTTCCAAAACCCTGCCAGGGACCTAGATAAATACTCTGTTGATCATAAATCTCCACTTTCTCCGTGAAGATCTATTGTCTGACACTCCCTGCAGTGTGTCTCTCACAGCGGGAGGATCCATCATGATAAGTAGATGCGTGCCACTGTAATGGCTGAATTGATGAGCACTAATTGGCATCAAGAGACTGCCAGTAATGGACTTCAGCGACAGCGTTTTTCTGAAAGCGTAAACCAGATGGATTGATTAGCAAAATATCATGTCCTCAGCTCATGAATTGATGCTAATGTCATCGGCTCCGCTTGGTGATTTCAACCCTAAATCATATTTGTATTGAAAAGCTCTTTTAAAGGTCACTCTCCCTGTATTTACCGCCTGCTTTGCTTGAATATGTCATGATGTGTGAGTTATGTTAAGTATCACTTTTCAGGCTGCCAGGCGATCAGTCTTTTACCCTCCCTCGAACAACTAAGCTGACAATAAAACATTTTAATAGAAGCATTTCGCTTTACCTAGCCATCTAAAAACAATCTACTCTACAACATGACTTATGAGTTATGCACTACTTCTGCTTCTTTTTTTAACCAACTTCTTGTAAACAGAGAACTTTTAGCAGCATCTATTCATGTATGGTACTTAAGTACTATTTTAAGAAACTATACATTACTTTTACATGTTATGCATATATACTTTTACTGCACTACATTTTGGAGGCCAGTACTTTTTTTACTCTATGGCATTTTTTTTTTAACACTCATAGCTACTAGCTCCTTTGTACATGAACACAGATGATTTGCCTGTATGATAAGATGCAGTACTGTACCACTATACATATTTTAATCAAATAACTCAAATTGGCAACATGTCTTGGTGATAACATCTTAAAATAGCATTCTATATTACCTTGAAAGAGCCATTCTGCTAACTGAATACTTTTAGTTGTTCTACTTGAAGTACATTTTAATGATAGTACTTTTACTGGGTAACATTTTCAATTCAGGAATGTTACTTGTAATGGAGTTTTTAGGATCATACTGTTACTAGAATTATTACCTGAAAATGTTTTATTATACCAAAATATATATATATCCTGCAATGAAGGTTGGTGAACTTTTATGAGCGACTTTAGCGTCCACTACACATCCTAGTGTTTTCAGTCAGAGAACTCAGTACCACCGTATCACATGGTACACTGTTTCTCAATGTGTTTGTTTGCAAATACAGTTGTTTGTGATCTCTGTTTTGCTGACTCATCATGAGCTGATCCCGTGCGGCCTCTCTCCTGTCAGTGACCACACACACACACACACACACACACACACACACACACACACACACACACACACACACACACACACACACACACACACACACACACACACACACAGGTCAGGCTCCCGGGGGTCAGTGTGAGCGTCAGCTGCCAGCAGCAGTGTCCTGCGAGAACAGAGCAGAGGAGGAGGAGAAATGTCTCCGCGCATCCATCAGCTGGCAGCCTCTGCATGAACATACAGTAACAAGTACATACTGAACAATGCTGTCGGTGCTGGGTGGGATCTACTCACAGATACCCAGTGTACGACTGTACATTCCCTATGTAGCACATGAATGGAACTCCCTGGAGCCTCGGTCACCACTAATCAGTTCCTTGCCTGTGGCGATAACACATAGCCTTTGGTACCAGAACCAGTCTGTTGGATTTTGATCATTTCAATTTCAACTGGATGTAGAAATTGATGCACTGAACTGAGTGTGATAATGGAAGCATGTCTGTACAGTATGCTAAACTTGAAAAACGATAACGCTTAACGGTAATGGCACACATTGGTTTGAACCTTTTTTCAGATATATGATATGATACAATACGAGCTGATAATACTTTATTGTCAAGTCTGAGTTTTATGGGGGATCACATCAGCTCCAAATCTCCATTTGCGTCATCATCAACATTTCACTGTTAGAGATGGTGTTATTTTTTTCTTTTTACTTAACTGGCAGTTAGCTTGTCAATTTCTTAACCTATACATAACATGCATATATAAGTTATTGCCTCACCATCTTTATTTAAGTACAGTTCTTGAGTAGATGTAGGCTACTTATGTACTTCCCATTCCAACCATTACGTTTTGTTATGAAGTTCTCTGGAAGATGAAGTCATGATTGTGTAAAGCAACATTCAGACAAGCCAGGAAAACAGACTCATCCCAAACATCTTTGAGCCCTTCCATAGCACAAGAAAATCATTATTATTATTTTTTCCACCACCTAATATTCACATCTGATGGAATGTAATTATGACAAAAGCCACAGTTGGAAAAAATATATTGATATGCGGTTAAAAACAAACTTCACAATAGCTGACATATAATCTTTATTTGATCATAACAGGCTCAATGTTTCATCAACCCACACCTCTAAGTTAATATCTTCAGTCATCATTGTTCTCCCGACCCCTGTCTCTGACACGCTCATTGTTCGACAGAACTGCTGAGTAAAACTGACTGTGCGCCAGAGCTGTCACCAAAACCCCGCAAGATCTCAGTGAGAGATGACTGTGTCAGAAACACATCGCTTCCAGCTACGTTCTTTTATTCAACATGTTCCTTAGAAGTGGCTGAATTGATCTTCACCGGGGAGATCATGTTAGGGCACGTCAGATGTAGGGTAGAGTGTGTGCTGTAGGCAGAGGAGCTGCCAGAATCCTTGAGGAAACAGGAGCTAGGTGAGGGAGTCGGATGACTGCATGAAGACACGGTGGCTGAGCTGACGTGGCTCCGCAGACCGCAGTATGAACATCCTGATGACCGCTTTCAATTATCCCACTCAGCGTCTTTCTGTTTTTCTCTTTCATGACCAGACTTATGGCTCGGTCATTTACTGATGATGGAGACATCCAAATATTGAAGGAAACAATTTCAAATGTGGAAAATACCAACCAAAGTTGGGACAGTGTCGTAACCACTGAAGGGAAGGCTGATGGAAACTGGCCTCTTCTTTCCATTTACAAAAACGAAATGCAAATAAGCAAAATGCTGCATGTGGACAGCTCATGTAGGCATGTGGTATTTATTGTACCAATAAAGAGTATCAATTTAACTGGTATTTAGAACCACTGCTTGTCAGCAGTTCTTCACAAGCGGTGAAGTTTCATATGGTGTGCTATTTTAATGCTAAAGTACACTAAATAACAAAATAATAATCCACAAATCAGAACATTTGCAAAAAGAGAGAAAAATGATTTAACAATAACTTATAGTATATAGTTGTACTAGCTTATGCAGGGGGACATGTCTGGCACTGCAGGATTTGAGTCCCTGGCGGCGTAGTGTGTTACTGATGGTAGCCTTTGTTACTTTGGTCCCAGCTCTCGGCAGGTCATTGACTAGGTCCCCCCGTGTGGTTCTGGGATTTTTGCTCACCGTTCTTGTGATCATTTTGACCCCACGGGGTGAGATCTTGCGTGGAGCCCCAGATCGAGGGAGATTATCAGTGGTCTTGTATGTCTTCCATTTTCTAATAATTGCTCCCACAGTTGATTTCTTCACACCAAGCTGCTTACCTATTGCAGATGCAGTCTTCCCAGCCTGGTGCAGGTCTACAATTTTGTTTCTGGTGTCCTTTGACAGCTCTTTGGTCTTGGCCATAGTGGAGTTTGGAGTGTGACTGTTTGAGGTTGTGGACAGGTGTCTTTTATACTGATAACGAGTTCAAACAGGTGCCATTAATACAGTTAATGAGTGGAGGACAGAGGAGGCTCTTAAAGAAGAAGTTACAGGTCTGTGAGAGCCAGACATCTTGTTTGTTTGTAGATGACCAAATACTTATTTTACCGAGGAATTTACCAATTAATTCATTAAAAATCCTACAATGTGATTTCCTGGATTCTTTCCCCCCATTCTGTCTCTCATAGTTGAAGTGTACCTAGGATGAAGATTACAGGCCTCTCATCTTTTTAAGTGGGAGAACTTGCACAATTGGTGGCTAACTAAATACTTTTTTGCCCCACTGTATATCTCTGACAGTGAGGGCAAGCCTACGGACACCACGAGGCCTGTCTGTAAGACATGTTTTAGATCCCTGCAAACCAAGGGAGCCAACACATCAAACTTCGCTAAGCACCTCGCCGACCGGCAGCCAGATATGTTTAAAGAATTTAAAGACAGACAGGTTAGCGAATGTGATAGATAACATAATTACATCATGCTCAAGCCCATGCCCTCAAATCTAAGTCAAACAAGTGTAATTTATTTTGTGACAAACGAACGTTTTAGTAGTTTGACGAGGCAATTAATGGCAATGATAACTGTCTAATATGGCTATCTTTTTAGCTAACTTACCAATGTGGCTATCATCTGCAATGTACATTTTGTCAATAATTATTTATATTACTGTAGCCTACTATTACATGTTAATAAAATATAAAGTTAACTATCAAATAAATCACATAAACTCAAGTATAAAGAAGAGACCATGTTGTAAGAAAACACTTAACAGATAAACTACAATTTTATTTATCATGAAAATAATAAAAGAAAAAGAATCGTAATCGCAATTCTTTACTTGATATCAAAACCAAAATGTTGGTATCGTGACAACACTAATGACAACAAATGAATAAACACAGTTTTTCCATCTATGTCGCCCTGTTCCTTTGCCCGGTGCTCATGATGTAATCAGGTGCTTTTCTCCAAGCTGTCAGTGTGCGTCTGTCCAAAATAAAAGGGCATCTGGCTTTGTTCTACATCACCGCAGCCTCTTGTGTAACGGAGAAGTTTCCGCCTTTACCTTCTGCCTCGTGTTTGTCAGTGACAACAGGCAGGGATCTTATCTCTGACTGAGCGGGAAGACCTTTCCCTCGTAATCTCGGTAGGACAATGGTGCAATATTGAGAAAGCAATAAACACAAGATTGCTTATCTGTCATCGAGCTTGTTGCGCATGGCGGGATGAATGAGTTATGTGTACAGTTTGTTTTGACATTTCTAACTACGACAGTAAGTGGATGTGATTGATACTACCATAGAAACCGATTATGTGTTGGGTTGTGTCATGTGAATACATGCCTGATTAGTGTGAGAAGCAACACTGTCAGTTCATGGCTATCGGCTATGTTAATGTTATCTGCCTGCTTCACACTAGAGACACCGTGAAGCAAAATCAAAAGCAGTTTATGTTGTTCTTTATACTTCACAATCAGTGTGCACAGGTTGACAAAACCACACACTGACACAACAGTGTTTAATTCAGCAAAAAAGGTGAAGAATCATTGGAAGAACTCCCAAGTGACATGCACACTACAGTATACTGTATATGTGACATTTCAAAGCAGCATTTGGCAACTCTAACTTTTTCCGGATCCTGTGGGTGAGCAGAAACTTGCTAATACACAACATTTAAATCAACACTTTATAAAGTGGTTAAAAAAACCTGTTGCTAAGTTGCATATCCAACAGAGAGGAGGTAACATTGTGGTGCAAATGAAATCATGTTTGTGTCCTTTTGATCAACGAAGGTCCAAAAGTCAGTCTCCTTTTTTTGCTCTGTTTTTGGTCTCCACCATCTCTTTAGGAAAAAGTGTGGCTTTTTAGCTGCTGATGTTGATATTTTTTGTTTCTCAGTAAAAACGTGATCCTCAGCTGAATCCCTTTATCGGAAATCCAACAGGAACCTCTGAACTCTGTCATTTGTACAGCCTAGTTGTGTGGGCTTTCCTGTAATTGGTGATTATTCTATGTGGGGTTGACACTATGAGCGACACATTTAACGTTACACTTAGTCATTTCAACCACTATTATTAGTCATAAGAGTCGATGAATCTTAGTTCCAAGAGATTAAAACATGAACTGTGGTACTATCAGGTGCATAACCTGTAGTTAAGCGGCTCTCGTGTATTTTTATATAACTTGAGCTTTTAACAACAACAAATACGAGTGCATGTGACCATCAACCTGACAGTTTAGAGATGATAGTAGTGAGAGCACCATGCGCCTGAAAAAGCTAAAATGAGTTGTAGGGGAACGTTGTGTTTGCCATGGCCAGGGTTGGGTTGTAACGGAATACATGTAACGGCGTTACGTAATCAGAATACAAAAATCAAGTAACTGTATTCAGCTCGCGTTAGATTTGAAAAACGAGTAAGTTGATTACAGTTATTTTCGTAAACCTGAAGTGAATACATTTTGGATTACTTATTGGAATTATTGGTGGAAAGATTTCCTCACAACATTTAATATTCATTACTAAAGGTACAGCCGAATCATTACAGCGCACAAAACCTATTACCGCCGCAGATGGACCAAAAAAGGGAGCGTTTGAAAAACAAGGGGCGGGTCCGTTCAGTGAAACAATAACAACGAAACATGGAGGAACAAAAGTGTGTGTGTGTGTGTGTGTGTGTGGTTAAAACACATCAGCCTGCGGTCGCTCTTTAGCCTTTCTAATGATTCTGAAGGTAAACACAGTGAAGGCGGTGCGTGAAAGGCACTGCGCGCTCCTCTTCTCAGAGGCTGAGTTAACCCTCCCGCTGCCTCCTGGTGCTGCAGAGATTTCATGAAGTGAAGGATGTTTTCCTTCTATAAAACAGCTGTGGGCACCAGATACTGTGAGAGTCACAGACATGAATACATAGATCAAGGCTGACTGGTGCACACACTCTCCTGTTTTGCCAATCCGGTGCTTGAACAAATATAGCTCTACACCCCTGGTCGAAATGTCCTTAAAATGAAGTCCGAGTTCGACATTTTAATTCATGTCCTGCCATCACTGGCAGGACAGAAGGCGACACGCCCTTTCTAAGACGTGTCCCTCACTCCTCACATCCCAAGCTGCATCCCCAACACGTTTATTATGTTGTTGCATCGTTTCAGATGTTATGTTTCAGTTGTGCTCGTGATAAGCCATTAAAACAGTAAAAACACGTTCAGTTTCCTTTTGCTTTTTGTGTCTCCTGTAGGCCTACACCAAAACATACCCATCTGTGATGGAAAAAGAAAGTAATCTAAAAGTAATCTGATTATGTTTTTTAAGACACGTAACTGTAACTGTATTCGGATTACTTTCAGAGCCATGTATTCAGTAATCAGTAACTGATTACATTTACAAAGTAACCCTCCCAACCCTGGCGATAGCCAACGAACACGTAACCAACCTTCTGGTAGAAGATCTCTTCTTTCATCACTTTGTTTACTCTGGGATTGAATACGTCCAGAAACAGCATTTTTAGAGCATCTTATCTTTCTAATTGCTTGCATTATCAGTAAACGCAGGATGTCGGGCGAGGCACATCAGATAGTTCAACTGCGTAAACCGATGGGAGTTAATTAACCGAGAGAAGACGGACTTATTTGATGTCGGGGGTATTTTACTCATTCAAAGTGATTTGCACTTCTGATGCAACTTCCTGCTTCCCAGAAAGAAAAATATATATCTATGTGAGTTTTTGTGGAAGTTATTAATGTCTAATTTTAGCAGTTATTGAAAGATCTTTACTTCAAATGTTTTAAATTGGCTGCAGTTTTTGCAGTTTTGCAGTTTTATCAAAGTTTCATCGTTTGTACACAGGGACCAGTGGCGGATTTAGGATTGTAGGAGATCCGGGGCTTAGCCCAGGAGTTGTTGGGTTGGGGGGGGGGTGCAGGGGTACAGTGCTATTTTTTATAAGTGGGAGGTGGACCGAACATCCTTTAGGGGGCTCATCATCCTCCCCCAAAGAAAATAAATAGATTTCCTGTATTCTGGTGCATTTTAACAGGCGGTTTGATAGTTTTATGTGGCTATACTAGCATGAGGAAAATGTTGGGTACATTTTGTAATTTCATCCAGTAGTAAAGAAAGGAAACATATTTGATTATTAATTCAGAGCCGTCTTTTAATTAATAAAAAGCAGTTTAAATGCCCATTTTTTTTGTACATTTATATACAACAATACATATTTGTGAGTGTATTGAGAGATATTGTTGTGGAGAGTCATTTATATATAAAATACATTTGTGAATCCTTCTGTGAGCATTGGGACTGATCTGACTCCATACAGATGTTAAGTTAACCTAGGAATGGTATCGACTTAAATGTTCAAATAAATGTTGCTCTTCTGTCTATATTGGCCATATGATGCCCCTTGACTGAAATATCACCACTGATTTCCTTAACATTCTGGGATGAGAGTTCACCTCACATTTGACTCTAAACTGTCATTTCCCTTTCATCACTCACCTCAGCAACGGACCTCTCTCCACTGTCCCTGTGTTCTGCCTCTGACTCACTCTCAAGCGCCTAGATGTCAAGAGAGGTGGTGAAGTGATCATTATTTATGGAGCAGTATACTCTTTCACATTGAATCATAACGAGTCATACTGAATGTAAATACAACTGACTCTAAAGTAAGTCCCAGTCTGTGACATTGGACATTTTGAAGACTCAAAGTCCCTAGCAGTATAGAATATTAGCTAGTCTATGTAATGTGCACAGAAAATAAATAGTTAACTGAATACTGGGATGGAAATTGCCTAAAAGCACTCAGTAAAACATAAACACACACAAAAAGCTTCTGAATGATAAGAAGTATAATTAAAACATAATGCACATTATCATATTTAGAGAGAGTACCGAAGTTAAAGAACTCAGAAAATAATCTCTTATCGGATTGAGGCTCCAGTAAAACACACTGACTGCGTCTCTACATGGACATCATGGTGTTTACATGAGCACAGAGAGATCGGGTTATTCATGTTCCCTGTTTACATGATAAATACTAGTAACCTGGCATTTCGATGCCTTTTCTCATCTAAACTATTCAGTATTTGTATCTCTCTATCATAACATAAAGACAAAACTCCTCTCCAGAAGTGAGACGCTGCCATCACTGTTAACTGATTAACTGCTACCAGCTGATGACTTACTTTCCTCTTCTTTGAAAAAAATGTTCTTATGTCCATGTTGTCTGGGGGAGAAAACATATCAAAACAAGAGATCGTCAGCTTTGATTTTCGCTGTATTAACAATGTCCTGAACACTTGGTGTGTGTGCCTTACCTCCGCTACCGGCATCGCTTCATACAACAGATCTGAGCTGTCCAACTATGACAACACTGCTTGAACATGCGCGCGCTATGTGAGAATCTGCCTTGGTACAAAGTAGCAGTGAAAACATGGTACGGAGTTTCATTGATTTGGGCATTCTCTCAATAAGCAAGTGGAATGGATTTGATAGTGAAGCACTGACACAGCGCTCTACAGAGTGCGGCGAGTGGATAGACCGATTCACGGACTTTCCACATGGTAAAAGTGGGGGGGTCTAAACGAATCATTTGAAAAAGTGGGGGGGACTTGTCCCACCCTCATATAATGGCTGCAACGCCCATGTTCTAACATATAAGGGTATACTTAGTGTGGTTACTCCATGTTTACTAGCTATAACATTAACGTTACATTACTCTTTTTCACTTCTTACTCAGTCAGCCAGAGTGCAGATATCACCATTAGATTAACAAACCTGAAACATCATCCATTTCTTCACTGCTGGTGATGACATTGTTGTCAGCTGCTGATACTGCTGCTGCTGCAGCTTGCGGCGCCTGCTTCAATGACAATAACTTTCTAATATCCATAACTGTATAGGCTATTAGCTTAAAACTCGTCAGGCACTAGGAAGGATCACTTCTTCTTCAGGGCAGGCTACGCAGTACGCAGGCTACGCAGTACGCAGGCTAATGTCCCACAGTGGCTGCCTCTCTGGTGGACTCCGGTACTGCACATTACTCCCGAGACGTTGTTATATATATATATTTTTTTTAAGTGAAACATCCGGGGCTTTTCAGAAAACATCCGGGGCTTGAGCCCAAGTAGCCACCTCTTAGCGCCACCACTGACAGGGACCAAAGAGTCTGTGCCCTCATGCTTTGTTTTATTTTGTGTCACTGGTGATGATGGTGGACACAGTCTGTTCTTGTTTGTTTCTCTCCTGATGATGTCAGAACAACTCTGACTCCTTCACCAAATCACTTGCTGTGATTTTATATGTGTTGTAAATTGCATTAATCATATACTTTCTTATTGATGTGGAAATGCACTGACCAGATAGCTTAATTTCTTTGTACCTGATGCAATGACAATAAAGAAAGTAAATGTTTCTGTTGATCAACCAATCGTTGCAGTTTTACACCAAATGGTCAGCATGTGCTCAGTAGATTGATAGTTTGCCACATTTGTTTCAGTCTTTAGATGAATTGACTCTTAAAGGTGGGGTAGGTAAGTTTGAGAAACCGGCTCGAGTGCCCCGGAAAATACACGACCGGAGAAAATCTGCCACTTCCTTACAGAGCCCCTCCTCCAACACACACAAACACGCACATGACCAATGAGGGCACGAGATAAATTTGTGCACAGATGGAAGGCTGACAGGCAGGTAGGCCATCCAGTTACTTTAGCCGGGCCGGCTAAAATGATTGGTCGTGCTTTTTACAGTATTACGGCTTCCACAGATGAACATTTTTGTATGGATTTGTTGTCAAAGCACTTAAGATATTCATTGCTATCGGGGTGTTAAGAGCATACCATGGAATATAACAAAAAGTGTATCTCGAGCCGGTTTCTCAATCTTACATACCCTACCTTTAATGAATAACCAATAATTAGTTATTTTCTTTAAGCCCTCCTTTCATATATTCCCGGGGGTTTTCTAAAACGAAATATTAAAATGATATTTGTTCTGTTTTCCAGGCTGTATGCTGTGTTTTGGCCAGTCGGCCTACTTTCGCTTCAACCACCCTGAAGAAGCCCTCAGGATGAAGAGCATGGTGCCTCAGGGAGGAGGTCTCTCCGCCGGGGACTACAGACTCAGTCCAGGTACTTTAGAATCCTGCAGGCTCCTATTACACCCATTCATTACTTTTACTGTATATTCAGCCTGTTTTTTCACAGCAGTGCTACATTTACCATCTTGTCAGGGTTTCTTTCCTCCACAAACATAGGCCAATTGTGAGTAAAACACACTGACCTTTTGTCACATTAATAATAAAGCCTAGAAATGCCTTTTCCGTCTTTGAGTCCTGTGTGAATGAATGGGCCGGATTGTTTAACAGACGGATGGTGAGCTGGAGCAGCAGGGCAGTGTTTTTTACAGGTGGATGTTTGCACAGCAGTAAAACTCAGCACTATTCCTTTTTTATAGCCTGGCATGGGTGGAGGGGAGTGTTAGAAGCACAGGGAAACCTGCTGGGACTAGAACAGTAGATTCATTTGGTGATAAACAACACTGGGCCAATACAAGGCTCTCACAATATTCTGTTAAACTAAATTACCATAGGGTGCTGCAGGAATGAGTCCTGAAACTCGGAAATGAGTCAGCATTTTTGCAATTTGTATTACCTTGTCTCAAAGTCAATATGTATTTGTGTAAAAAGTGTAAAAAAATACTTAAGTTAATACTCCATGCATGGATTTTGAATCTTTTACGTGACTTCTAAACATCATTACACCAAACACTTGAAAAGAAAAAAGATCGGGAGGGTGGATGTTTAAAAAAACACATTTCCATTTGATCAAAGGAACAGGTGTGGTTCTGCAGGTGGAAAAGTGGATCATTTGAAGTGTCTTTTCTTATTGTTGTTGTTGACATAGAGCCATTCATTTAAAGCCCAACTCTAGACTTTCACTTATGACGATTTAATGAATGCCTTTTATTTATGAAGAAAACATTGCTAAGTCAACTGTGTAAGTATCATCAACTTTAGTTTGCTGTGGAGTTTATTTTTCTGGAGAAAATTGAAAATGGAATGGAAAAATCTGTAAGTGGACCTTTTCTTGGCCAGCTCTACTACCGGGGATCTGTCATAGCATCTTGTTATTTCCTTCTGTTTACTGTGGACATTATAAGTATAGCGCACAGGAATGCTGGCTGCTGTGGACCTCCTGCTCCAATAATGAAAGCCTTCCGTTGTTTAGAAACGTGTCATTTTCCTCAATTATGCATTCCTGACTTGCGTTCAAATGAAACTTGCTTATACCACTCCCATGATAATCTGTGCATATGTCATATCTATTTGAAATTACACTTGTTATCTGTGTGTGTATTCTAGTGCCAGAGCGATTATGGAGGGGCAAACCCAGCCGAACCCATTTGACCCACTTTGTTTTGAAAGCATAGATTTTTTCTATAGGAACGTAAGGGCTGTCTCAATATCCGATAAACACTACATGATTATTGTGGCCACAATAATTTACAACGACTATATCATCACGTTATCTATGGAATAATTAAAAAAACTAAAATACTTCTTTAACTTGTCAGTTTTTTCCAAATGAATTACCCTCAAAATACTAATGTTTATAGGGGAAGAGGGAGTCTGTAACCACAACTTTACTTTTAAGAGCTGCAGGAGACTCCAGACAAACCATTTTCACCGTACCTGTCTCTGTGATATCTACTTCATAATGCTGTAAAATATCTCCTTCAAACAACTTGACAAAACGAGTTAAATTAAACTAATGACAGTATTACTTACCACAGCTACCACAATGTACCTAAAATAATGGTGTGAATATTAGGAAATAAGAAACTGTACATAACCGTATTTAATGGCTTATTTTATTTCACCATTTAAATAGAGTGGTGCACGATTGAGTCTTAAAACCCGGACTTGGCATGTTACCACTTCCGGTTCCCTCGTCTCAAATTCAACGTTTTCTGAACATACATGAAGTAGCCTGAAAAAGATTTGTGTACAAAAATAAGTCAACCTGCTGCACTGTATTGGGCAATGCCTAGTCTTGGCCAATTGGAGGATGTTGTGATGGTGACAGTGGAGACAGACCAGGCGGTAAGTGCCAGTAACTGATCCCTCACTGGCTTCCCAACACATTACAAAGTCACTGAGCTGGCCAACTGACTTTAATAACTTATTTTCATTTATTTGTTTAAAGTTAAGTGGTCCAAATATGTACAATAAATGTATACAATCCCAGTATTTTTTCGGGAATGTGTCCCAATGTATCAAAAGCCTCTTTGCTAGCATTACAAGAAATGATTACACTTATTTTAAATGTAACATTTTCTTAATAAACCTTAGTAAAAAAAAGGCATACTGCACATCGTTAATTCCAATTAGTTTTTATTGATGAGTTGAACCTCACTAATGATTTTTTAAGTCACTTATATCATTTTGGGTGAAATAAACGTGCACATCTGCTGCTGCCATCTATTATGTGCCTGTTGTGCTACATTTGTGAATGTACCATGACAGGCACATCATGTATTACAAAACATTTCCTTGTGTTGTGAGCTACTGTGTCTTTATAAAGTCACATTCACCTGGCTATTGTTCCGTTTTGGCTATCTTCACTGACCAGCTGTCTTTAGCCAGGCGTCTTTCAGCGAACACCTCTTCACTGATTGGACGTTTCCTGTGCCTCTGCCTGGCCAGCAGACGGCTTTGTGGCTCTGAGCTGCTTACTCAAATGGCCGACGGATGGGGTTACAGTATCTTTTTTAGGGACTATTTATAAACCTCTAGTCCCATTCTACTGTCTGCCATCTTTGCACCCTCCCTTCCTCAATGGGTTTCACCTCCAGGTCTTAAAATGTCTATTTTTTTAATTATGCAATGAAATAAGGGACCACAAATAAAATACGTCTAGGCAAGCGGAGAAAATGTTATTCCCATTTAAAGCAGTCAGCACTTCATTCGTGCCCTTTCATTTACATTTCCAAACCAGTTTAAAACCCACATTTCCATCTCTAAGGGAAACAACATTTTTTCCGTTAATACTTTATTTTGGTGCATCAATGAGGTCTTAATTCAGAATTTTGTATGGAAAAGTTCAGTCAGAAAGCATAACATAGATACACTATTTGTATGTTACACATACTTAAAAATATAGCTGTTTCTGATAAAGTATAGATAAGCACCGTAAACCTTCCAAATGTCTAATTTGAATTAAATCTGTTTAGGTTGTTCTATATTCCCAATACACAGTCACATTTAAATAGAGCTGTATTTTTGAACAAATCTAAGTACATTTGGTCAGATCTAAAAAGGCATATTTACTTATCTATTGAAAAATGTCAAAAATGTGTACTTGTACTGTATTTAAACTTTTCCATTTCATGCTATGTTGTACTTAAAGTAAACACAACAATTCAGAGGGAACTATTATAATTTATATTACTCCATTTGTATGACCAATACTATGGACCAATGTAGTTACTTTGCAGATGAACATTTTACATACGTAAAAAATACATAGACATCAATGGTTTTGTAAAATATGATGCTTTGATATAAATTCAGCTGCAAAGTGTATAACATTGTATAACACAGTTTCAAAATGAGCTCTTCCCTAACCAACTTCAACATTGAAGTGCTGCTTACATGTATACTTATTCAATTGTATCTTTTAATATGTGTGGGTATAACATGCACATAGAACATTTTTATGCGTTATGATTACTTTAACTTGACTTTTTTTTTAACTTTAGAAGTACATTTGGCTATCAATACTTTAATATAATGTAATTTTCATTGGAGGACTTTACTGGTAATGAAATATTTCTATATGATCCTATATGATAATAATATTCTCCGGCACTATTATTACAAACAATGCAGTGTTTGAATGCTGCCAAAGCTTGTATTTTTGTAAACAAATGCGAAGAAATACGTCCAGCTTTTTAGACCTTGATAGTTGTACTTGTTCAGGCTACTGTGTTGCTCTGGTTAATCAGACCTAAATACAAAAAGCTATCCTGCCATTTCCCCTGGCCTGGATGACAACAGTGTATTTTAAAAATGGAAGCCTACAATAATTCAATTCATCTAGGAAATTTAGTTTTTCATGCCAGCAAAATATGAGCGAAGTTAACAATACTTTGTGGATGCCTTTACTTCTCCCCTGTGTCATCTACAACTGACAGAATCTGCATTATAGAGACAATAACAATGACAAGCCATAACATCCACTGTTGTGACTCTTTAAAAACAGCTCTGTAAATCTCGCAGCAGTTCACATCACCCTGGAGAAGAGATAGGTCAAGGTAGCCATGGCAAAGGAAGTAGGGCGCCTTTTCTTTCAAATTAAAGTACATTTCCGATGTGGGGGGAACGGTATGTTTTGAGACTTATCGGTCTCATTTGTGTGTGTCTTCTCTCTGTAAAGTACAAAAGGCAGTAGGCTATATTATTACCTTTCAGAACATTAGGAATGTTTGTCCCATTGAGATGTATATTATAGTAAGTAGCCTATGTATTTTATCATATGATCGTCTTCGCGATGGGAGCATAGGAGAATATATTTTCCTAGCGGACTTATTAAGTGAGTCATGTTTTATTTTGAAGGTCTTGACCGGAAAACGTCATGTTACATTTCAGGCAACTTGACCATCGTGATACTGTAAGAAGCAGCGGTGCTTAGCACCCCTACCCCCGCCCTGCTGAAAGACCGCCTCGGTGTTGAATCTTATATCTCCCTCGCTGTGTGTGGAGCTGGACACGGCACGGCTCCGTCACACCCGGTCTGTCCCCGGTGTCCGGAGGATGTGGGCCTCAGTGTGTGTCATATAGCAGGTGAACTGCCCTGAAACTGACCGGGTTGTATTCCTTCATGTGAGTAACGTTAACCCTACTGCTTATTGCTGAGCTCTGGGTGTGAAAAGTGATAGGAACCAGTGTCACGCGAAACTTCATTAAAAAATCAGTTGGTTTTATGTTCACTTGCTTTTCTGGAAATGTGAACACAGTATGGGACACAATTACATTCTTATTCGATTTATTGGAGTGTCATCCTTCATTCGGCATAATGAAGATCGATACATATGTCCATTTATTCGTTAAAATAATTGAATTTTTGTGTCACAATATCCTAATGTGTTCTGGTCGTCTATGGTTAGGGTTATTTAAGGGATGTCAGATGAATCAAGTGTATATTTAAGTAAATACATCTTGTTGGCGATGCAATCCATGCCGAATTGTTGGGGTCCTCACATGTAAGAAAATGTGTTAAGTCATGATACATCCCATATGCAGCATTACCGGTAGTCAAGCGAATATTAAATTGCCATATTTTTAAATGAGGTTTGGTGCACTCGAGCCGATCGTCTGTACCCCATGACATCATTGCATGGGCTTTCCCTCAGCAAACGGTTGCTTTTCTCGTTAACCCACCCCCGTCGTTCTTGACTGTACATACATTCAAGACGGTTTGTTGTCCGTGCGACACGATGTGACATTGACATTCATGCATTGGTGAATGGATACAATGAATTACTGTGACAGCCTGCAGACCTCGATGCTGTAACATTTGCGTGACACAATCTTCAGATTGAATTGTGGTCAGGTTGTCATGAAGGCAGAGCTTCGTTGTATTGCATTGTAGGGGAGCAGGCAGGAAGCTGCCCCCATCTCTGTTGAACAAGCACAGCTAATGCATTATTTGTGAAGTTTTTATATTTTAGAGCAGTTTTGCCATTGGGACGTCTCTCTCTGACATCATAATTTACTGTAATACAAAACAGAATGTATTCTGTTCTCTCTTATGTTTGTGTAATCGTTTGCACTATCCCACAGTCATTTTGTACGATTTGTAATATCATAACAATGCTATTGGACATGACAGCTTTTTCTGTGGCCTTTTATTACCTCTCTGTGTTTGCACGGATGACTCTGCAACATTTATCTTCATGTTTCTATTTAAACAGTCAAGAGGTCTATTCAAACAGCTTTCATTTTGCATTAATACAACCTGATCCCTGCCTCAAGGCCATGCTGTTGAATCTCCCACGTGGCCGTGCGTTTCTGTTGTCATAATCTACTATAGTGACTTCAAACAGACAGTTAAGATTAGATTACCCACCCCGTGTCCTATGTTGCTTTCGAGCCACACAGTAATTGGGTTATGTAGGCACATTTTCTCCTGATCCCTATCCAATGTACAGGCCTATCTGCTCCTCTGTGTCCTTCCTTCTTTCCTCACCACTAATTCTTCCTCTGCCCTTATGCTCTCCTCTCTGACACATTTCTATGTTCACATTTTATAAACTGAGAGACAAGAGTTTTTCTGAATTCTTCAGTATGAGTATATTTATACTTCCAATTCAGACTCTGTTGCACAATAGATTAAACATAACTGTAGTCTAGTTTCTATGTTTATTACATTTTTGACAAAGACTAATGAAAGTTGTTTTTTGTCTTTTTAACCTCAGGCACAGAGAGCTTTGTCAATGGGAATCACCAGGCCAGTCCAGTCCAGTCTCCCCAAACTCATGGAGAAAGAGTCCAGTCTGAGCACAGTGCAATCGTAAGCTCTATTGAGAAAGACCTCCAGGACATCATGGACTCTCTAGCCATGGATGATCCACAGCCTTCTTCCTCGGATGGCCAAAAGCCTTCTGGAGGCCAATCCATTCCCCATTCCCCCCTGTCCCCAATGCTCAATGGAGGTGGCAGGTATCTACTGTCCCCTCCTACCAGCCCAGGGGCTATGTCCGTTGGATCCAGCTATGAGAATACATCCCCTCCCTTCTCCCCCCTCTCCTCCCCGTCTGCAGCCAGCAGTGGGAGCTTTACTAGCCCATCTCCTATTGGAGGACCCCAGGACCAGAGTTATTCTCTTCCGCCAGTGCCTGTACGCTCCTCAAGCTACAACTTCTCCACCAATCCCATTGCCGGCTGGGGTGCGCCTGTCCCCCAGCCACGGACTATACTGCCTAACTTCAGCAGCGGTGGGGTGGGCCAGAAGGTTCAGGAAAGCCCCAGGCTGCAGAGGAAGGTCTTATCAGAGGCCCCTCCAAGCCCTAAGCCAAGCCGCAGAGGACTTGGCCCTGATGGGTCTGAGAGCCCCCGACAGATTATGTTCTCCTCTTGTGAATCTCTCAGTAGTAGACACATAGTGCCAAGCAGCCCAAGACTCACTACCAAATTCTCTAACTGTCCATTGCAGTCTCCTTCCAGTCCCAGGACCAAGTCAACCACAGTGCTCCAGGAAAGACCTGCCAGTCCTTTCAGAGAACAGACCAGTCTAGCTGATTTCCCCCTGACCCCCAGCTCCTCCAGGCAGCTTTCCCAACCCAACAGAGCCTTCCAGCCTCCTCTGGACCCCATCGTCCACATCATCCAAGGATCGCCGCTCCAGCAGCATCCGCGTTCGCTGCAGCCCCTTGAAAGCCCTCGCATGGCCAGGAGGAACATGGAGCTGAACGGTGGCGGTGGAGGGAGCTGCAGTATGAGGGAGCTGCCTCCTCTCAGCCCCTCCATGGCTCGACGAGGGGTCCCAGTACTACCAGGGGCTCTCCCAGGGACGATACCAACCTTAAGAACTCCAGAAAGCCCCTCAAGTCTGGGCAAGCTCATCCCGGTGAGTCCCAGGCTCCGACGCAGGAGTGGATCTACGTCCGAGGAGCCAACTGGCAGCAGCAGGGGGGTCCGAGCCCGCAGTCCGTCGCCTACCTCCATGATGATGGACGGCGGTGGGGGTTCGGGAGGACGGAAGGCGACCTTTGGGAATTCCCTGTCACCTGCTTACAGTTTGGGCTCCCTACCAGGATCTTCCCCTGTTTCCAGCCCCAGGACCCATAGGAAGATGTCCTCAGGGAGACCCCACCCTGGAATGAGGGAGAGGAAGAACAGCATCACAGAGATCAGCGACAACGAGGACGAGCTGCTGGAGTACCACCGTCGACAGAGGGAGGAGAGGCTACGAGAGCAGGAGATGGAGAAACTGGTGAGTCAGGAACACATGTCACCAGGACAAGACTGTTATTTAGTTTGTACCAACTTTTACAGTTTTACAGTAGAGTTTTTTTTTGTACCTGATATATAATCCTAATCCTAGTTTACCACTTTAGAAAGATACTGCGATGATGATATTACCGCTTCACTAAAAATAGCAAGGGTTCATCCCAGACTACAGTTACCAAATCAGTTTTGGGAATGGGACTGAAACATTTTTTTTTATCTTTGAGTCTTTTTTTTTCTTCTGACTTGATTTCGAGGAAGATGCTGTAAGGAGTCATTTTAATGTTGTCGTTTTTTTTATGCTTCCAAAAGTGGAAGACTTTTTCTGTTACAGTAATCTGTAAACTGCTTCAGCTGAATATCATGTGCATGGCTTGTATAACCGAGGTGTTTTGTGTGTAGCCTAATCGTAAACATATTCAAACTCTTTCATCATTGGAGATTACTGCTCGGAAGTTCTGGCAGGAATGAGAGGATTTTTTAGAATGTATTTATTTTTGCAATATCTTGGTGTTTTGAGGAGAACTGAATATATTGATATTGATGAGCCTTGAAGTCTACCAGTCTATTCTTTTCTTGTTGAAATTAGTTTATTGCACAACATTGATTAGTCGCCAAAGTAAGCTTAGACTTTTATATTTAGTTTGACAAAGAAAATAATTCCAGTGAGAGTGTACTAAGGGTCTTCAGGCATTTTAGAAACTTGCCTCAAGCACATTTTTATGATTACCACAAGAGTTTGCAATGAAACTGTTGAACATATTCTTAGTCTTTCTTGAACTAGTGTTGACTTCTGGAGAAGCAGAGTTGGATGATTGCAGTAGCTCCATGTTTGTTTGGGAAAGGAGTAAACCCTCTCTGAGTTGTCAGTAACTCGACTGTTGGCCGTCTGATCTGCTGCTGAAATGCGGTCTCAGGGCGCCCAGATGAGCCCATAGCAACCGCATTGTTTGTTGTTTCCTAAACTGAACGAAAGCGGGGGAGGGAGCGGCGTTAGACATATTGAACATGTCCGCCAGTCTGAATGAAACTACTGAGACAAAGTCCTTTTTAACAAGCCTCTATATGTGTTTGTTGCTGCGTGAGACGTCGTTTGTCTGCCCGGCTTGTAATTACAAAATTAGTTTTTCAGAGTGAGGCTGACTGAAGGCTGCTCTGTTGGACAGGCTGAGGCGACATGCCCTCTGTCTGTGTACCAGGTCATGTTCTGGTACCTCCTATAGAGGCCCGGCAGTTAAACAGTGTGTCGGCAGCACCAGATCTATACAATGAGAGAGTGTTTAACCCGTAAGGGTGAGGCGGGCCATGCTAAATGAGAGAGAACCACTCAAGTTACTGGTGTTAGGAAATTGTATAGGTCAAAATGTATATGCTTTTTTAGTTTTCAGGCTGAAAAATAATTGGAATTTATACAAAATCACAATATAGTAGACAATATATAGATCAAAGGAGGCGCTATGTTTATTTAAGGCAAAATGTGTCCAAATATCATTCTGAATGAAGTATTGTGGTGCTGCAGAGATGTCCTGACTCCTGACCCACAAGTCATATCATACACTTCTAGTAGTAGATATACTAACATATCAAGTGTAGACATTATTCAATTAAAAAAAAAATAACCTTTGAGTTACAGGAGCTAGCAAACCAGTAGCTAGCATGTAATATTTAGGGCTGTCAACGTTAACACATTAGCACTGGTGGTTAGTCTGGAAAACGTAACGCGTTAGTAAAGATTCACAGAAATCATCAAAACTAAGCTGAGATGTTATAATGAATCAAAACAAAGTCAGACTTAACACCAGTTTGTCACACGTTTTCTAATTACTACACCACACATGTTTTTGTTTGATTTCACCAGAACATTCCAGTAAACACTACTATTATAAACTTGTGATTAACCACACATTATTAGTGTGATCAAAAGGATTACATATTTAAATCGATTGACACCACTATAAATATCATGACTTCTGTTCTCTTTATTCAAAAGCAATCCGTAGAACCGGATTTTATTTCGATATATCTTTTCACGCATAGACACATTTAATTGCCCAATATTATTTTGGTATTCAGCTTACCTAAAGACATTTCATTAGGATGGGTTCAGTAAAAACTTGGCATTTATGAGCTTTTTTCCCTCTTACACCAACAACACCTGTAGGGGGTCATTTCTCTGCATGATATACTGCACACCTTCATACTCCAGAGTCATACACTCAATATTTTGTTGAAAGTATGTTAGCCACAACCACCTTTGGACTAGTACAACTTGCAGGCACACAAAGGAATATATTGACATTAGATATGTGCAAACAGCTCATGGTGCATGACTTTTGTCAACTAAATAAGGCATATAGGGACAGGCATCATTAACTCTGGGTATGCTGGCCAAATGTCAGAACTGGGTAGCTGCAACGTAAACAACATACAGATGATACGTTAGCTCAAACATGGAACAAACACCATGTGATACTTTGGAAAAACACACCAGGTAACTTACCTCAAGAAAAACCTATCCAGGGTGTTTCAACTCAGTTATGGGAACACATGAAAATTATACGTATGGTGAAACTACGTTGAATGTTCTTGTCAAGTAGTTTGTTTATAGCATAGCGTTAGCTTTTTACTCCTGCCGATTGCATTTACGCTTCAAAAACACAAAGTGCTATTAATATGTGGAGATTATCCTGCTGACCAAAATATGTTAATTATCACAAACGTTTGTTGGGCACAGACTATTTCCTGAAGTATACTGTATTGCAATGAGAATATCCCATTGCTTTTTGTTGAGGGACCCCTTGTGATGTTCATTTCTGGGTTGGCCTATAACAATCAAGATCACTGCACCACTCTATTTGTCTTTTTTGTTTTTGTTTATTTAAAAAAATGCGTCACCACCACTTTTCAAAACAAAGTGACACCCATGCACACAGGGACAAGGTGCCTGAGATACAGAGGCAGGATTCCTCCACAGCCTGCGATGTTATTGTTCTTTCTAACGTAGAAACTCTCAGCTCTTTGAGGAGGCAGGGTGTGGAGCTGCAGGGCCTGTAATTAGTCACAGTTGACTCACTGTCATGACACATTTTTCTTGCCCTAAAGCGTCTGTTTTTAAATCATTTCGCTCACAGCCTGCTACTCATTCACACAACTGATTACCAAAAAACAAAGTTGTGTGAACAGGGAGCCTCGGAGAAGTTTATTCGGGAGAAAAGAGTGTTATTGTGGAATCAACAGGAGTACACAGCTCCGAGGCAGCGGGAGGCTGCTGCCAGATTACAGCAGCACACTACACCCACTGCACAAAGCTTGGCTGTTAAAATGTAGATTAATTACATTGTACAATTGATTAATACCCCCATCTGTTAGGGAGTGCTGAAATATTTATAGTGAGTCAACTAGGCATCCCAACCTAATTAGTGGAAATATTTGGGAGAACCTGAGGACTTTTTATGAAATATATGTTTTAAGATATTCAATATAATATATAGCAGAAAAATAGCTCTATGGTCAACACACATTCACGATATCAACCCCACTTTGTTGATAGGTGACAATGTTTTCAGGGTTATCATGAGTTATGAGACTTCAAATATTTGCTTGAAAACTTGTGTCATAATCTTGGGCCATGAAGTTGGCATTCAATTGTATTTAAGTCATTGAGCACTCTTGTTGCCTCGACAACCAGCATGCAAGAGTCCACTAAATGCCTCCCCTGTGAATAGCACAGTCTGGAATACTTTACAAAGAATAGTGCTACAACTGCCAATTTTGTTTATCAAATAATGTGCCAATAAATTGTTTATAAAATGTATAGATGTATAAATGTTTATAAAAATATCCATTCCAGTTTCTTAATTAAAGTCCAAGGTGATTTGTTAAAAGGCTAGTTTTGTCAGTCTTAAACTCAAAGATATCCACTTTAATAGGATATGAAACAGAAAAAACCCATTATATTTCCATATTTGACAGGGAAAGATCTTTAGCTGCCACTGGACCTAGTTTCAAAATGTGCCCTCACCTTATTGTTATCATTATTATTATCAAGCCAAGTGTTAAAATAGGCCCTATTTCATGTTTTGGGGTTTTCTCCTCCCTGTAGTGTGTTATATAGGATTGTGTGCATGTTAATGATCGACAAAGGCTAAAATCCCAAAAATCAGTTTCTCACCAACCCACTTTGCGCTCCTATACATTGTACGTGATAGGGTAAGGGTTCGGACATCTCTAAGCGGTAGACCAATCGCAACAGAGCCGGCCAGCTAACCAATCAGAGCAGACTGGGCTCTGGTTTCAGACAGAGGGTGAAAAGACAGGCACTGTGGGGAAAATAAATAGGTTTTGAACATTAAAGCATGAAAACGTGTAGCATTAGAGGCACTAAATACAAATATGAACCTGCAAATAAGTAGATAAGGGCCCCTTTAAGTTTTCCATGGTGTTTCAGAGGAGACTTTTCAACACTGACAAGAAAAAAAGTTACAATAATAACACTTACAGGGAAAAATTCACCCTTTTTAAAAAGATCTGAATTATCATCTGTGAGGTGTATCATTTTAAATAAAATAATCATTTAATGAGAAATTTTCTTTGGATCTTGAGGATGCGCCCTGTGTAGTAAGCAGTCTATTGGGGGGGGCTGTTTTCTTGGGTCCAGCCTGGCGCTGCTCTCTCCACATGGCCGTCTGACTCCGTCCTGGCTAACACACTTGGCTTGTTAGCCGAGTCGCAGCGTGCTCCGTCTGTCTGACACACAGGCTGTTTTTCAGTCCACTGAAGATGACCTCATCTCTCCTATGACGTTATGAGGAATACTGCTTTGTTTTGAATGAGCAGCCCGTTGGGTTCCCTCATCACTTTCTGTTACACAGAATCAGATCAGACCAGCACGTGTTTCTTCAAAGAGGGATAAAGAAAGCTTCTCTTTCAACTCACAAAGGCAAACTCTTGAATTGTCATTTGCTATTTTTTCTTGGCCGTTTGAGTTCAAAGTGATACATTATCTCTTTGTGATGATCCCGGTGTGATTTCCCCTGGGGAGGTTGGTTAATGTCAAACATTGTTAAATGCTTCTTTGGTAAAGCCCAACATGAGAGGCTTAAAGGCAGAAAATATGTGTCAAAATAATATTCTGAATAAATGCTTGAAGTGCCTAAAAGCTGTCCCGGCCAAGTAATCGCATTCTACAGATTTAGAGAAAATATCTTTGTTTGGTACAGATCCTCAGAAAAAGGCACAACATGATGATTTTAACCTAGACATGAGAATAATGCAAACATATTGAATCAAGGTCAAAATAGGTGTAGAGTAATGTGCCGTGAGAATGACAAAAAAAAGACCACTGTCAGTGTTATTTTTTCATTGATGACAGGCTCGCTGTATACTTTATACTAAATAAACCTACGACTTGACTCACAATATTGATTTGAAATTATTTTAAATGATGATATTGAAACTATTGTATTGCTTCTAGGGGTGTAACGGTATCCGTATTCGTCCCGTACCGTCACGGTTCGGACGTCACGGTTCGGCACATGCAGTCACACGGGGAAAAAAGTCTGTCACTCAGGGCAGTATTACACTATATATAATCCAGGGGGCGGTATTGCGCCTAAAAGCCAGCCGCCCGTAAATAACAAACGAAGAACAAGAACAAAACACAACACAACGAACACGATACATGAAGAAGAAAAGTTAGCTATGGCGAGTTCACACAACACACAGGAGCTAGAAGACCCACATGCTTCTTTTAAATCAGGTGTGTGGGAACATTTCGGGTTCCCTGTGGACTACAACAATGATGTGGTGCGAGTTGTGGATCGGACGAGGACGGTGCGTCGGCGTTGTTCGACAGCGGTGCGGTATGCTAGTGGCAACACGTCAAACATGCTCAATCACATCCGAGTCAGTCTCAGTCCCCAGCGAGAGGGTTTTCTCGAAGGCAGGTGACATAGTTACCGCCAACAGATGACATAGTTACCGCCAACAGATCTGCCCTCACTGCTGACAACTAGACAAACTCATCTTTTTGAAGAAAAACTTGAAAATAGAGTAAAGCTTGAGTACCTTTATTTAGGCATAATGGCCTCACACACTCACAAGTTAATTACACATGTTAGACATTGCTCCTAAAGGTACAGATTGTATTTTGTTTTTTATTTATCATTGTATTTATTTTATATTTTGACATCAGGAGATGTTATACAGTTCTGTATTGCCTTTTATTGATTGTGATTCAAACACTTTCTTATTATTTATTTTAATATGTTCAAGACATTCTTTTTAGTTGTACAGCTTATTTAACCTTTTTGTTTGACATCAGCCATTATAAATAATATGGCCATCTGAGTGTGTGTGGTACTGTTTGTGGTTTGTTTTTAACTGTGTAATACAGTTAATGATTCCAAATGTTAGAGTTCCTTATTTTCATACCAAAACTTGCACTACTGTTAAAAATAAATAACAGCAAAAAAAAATTATGCATTTGGGACTTTTTTTCTTCTTTTCCTTGTTGAACCGAAACCGTACCGAACCGTGACCCCCAAACCGAGGTATGAACCGAACCGTGACTTCTGTGAACCGTTACACCCCTAATTGCTTCCTCTCAGAAAAGTTTTTCCGTTTTATGGTGTATTAACGGCTGGAGCTGCGGCACGGCAACGTTCTATCTTGGGTTGTTTGTCTGTCTGCCAGCATGTTTATGGAAAAACTACTGGCCCCATTTTTATGAAACTTGAAAGGGTGTAGTCATTAAAGAGCCATGAAGAACCCATTCCATTTTAGAGCAGTTCCGTTACCCACATACATTTTCACGTTGGTAAACAACCTTGGCGGGGGTCTGTGCTCTCAGAGTGACTTTCAACTCTGTCTTTGTTACACAGATGTCTGCTGTACTCAGTGCTGGGATTTAGTGAAGTCCATTTTCTCGAGTACTCGACTTAAGTACAATTTTGAGGTACTTTTACATGTTTTAAATTATAGAAGCCAATATTGTTCTGACAGCTTTAGTTACTTTCCAGATACAGATTATTACATAAAACAAAGTTGAAATCAACTAATAAATATTAGGGCTGTACCCGAATATCCGAATATTCGTTCGTTGGAGTAGCCTACTGTTCGGGTTTCAATTTCGTTATTCGGATATTCGTTTTTTTTATTTTTTTTCGTTTTTTCAATTCAATTTATTGAAAACTCCAATATCAACGTAAGACCTTTGCCTCTTCTGGGGGTGCTAACACTTAACCATAAACGTTATCGTTTACTTTCTCCGTCTTTATGTGTAGATATGACTTTTTCTCCGTTAATCTCCATCACGTTGTTTTCATAGCAACAACAACTTCCTGTCAACAGCGCTAACTCTCCTTCAAAATAAAAGCATATCCATACAAAATAGGAAGCCAAGCCAAATTACACTTAAGCCATATACAACTGCAACGAAAGTAACAAACACAATGCAATATCCTTTCAATTTCAAAGAACACAAATTGGGTTGTATACATTAGGGCTGCAACAAACGACTATTTTGATAATCGATTAATCTATCGATTAATGAAACGATTAATCGACTATTCGGACTATTACTGTATGCCTTGCACAATTTCTCAAACGCTCTTATTTAGCCATCAACTTTTAGATTTAGCTTGAGGTTGTTTTAGGCATGTGGAAACTAACAATGAAGACAATAAAGATGAATACTTGATTCAAAAATACTTTATTAAATTAACTAAACACATTTTGAACAGAATTAACATAGCTTTTAATTTAAATAAAATAAATAATATTTCACATCAAAAGAAACAACAGTGTTTTAACAAATAGTATTAAATAATGTGATGACAGAACTGTAAACAGAATATTACATTACATTACATTAATGAAAAAAAAACTACTGGCCCCATAGCTGAAACTTTAACAAAATAAACAACTCAGTTACCTCTAATCATTAGCCCATGTTTGTATAATGTAGTTAACTCCGTGTGTTGCTGCTAGCATACATAATACCTGACGTGGAAACGTTACTCGTGGATGGGGGGGCTACAGAGCTGCTAGAAAGACAGTCGAACACGGTGCATTCCTCCGTCTGAATGTGGTGCACTTTTGCTAAATGTTTAGACAAATTGCTCGTGTTACCGCCCTTATATGCTAAACTCTTATTGCACTTTTAGCAACGAGCATCGAGACGGTAAAGTTTAACCACACCTCAGAGCGCATTAACTCCGCCATCTCCTCCGCAGTGTGTTGCTGCATGTAGCAGCTGCGTGTGTGTAAACTGCCCCGCCCCCTCGCACACAGACGGGGAGAGAGATCTCGTCTGATCAAAAATACAATACGATATAATGTTTTTGTAGCAATAATACATGACATATTTTTTAAATGTCTCCAGTATACCGATAAAAAGACCAATAACGTTGGAGCTTAACGGCGCGTAAAACACATGTGATGACGTCACCAACTAATCGACGACTGAATTAGTTGGCAACTAATTTGGTAATCGATTTTAATCGATTAAGTCGATTAGTTGTTGCATCCCTAGTATACATGAACAAATAACTATAAAACAACAATACTGTAGAATAACAAAATGAATGCCGTGAATAAACCGAAATACACGTGTTGAAGCGTTAAATATACATTGATGTATTATTATAGGTGAAGATTCCCAGAACCCATAACCAGAACTTTTACTTTGAGTATTATACGTATATTTTGATGCCAATACTTAGTACTTAGTTCTTCCATCACTGGCTGTATGTGACACGGTGAAATGTTCCTCCTGCATTGTTGGCATCTTTGCTGCTGTCCAAAAGGATTGACAGACCAAATATAATCTCACACTGTCGAACAGAACACCAGCAACGACCAAAAATATCCAGCAGCTACCGGGGGACGAGATCTGCCCACCCAGGCTGCCAAATATATCCTGCACCTACACTGTATACTGTCAGTGGTGAGGAAGCACTTAAAGAGGCCCTATTAAAGCCTCCATTGGACTCATTTGTTTACTTCCGTAACATAGTGACATCACCAGTGTGCGAAAAAGTACACGTCCCACCGTCCGGGACGTGTTATTTACAATATCGGACAAGTAGATCTGTCAATTGACTTGTCCGGCGGACAAGTGATGTTTATTGACAAATTATTGATACATTCAGTTTACAAAGACAGAACTCATTCGCAAATTGTACGTGTCCGCCATTGTTCGTTTATAAATGTTAGTTTCGGTTCTGCTTGTCGATTCCTAAGGAAATGTATCTCGCCGCTTTCTTTACAGTTAGACGGGAAGTGTAGCTCAGTGGCAGGGTTGGGAAGCAAAACTCGGTTCCGAGTAGGAACAAATAACAATTGTCCGGTACCGGGATTAATAAGAGTTGTGGGGACGGGAGGCGAGGCCGAGCCCCGCGGACCGCAGCTCTCTCTCTCTATGCTCCGTATCAGCTGATCGCTGCAGGGTGCAGCTCATCGTCTCTCTCTCTCTTTCTACACACAGCGGATCCGCTGCCCGTTTAACAGCCTCATCTTTGTCAAACTTTCTTATGTTCTTTCTCTAACACGTAATGAAGGTTATTAAGCGTTTTAGCTCCTGTGTTGTTAATATTGACCGTCATCTCCTTTATGTAGTGAAGCAGCCAGTCTGTGTCCTCGCGCTGTCCTCACATCCCCGGACCCCCAGACTCGGAGGAGCACAGGGATGTCAGTATTGTTTATGAAGCAGGGTATAGAAAGTACATTGTAAAAGTAAATAAATAGTATTTTCATTTCAATAAACAGTGAGCAGCTGCAGCATGTGTATTGCAGGACATGTGTAAGCGTGCAAGCGTCTTTGAGTTGTAGAAAAGCGCTAGGCCTATAGGCTATAAATATAATGTATTATTATTATTATTATTAGGTTATGTCCTATGTGGTGAACATGTGTGGTTGGACTCTGTCTCACAGGCAGGTTGCAGTGTATCAGAGGAGACTGGGCCAATTGTACATTCTCAAACTGCACCACTTAGAACTAACTAAACAATGCATAGATTATTTTTATATAATTGTATTCAATAACTGTAAGAAATTAAACAGTATGAAGTGATTTGTAAATAGCAATACAGATTTGACTTAATGTTTTCATAAATATATTTTTCTCCCAGTTTGACTTATTTGTACCCTCTCAAAGAACTGGAATCGAGAACCGAAAATAACCGGAATCGAAAAGCAGAACCGGAATCGTTAAAATCCAAACGATATCCAACCCTATGTGTGATGCAGTAAAATCTTACCGCTCACTTATGTCAGCGGTGTCGTAAAAACCGTGGGAAAATGTAAAATACGAAGAAGAAGATTCCAGTGGCCCCAATTTGTGTCCATTCTGGACAAGTGAAACATGTATTCGGACAAGTAAATTGCCAAACTCACTTGTCCATGGACAAGTACTCTCTAAAAACGTTTTCACTTTTAGCTCCAACACATTGTATGTGATAGGCTAAGGGTCGGGACATCTCTAAGCCTTTGACCAATCACACAACCAGCTAACCAATCAGAGCAGACTGGGCTCTTATTTCAGACAGAAGGTGAAAAGAGAAGTAAGCAGTAGATTAAAAAAACTAATTACATCCAAAATGTACTGGAGTGGAATTATTTGTAGCATAAAATTGAAGTACTCGGGTAAGTTATATCAAGTATGTCAAAACAGTACTTAAAATCAGAACGTGTAGCTTTATAATTGCTAATGAAACGTTTTTACAGAGTTGTGAATTACATTACATGTTACTTGTTAGACGCTTTTATCCAAAGCGACTTATATACTCAATACTGTGGACAATCCCCACTGCTGACTGCAGTGGGGTTTGAACCTGTGACTCCCTGATCCGAACACCTACGGACAACCCACTACGCCATACGCCTTACCCTTTTTTGTATAAAACATAGTACAAATTGAAATGTTAATACAAGGGATCAACCTGCGGATGTGCACACATCAATAGGCAGATACTACGTTTCTTATTGTTATGAATTTTAACTAAAAGGGCTCAAACAGAAAATACAGTTAAGGTGACTGTTAATCTGGGACAGTGATAAAAAGCCTGTCCAAAGGACAGCTGCAGTAGTCCAGTGTTGAGACAACATCAACAAATATGCCCTGTTTGGATTTCCTGTGTGAAAACAATTACAGATTAGGACGGGTCATGTCACAGAGGCAGGTCGGACTACTTTCTCTCCATGATGCTAAAGTGATCAAGAGATAATATACAGCAGAGGAGTGATCATTTCATGACTGTGTTGTGACCTCACCACTAGAGGGGGTCGTCTACCTGTGTAATGTTCTTAAAGTGAATGAACCAAACATCTTAGTAGCAGAAAAAGATCCAGAGATTGTTTGGCATTTATGCATTAAATAATATCAGAATGATCCAAATAGGTAATGAAAACCTTTATTTTCATCGTTTATCAATCATCGTACTTCCTTAGCGAGAAAACTAAATAGTCTTAATAACAATATTAAAATATGCGTTGCAGTAATCCATAGAAAATTAAACTGAATACCTTAAAGGGGAACTAAGCCTATTTAAAAAAAAAAATGCATACATATTATCCACATAGAATAAGACAGTCCAAAATATTAGCAAACATGCACAACTCAACAAAAGTAAAGAAAAATAAACATTTGAAATCAAATGTGTGAAATCATCAAGGATCACGTTTGAAGTGGCTCCGTAGCTTCAGAGTTGTTGGGGTTGGACGTAATACCTTTTGACATGGCCTCCTCTTTGTTATGTATCGCCACACTGACTCCTGGAAACCTCTGATACGCTTCACTTAAATATAACTGTCTGTAGGTCTTTATAGTTTTTATTTATATGCGTCACACAAAGCACTTCAAATAGTTGCCCTTATTCGCTGCATTACTGATCAGGCAAAAGAGAAATGATGAGGCTATGAGGAAATTTGCAGCATTTGCTAAAGCTAAAACGTCAAGCTTGTTGCAGACCTGTTACCTAAAGTAAAAGAAAAGTCATATATATTTTGTTATTATTTAATCCATTAGTCTATTTCAAAACAAAGAGTGTGATGTTCCACTAGATATTTAAAGTTAGCCCCTCTGCTTTTCTTAGAACCAAACGGCAAGCCGCCTCCCACTCGAGGAAGGCCCTACATATTTTGAACTGTAACTCCGCCCCTATTTACACAGATCCCTCACCTCCTCTCACAAGACCTGGGGAGGGGAGGGGGGGGGGGCTGCTCTCCATCCGTCCCCAAGTAGCACAGCCGGTTGTTCAATCACTTTACAGTACAGGAGGAGCTGGGTGGAGGCATAGGGAGCAACAACGCTACACTGCTGGAGATCCCCAGTGTCTGAGTGTGTGTGTGTGTGTGTGTGTGTGTGTGTGTGTGTGTGTGTGTGTCATGGACCGGTATCATGTGCTGGCTGGCAGCAGGACTGTCCCGGCGCTGAGGGGAGGTCAGAGCAGGGGGCAGCTCTATCTGCTGGCTCTGGCTAAAGACAAGCCGCTCTTCCTCAACAGCGTGGCAGCACTCATGAAGGTAACCAATGCCGCTGCTAATATGAACAAACTGTCTCTCTCTGAAGGGATTTAAAGAGACTGAGGATGTTCCTGTGAATGGTTCTGATTTGGAATAAGATAAGATACACAATGTTTGGAAAGGCCCACTGCTGCTGGGGTAAGATATTAACAAAGGGGGGCTTTCAGGCCTTCACACTGCTTCACTGTGCCTGTCGAGCTTGAGATATATGTTTCATGTATTCACATTAGGCAGGGGTACTGACTTAATCTGTAGTGTGTGGAAGTTTCAAACCTGAGGGGCACGTAGGAACTTGCTTCGTACGGGAATTCAAAAGTGATGTAACTAAGTGAATCAGAATCCTGCAATATGTACTAAAATAATCCCTTAAGTATATATTTTGCTACATGGACAGTTAACATAACATGTAAGAATAACATCTTGAGCCATTCTCTGGGGTATTTTTTGGCAAATACTTCACATATTTATCAGACGATATGTCACAACATCAAAGCCAGAGTGATTTATCAAAGATGGGGGTTATTGAAGTGTGTCAAGAGGTCAGAGAGTCATGCCGGCAGTCGATGGAAGTCTTTTCAGTTGAAAGATGCAGAAATGTTATATATTTTCGAATAGAAAATGTTGTCAAGTTCAACAAATATCTCCTCATGGTCTACTACTTGTCCGTTAGATGTGTGTGCTAAAAACTATTTAAGTGTTTGCATACAGTCTATTGGAAACAAACACTGTTCCAGACAAACTATTGGGGGGTTAATGCTTGTGAACTGTACAGGGGAAAGGCCTGTTTGGAGAGAAAGGCATTGGCACCGAGAGTGGTGTTGAATGTAGAGGGTGGTATGTTCACGTCCTCACATTGTCTGGAGTTCTTCGTTGACACAACAGGAATTCACATCGATCTAAATGACTTTGAATCTGTTGGGTTTAAGTGAGCGTTGTACCTAGGTAGAGCGTGCAGGAGGCACAACATTACACCAATTGAAGCACTGACATGTAGCGGTCTCGAACTGTGGACGTTCCGTAAATGTGTCCAAGAATTTCGGCATCACACAAAAGTTTCATGAATCTTTTTGTTTCGCTCCATTTCGACTTTGTCGTTGGCGACTTTATTTAAGTAACCCTTCTTCTTCTTCACACTTATTTGTTTTCACACCAGCCACAATGAACACTCTGGACATTCAGTAACCCAATTTGTACGAGGGTGCTGACAATTCGCACAAAGCTGCTAGTATGGTTGTATATGTCGTTTCTTGATGAATATCTTAGGTGTTTTCGTTGACTGATTTGGACTAATGAATAACACGAGATCCTGTTGAAGAACTTCTGCTATGGAGTTACAGAAACTTCTAACAGTTTCAGAATACTATCATTTGCCATAATACATAACAACCTTTTTGTCGACTCCACTTCGAGCGATAGAATTACTAACAATGAACTGTTAACAGAGCACTTATATACTAATAAAGGACTGGCTTATCTATAGCCAGTTGAGTAGCACTTGAAATGTTTGGCTCTATGAAACCTCATGTACTTATATGATTCTGTTTTCTTCAAGGTTGTGTCTTCCTGCTCGATTGTACTTATTGTAAGTCACTTTGGATAAAAGCGTCAGCTAAATGCAATGTAATGTAATGTAGTATTATTTATTTCCGTAAAAGCTCACAGTTTACATAGAACTCCTTGTAAAGTGGCTGCTGAGCTCCAGGCGGCTGTGTGCATCTCCCAGTTTGACAGCTAAACGAATGCTTGCTCGGGACTGCCGTTTACTCTGGCTCTATAAATCTCCTCTGGCCAAACACTCATGGATACACTGTACAGTACAGCATGCACAACTGCACCAACCAGCTGCTATTGATTTATAGACATTTCATCTCATCATTTCTTGTGCACAGCAAATTGTTTAACCTAGCTGATGCAACCAACTGCAGTTCTTGCCAACTTATCTCAGTCTTAGGACAATAATCAAGCCTTCTTATTATCGGCAGCAGTGTTTTTGGGAACTTGAAAACACAACCCCTGCCTTTAATCACTGTATATAGTCTTTGATGTTTTTATTTCTACGCTGGAAGTGTTTGACATGATAATTGGAACCCCAGTCGTCACTTTGAGAGACGCCTCCAGGGCTTGGACCCCAGTTGAAGAGGAAGCTTCAGCGGTTTAAATGCCAAACGTCCTCCTTCGGGAGCAACAACTCCACAGTTTCATCGTGAGATCAGTTCCAGTGACATCAACGCGCAGGACCACCAGCTTATTATTCTGAGAGGTTCGCAGAGAGCCGGCTTGTCCTATCCCCCCTGCCTGGCTTTGATGCTCATGTGTTCCACAGGGGGAGGAGAAGAAGATAAAAGCAGCCTCAGAATAAAAATCTCTTGTTAGGTTCATCTGTTTGTTCCTCCCTCTGGGACTCAAAGACCCTCTAAGGATCAGAATCTGATCATGAATGGGATTTGTTTTGCAGACTGTTACGCCGCCCCTGCAGATATATGTAGAGAATACAGCTTTGTTGAACTTTCTCCGGTTTACTCTATGCGCCTGAGATCTCTGTTTACGCCTGTGACGAAGGTGAAGAAAATACGGCTGTACACTTCTGAAGTAGCTGCTCTGATCTGAATTACGCAGGCAGGGAATGGCCTCAGGGCGCTCGGGGAGAAGAAGGGGAAGAGGAGGGAGAAACTTTAAAGGGCATGAGAGAAAACAGGAGACGCTGACTCCCTCGGGAGAGGGGGGAGACATGAGGAAGAGATGCCGACTGCTGCGAGGATGAAAATAAGGAAAGTTAAGAGTAAAGTGATGAGATCGTACTGACTTAAGGAGGGAAAACTGACAACATGGGATGTCACGTTAGAAATACTGTCTACAATACATGAGATGGAATCATTACTTATAGGAAGTCCATACTCCTTACTGAGTTTAAAGTGACATTACGTCATTTCCCTTTGTCTCTATTTCTATGTTTGGTCATTTTGAGCATGGAAACGTCTTATTTCCATTTCACATTTAGCAAGGTGTGCAGAAAAGTGGAACTGCCCCAAATAAACCTGACAACGTTTGAGACCCCTTTTTCAGAAACTGTCTCAAGAGTATCATGAACAAAATAAGTAAATGACATTGAGTGTAGTCATTTCGTCTTCCAGTTGTTTCATCTAAAAAAAAGTTTGGGTTGGATGTCATACTTTTGAGTTGAGTTACTGGTTTGTTTTTCAGGATTATTCATTATGGTTTTAGCAATGAAATAATTGTATTGAATACAGTTAAAGTTATGACCACCTGGTTTGGTTTGTTTGGTTTGTTTGTCAGTTTGTCTGCAGGTTTACAATGAATTAACAGGCCAATTTGGCAGTAGGGTTTATTATGAACCATTAGCTTTGAATAGCCATATATTAAGAAAGAAACATCACCTGCTCCATCTGTCTTCATCACACCCAGTTGTCCTGAGAGCCACCCACTAGGTGAGCGGTGGAGGCCTTAGGAATGTGTGAACCAGTGTCTGTGGGTGGGGAGCTCAGAGACTCTGGCAACCAGGCATTCCTCTAAAAACTCACGGTTGTCTGGAAGTGCGGACCTCTGATAGACACTGAGTCTGGAGCACTTTCACCCTGCACTGAGGCTCTTTATAAACACTCACGTGATTGTGATTTACAGCAGCTGCTGATATTATTAAACTAACTCACTTTTAATCATCAAAGGACATTTTGTGTCCGTGTTATTTGATATTATTACAGCGTATGATTACACTGCTTTTCAGGAGGTTTTTAGCAAACCATGGCTAAACTTAGCTTTGTGTGTGTATCACATTGTTGGTGGTTTCAGACTTGTGACTTGGCTTTTCTCTTTAAGCCCTGGTGACACAGCAGAGTTCATTTAGGCTGTTCCAACTGATGGCAGATCAGCTTCCTTAGACAAAACAATGAATTTGATGATAACCATGAAAATTTGGCTCCAAAAATAAACAAGAAACAATGATGGTATAAAATAAGGGACTGTGAGGTAATCTGTTTATGTGGACTAACATACCTTTTTTCAGCCTTGAGTTTGGCATTTCACCGTTGTCATCAAGTTTATTAAGGCTATGTATAAGTTAAAGCCAAATCATGTTATGTACCAGGCCGTTAACATATTTATGTATCATGTTAGTTGGGCCTTTTTAACATACAGGCTGCTAGGCTAATTACAAAAAACAAGTTGAGAATCTAGGCTCTATATTATGTATAACATTACATATCTACATTATATACATTATACACAGTATATGCAGGTGATGTAACAAAACATCTGGTGACCACATAACAATTTGCCATGGTTTTCACCATCTTTTTTTAATGCATTTCACTTTAGCTTGTTAGCTTGATATATATCTGGTCCACCAGCCTTTATATAAACATTCACACTATGGATATTTTATTTCACAATATTACATTTGTGTAAAGGTGTCTATGCAGTGTTGACCTGATACGTTAATATTATCATTAGCATAATGTTTTGTTTTGTTTAATTGTTTGCTATGTAGCTAGTTAGCATGCTAGCTTTCAAGTTACAGCTAGGAACAAGTAGGAAATAGGCTAGGGCTAACGACATGACACTTTAGAGTACAAACAAAACCAAATGCTATATTGGTGGCAATTAGCCTACTTAGCACCCGCGTACACTTGAAATCTATTTTATAACCCTTCGTAAATCAAGCAGTTTCTCAATATGAACACCTGCCACATTCTATCAAAGAAGACCGCTCCAATGTGAATCAATATGAAATCATTGGTTGTGGTGTGTGGAGCAGCAGGTGATTGAATGTTACCATGGAGCTTTGTCATTCAGAGGGTGAGGGGGGTTTGTTGTTAAGGTGGTGTCACAGAGGGGTGGTGGTGGTACAACCATTTAAAGCCAGTATTTGTTCATCAGTCTCGTTACCAATCTGTCTTGGCTTGAGCGTGTGCCTTATTTCAAGCTTTGAGCTGTAACTTGTCCCAGCGATCATCATGAGAGTGAGTAAACACGCAGTCTTGTTCTATATTCTCAGATCCAAGTGAAGTTTTGATTACAGATTTATTTTGTAATTTAGGATGTTCAGTGCCTCTGGAAAACAACCTCTGATCTTAAAAATGTGTCTGGCATTTAAAAGTCCTGCTTGAGAACCAAAGAAAATATGGGATTCACGCAAAACTGTCAACATGCAGCTGATAAGGAGCATGCACTGAGCACAGGTTGCATATATGATTCTGTGTCAAGTTGATTTTATGTTGAGGCCATAACACATTTAATGGTTTCAAATCTGTCTGTGATCCTGCTACTCATCATAAAGGTTTGCTAGCCTGAAGGCTGTCTGGCAAGGAAACGAGACAATGATAGAGCCGGCTTTCAATCACCTTTCTCACGGGGCGTCAGAACGCTGAGTGGTCTAATCTGTATGTTCAAGCAGATGTTGAGTGGGCGGACTCATGAGTAGTTGTAGACCTGCCAGTAGATGTTTGAAGTTTGACTCTTTTCTGTTGAAAATGTACAGCACTGTTACACAGCCCAAAGGGGTATTTTACTCCCGCCCACTCAGTTAGAAGCTAACAGATTACAGGTTGCAGCTAATGGTGGGGCTGTAGCTCCTCATCATGCAGATGCTCCCACAGTGGGAGGCTGTACTCCTGCAGTCTGGGGGAGAAGATACACCAGGGCATTTATTTAGCTGCCAAGTGTTCCTACGCGACAGGAAACAGATTGGGCTTCCTCTGCTCCAAACCCCTTTGCTTTTAACACAAGCGAAAAAACTACATTATATTTTTGTTCAAATGTTATCATACTCACTCTCTGCAACACAATTCATAGACTTATTTGACTTAAGGTCAAACCGTAACTCTATATTTGTTTTGTTTTTTATTAGAAATGTCTTCCATTCTTCATTAAAACATCTTAGACTAAACATTTTGAAAGAGGAAATAGCACTTTTTTAAATGCAGCTCTGAAGAAATTAAACCAACTGTTGCTCAGCGATAGCTTTTAAGCTAACATCAAAAGTTAGCTAACTTTAGATAAATAATGCTATATTTTATGACTTACTTAATTTATTTTATTTTATTACTACTGTTTGCCACGTGTGGTGACCAAAAAAACCAACGTCAAAATTCATGACATCTTGTGTTTTGTGCTAGAAGTTATACAAACAATAACACTCCATTGGTATCGTTTCAAAACTGTAATATAAAAGGAGCAAGGATATTTTCAAAATTGGTTTCCATCCATATACAGTTCCAAAAAGTGGAGATCCAAGGTCTTGACGCATGGTCCACACACTAGCTCTTCATTTCATATTAAATAAGTCTTCCTCAATATATGGGTGAAAAACCCCATCATTCAAGCAAGACATTGCCATTCCATTAGAAGCTCTTTTTTATTTAACTTTAGTCTCGTTTACTTTATTTTTTAAATATTCCTTTTATTTCAATGCACGGATAACAGGAGCTAGTCATTATTATGCTTTCCACTAAACATATAGCCATCATGTTCCTTAAGGCTCACAGTGCTGTGCAGACCTGAGAGACGCTGAGTCTGCAGCACAGGGCTACAGCAGCAGGCAGACAGCAGCTGACATTAAGAGTCTGGCCTGTTGGCCCCCCATAGGTGGGCTGACCCCTCATAGTGACAGCTGGACAACCAGACACATATCTGACTCCCGTGCAGCATTCGGGGGGAGTCCTGTGGGCGGCTGTGTTGTTTCAGGGGGGAGAGAAGTCATGACAAACTTCATGTCTGCTCTAAGAGACTTAATGGCATATTTTGATCCTGCTAAATCCCTGGTTTTGTTTCATACTGACAGTATTGTGTTTCCACAGTTACAAATAAAGTAATGTTTCACCTCCCAGAACCTTTCCTTCCACCTGTTTCACAGATCAGTGTTTTCTGTTGGAATACAGCAAATATAATGTAGAATGTATTACAAATAAAGCATGTTTCTTTTGGCATCAAGCCTGCTATCTCCTCCCCTGTCCAGCTGTCATCAGCATCTCCGCCCCGCCACCCTGCACACACACAGGAAATGAAAAAGAAGGGACATATTCCCGACCACAGCTTGATTTGATCTAATGTTCCGTAGGCTTACATTATTATCAGTGTGTTAAGATATACAAACTAATATAGCTTCTTTTTTATTAAAGAAATGAATCATATATCAGCTCCCCATTGATATGTTTCGATCAATAGCCTATCACGTGCAATGTGTTTGAGCGCTAGCATATAGAAGCGCAAGTGTTACATAGTGATGTCACTGTGTTGTAGGGCTGTCCCGAATACCATTTCTCGGGCTCCGGATATTCGGTAGTAATCAGCAGCGAATATTCGGTGCGGAGATTTTTTTTCATAACACGCTCCGAGACACCTGACAACACACTGTTAAGCAGAAGCGCAGAAAGAGCATACTATTACGATTTATATTTATTTATTGTCTCAGTACTCGCATACATTAAAACTAAATGTGTCCTCTGCATTTAACCAGCCGCAGTGCCAGCGCCGGGGATATAGGCGTAAACAGTAAAACGGTATTTAAATAAATGAAGAACGAAAAATAAATGAACGAACTGTATGCCAATAATTGCCTTAGCCCCAGATGTTCCCACATCGCTCCTATTATTTTCACTATTCGGATAAAATTGAAAAACTAATATAAAAAAACAATTCGGTTGCTTGCTTGCAACTATTTTCCAAGGATAGTAAGAGCACGATTTTATCATGTGTAACGTTACTGTTTAAACGGCGGATAACGCAGCTTCATCATGGCAACTTGACAACAGCTAAGCTAAGCTAGGCTAGTACTTACAGCATCCGGTGACTTTTCAGAGTTGTTGTGCCACCGGCCAGTTTCTTGTCGCATATTTGGCACACTGCCTTCTTCTTACCGTCGTTCAATTTAAAATGGTCCCACACAGCTGGAGTCTTCGGCATTTTGTGTTCAGGTGTGTGAAGCGAGGTGAAGCAAGGAGAAGCGTGCCGTTTGCGTTCGTGACTGTGAGTGAACGCGATGTCAGGAGCACAGGCTGAGATTGTATATATTTCCGCATTTTAACAGTGCAATTCAAAAGTATAAATATAGTATAAGAATATGGAAATTCGCCTTTATTGATAGCATACATTTAGGGGAAAAAAATCTTTTTTGGAAAAAAAATAAAAAAACGAATATCCGAATAATGAAATTGAAACCCGAATAGTTGGCCAACGAACGAATATTCGAATAGTCGAATATTCGGGTACAGCCCTACTGTGTTGTGGAAGTAAACAAGGGGATTTTTTTCTTTCAGACCATTTACATGCACAAAAACATACTTGGCACACTACAGGAAAGGGAAAAGCCCAAAAGCATAATAGGGCCTCTGTAAAGTATGTGATAATGTGTCTTCTGAACCAATCTGTTGCTAAGGTTTGAGAAAACCCTTAACTGAAGTCCCTGTTTAATCGAGTGTATACTTTTTGTCACAGGAGAGACAGCGACTGGAGACCATCCTGAACCTCTGCGCAGAGTACAACAAAGGAGACGGCAGTGAGCTGGAGCCGCTGGGCTCGGGGAGGACGGGTTTCCCCGGGGCGCTGACAGACGGCTCGGGGCGGATGCTGTCCCAGGAGAACATCCTGGGAGGAACGCCGTCCCAGGCCACGCTGCGTCTGCTGCAGAGGCAGAGGGAGAGCGACGAGGAGAACCTGAAGGAGGAGTGCAGCAGCACGGAGAGCACGCATCAGGAGGTGAGGACGTCTCCTGCTCTCAGCGCAGCTCTGCACAATGGGGACAGACAGGTCAGAGGGGACGCTCCTCCATAAGACGCTCTCTGCATGCCACTATGGAACCAGCATGTGCTAATAATGACCATGGCTTTGCTTCATCAGTGGTTCTTCAAGTGAAAGCTTGAAAAGGAATGTGTGCATAAGTCCTTTATGCCAATGCATGTGAATATCTGCTATCAGGTTTAATCACAATACCTTTTTTATCGTGGGGGAAAATCCATTTTGTGACTGCTCAATTTTAGATGAAATAATTGTTTTTAAATATCTATACAAAAATATAAATAAAAAACATTAAATAAAATATAATATATTTATAGAAACATAAGAAAAGTAAAATGTCCAATAAAATATCAAATAAAATATTTATTTAAAAATAAGGAGCTAAAGTAAAAATTCTCCTTCGTCTATTTTGTTGTTTTATAAATGTATAGCTAAACAGTGAACAGTTAGTTATTTATGCAGCTTTCTAACAATAATCCATCAAAATTCAGGAAATCATAGTTATCTTATTGTAAAGCACGTAGAAGAGCCTTTATCATTAACGGCTTGATTGTCACGCTATTCTCAGCGTGTGTACAAACAATATCAGTCAATAATCAAAGTTATTAGTTTATATTGTCTTTACATAATCGTTGGCTAAAAAAATCAAGGGACTGATTCAACAAATTATTGAACAAATGATTGCTGTAGTGTAAATATTAGAAGAATACATCGGCGATACACCACTAAACTCAACTACTTATTCCATTTTGTATTCCTATTTATTGTCCTTTTATCCTGTTTGTGGAGGTCTGACAGATGTTTTAAGTCATTAGAAGCCTTTCATTACAGTGGCTCCTGCATGAACCTATCTATCGCCTCATGTCTTTTTCCTCTCTTGCTGTTGTTGTTATATACGGGTTTTAGTGAATGCCATCTTTATTTGGCATTGCACTTTGCTGTAATGTGCCATTATCTGGTTTGAATTGGTTATAACTTGTAAATTCTTCTACCAAACTTCTACCCACTGAAACCGCCCATCTCTCTCTCCCTTCCTCTGCAGCACGAGGACTCGTTGGGTTCGGGCCGTCTGGAGCTCGGTTACCTGGAAGACGAGCGCGTTCGCGTTCTCGCTCGGATCGATGAGCTGAAAAGCCGGTTTACGGAGCTGGAGCAACAACTCCAGGAGTCCAAACAAGAGGTACTACAGCTGACGGAAACAGATTGTTGTTTACCTCAGTGTGAACACAGGCTGGACTCAAGTAAAACACCTACATTGTAATCAACCTAAAACTTGTGTTCTCCACAGCGTCATTACACTGTGCCTCAGTTACTCTGTGGGGGCCTAAAACCTAAAGCTCAGGCTGATTCCATATTTGGCAGCTATATTTATTTGACAGATAAAGATTTGACACAATCGGGCCACCGTATAGATCAGTTGTTAGATTTGGCTGCCCATATACTCGGTGTGCGAGTACCCGGGTTCAAATCATGCCTTGGACCATTTCACTGCGAGTCCTCCCTGATGTCTAACTAGGCCACTTCACTAAAGGCACTGGCAGTCCGAAAACATCTTACAAAAAGAAAATAAGATTTGACACAATTTATAACAAGCTTTGGAAACCCAACACATTGTTAAGAGTAAACTAGTGGTTACCTTCCCTTTTATGGGTATTGGGAGGTCCAATTTCAGATGCCTTTAAGTTTGGTGCAGTTAGTAAACAACTCCACCAAATAGAGATTACTTTTCCTTTAAACTTCTCACATGGTTTAATTGTGATAAATGTTCAAATGATCCAATACTTTGCCAAAATCCAAATAGGAAAACAGATTTGTGTATCAGACGTTTTATATAAAGTAGTTTGTATTAGCTCCACCTCTATCAGCTAAAAAAAGGACATGCTGCTCTCACATGTATTCTATATTATTATTAATCGGGTGATATCATAATATTTTAGTCAGAAGTAACAGAACAGTACTTTAATACAACATTTATCTTCTAATACTTCTGTAATTGTACACACCGCTCACCGGTAACACTGAGTGCCCCCCCCCCTCCAGGCGGAGATGGAGCGGGCCCTGCTGCAGGGCGAGAAGCAGGCGGAGCTGGACCAGATGGAGGCTGAAACTGACATCATCACCCAGCTGCAGCACAAGCTGGACGAGCTGGAGAGCGCCATCCGGAGGGAGAAGGACAAGGTACGGAGAGCAGTGGATACACACAGCTCACATGTTAAATGCTGGATTTGAATCCGCCAATTACATTTCAAGTCTACTGGATTCAAATATCTGGAGAGGTACATTCTTGGAAACCAGAAAACACACGTATGCACTCTCTGCCTGTGCTCCTACAGTCTCCTAAACCTCTCTGAACTCTGATGGTTTGTCACTTTTGGTGTCCTACACAAGTCAGAATTCCTGTCTGGGTCGATCTATTCAATTCTTCACCTCAGGAATGCTTGGTACAGTCAACTCCAGCCATATAAAGGGCTGAACAAAGGATTGGATTGACCTTTTTGGGAATTGTTTTGCATGATTTTTCTCCCTAGAAGTTTGCTCTCAGGTCAAATTCCATCTTTGTTCTCCTTAGCTGGACTCTGCTAACTAACTGACCTCCAATAACCCCTAATCCTTTCTCTGCTTCTTCATCACTCACAGTTACTCTCACACACTGTGCTCACCTGTTTCCTCCCCGTCTGCGTGACAGACCCTGTTGGTCAGGAAAGCTGCCCTTTAAAGGCTGTTTGGGCTCTGTAGTGCACGGGTCCTGAAAGACACTTTGAGTAAAGTGTTCCAATAGTGGACAGATGAAACTCTACTAGCATGTTCTCTTTAGTGGTTTAAGGGGGTTCTTCTTCTTTTTACATACAACTCACCACATTTGAACACAAGCAAGATAGAAATCTGAAATTGTGTGTTTCTAGATTGTGTTATTGTACGATAGGGTACGTTGAAATTTGTTTATACATCTAAGACAACAAGATATATATTCTGTGGGAAATGTTAAACTACATTTGACATAGAAACGTTGGGGAAAAACTGCTTAGACCTGCTGAAAGCTTCACCTGAGTTTACCCTCATCTCTGAAGACGTAAGAAAACTCTTGTAAGTCCTGGTAGTCCTTTTTACTTTACAACTCAATATGAACCTCGTATCCCAGAGCACAAAACTGAAATGTATGGAAGCCATGAGATGCAAACTGAGAAAAAAACTAAAATGTGTGATCCATTTACTGAGTCTAGACCAGAGTTCGCGTTAACCGAATATTTTTCGTCAATGACGGATTTTTTTTAGCCATGACGTAAAAATCTGAAAGCCTTCCGTCAATTTGACAGATTAGAACAAAGTCAGAAGAGCGCCAAAGTTTCCCCGCAGCGGGGCTCCGGTGTTATGCCGTGTTATGCATGCCCGCCCAAAAGGAAATTATACCGTTTCCAAACCTAACTTTGCCGTACAAATCATTGAAATGTCTGTGAGCATTGTGTACAGGCTGACGGGTAATAATGGATTTTGACGGAAATGTTACGATCCTGTCTGTCAACCTACTGTAACTCCAGCTTCTATGAGTATAGGCGTAGCCCTCTAAGGTTCGGCCCCCACTGGCTCCACGAATAGCTGAAGAAAAGCTGTTTGTGTGGGAGCAGATTGTCGGGCCTCCTTCCTATTTATACCTGAAGTGAGTCCAAGGGTGGGGCCCACCTCGCAGGTGGCCGTGGACTACAAGTGTTTCAGTGCTGTGCAGGGGATTACCCAATAGCGATAGCCTTAGAGGGCTATGCCTATACTCATAGAAGCTGGAGTTACAGTAGGTAACTTCAGATTGCACTTTAGTCTGTTGTGGCCAACACGAGTATTACAAAACGAAAAAAAATATGACTTGATGAAAAATGGTAAATTAAAATGATCCTTATTTTCAGCTGTCATAAGCACAGGAGAGAAGTGTTTGGATCAGACTTAAAAAATGGATCATCAGAGCTTTTTTTCTCAGGGCTTCCATAGGATTAGCACCAAAGAGACATGATGTTTCAGTTTTTTAACTGCTTAGACAGAGTAACGACTGTCAGACATTGCATCGTTTACCACGTAATTTTTAAAATATTTTGCGGCCAAGTAAATTATAGACCAACTTTTTTTTTCAACCTAATTGAGTTATAATTGTTAGAAAAGATATACAGTATGTTCTTTAAGGGCATGTAGAGCCTTTAATTGTCACTGTGACAGGGGACATTTTAAGAAAGAAAAGCACTATACAATATTATTGGAATTGTTTATGAACACTTTGGAGAGTTGGAATGATATTTTCTGGCTATTTGAAGACCACATACAATTTGTGGGTCCCAGACTGCTTACATCCTGACAAATCGGCACCTACTTCCTGTCCCCTGCCAAGCCCTTAAAATATGTCCCGACATGTCTGTTTGCTAACACCCTACAGCTTTTTATTTGCATGGCGTGATTTTTGAGCAGTGTGTCTCTCTTTCTCTCCCCCCTGTCCATCCATCCTGTGTGTGGGTGTGTGTTGTGTCTTTCTAGGAGAGGGCTAATGTTGAGGCCGAGCGCCGGGCCCTGCAGAGCCTCCAGGAGGGCTACGCTGAGTTGGAGAACCAGCTTCATAACTGTCCCGAGTCCCTGAGGGAACAGTTGCAGGAACAGCTCAAAAGGGTGGGTCACCAGTACAACAGAAGCACCTAGACCCCCTCCCCCCCCCCCCCCCACACACACACACACCTACATACCTAATAAGTCAGCACATACACCATCCCACCCAAAACCTTTTAGTGAGTAGCATAAAAAAACGTATTTTATGTCATAGATCAAAACGTTGAAATCTCATTAGCTTTGTGAGAATCTGTCGATAAACAAGTTCCAAAAACCATTGACTTAGAGATGAGGGAGACGGAAGTGGTGAAATAAGGCTAAGTCATTTCCGGGCCTTAGGACTCATGGTGTATTATATTATCTTTGAAATAATAATAGTAGGCAGGCAGGCAGGCAGACACCTACCGACACAAAGATACAAGAACCGTAAATCATGAGATCAAAGTTTATATTTTAGAAGTGGAAAAAACGAAAGAATCGTTGGGTGATGCATTGCTCTCTCATTGTGGGAGGTTATCCAAAAGCAGAATGTGATATCTATAATATGAAGGTATTATGTTATTTTTAAGGGATAATGGCGAGTTAACTACGGACAATCATGCAATTAATTGTGATTATATATTTTAACCAATGGGCTGCCGTATTGCTAACTGGGTTGAACTGACTCGATCCAGGGCTCATGTTCGAATCCGACCTGGGACCATTTGCTGGGTGTCTTCCCCTCTGTCTCCCATTTTCAACCTCAGTCTCTTCAATGTAGGCACTAGTGGCTCGACAAATCTTAAAAAAGAAAAAAACAATTGACAGCTCTCATTTAAAAAAAAAAAAAGCGTTAACACAGTTTGCCTGAAGCCCCACCCTCTCACTGCTCCTGTACGTATCTCTGCCTCAGAGCAGCATGTGTGTGCCAGGCCTCAGCACATGCCCTCACACATAGTGCTCCAGGCACCTTTAACCCTTCAGCAGGGGCCCACTACATATGGTTTACCACGCACACATACGTACACACACACTCAGTGCTCCCTCACAGACGTGCTGTTGCCACGGGCGACAGGAATGTCCCCTCCTCCACACCACACCTCCGTGCTACTGAGACCCTCAGGTCCACAGTAGCCCACTGACGGCTCCTGGGCCCCTCAGCTGCTGGTGATGCTTTTTGGTAAAATGTGCATCATGTAATAGAGTCGCTGCACCGCATGTGTGAATCTGATCTGCACCCCCCCCCTCTGTGATTTGTCATGGCTCGCATTATTTGTATAACTGCTGACTAATCAATTAACATAGGCCCTGACTAGATCCATTCTGTCCCCCCCCGCTCTCATCCTGTGACTCTCTTAACTCAATGAATGCTGCTGTTTCAAAGAAATGATGATGATGATGATTTGTCCGTTTTTATTTGTATTGGGAAAAAGCTTTGAGAGTCGGGGGGGGGGGGGGGGGGGGTTATATTCAAGGAAAACCACATTTCTGAGATTACATTTTGCTGTTTACAAGAATACATAACAATGTTTACTGTTGTTAAGAATTGGGAAATACGTTTATCAAACCAAAACGTTTTTTTTACCAGGCTCTAAATATTTTTTTCTGCTGTCAAATTAGGCATTTTAACATGGAGATTATTTTGACATTAATTTTTGTACGTGTTTGTTATCTCAGAGAAACAGTTTTTCGTAAATCTGTCAGTTTTTCTGATAAATGTACAACTTTAATCTCAGGAATTCAAAGTTTTTTGTCTCGTAGACCTTTAAGGTCTTGAGTTATCTCCGACTCTGAAATATAATTTTTATTTTTGTATTTCTTTGTAGGTTTCAGGCCCAGTCTGCTACTACGTTTCATTCTTGGGTGCTAAATTGAAAACAGTTAAAAGCGTTAAATAACCTGAGCGTGAAGTCACCGTCCCTTGCCTCCTGTGAACTACAGTCCATGTAGTCCCCACACACACCAGTGTCTGTGCTGCAGTAGAAGCATGTTCTTCATCACCGGCTGCTTGACTAAGCACGGTGCTTGTAGTGTTCCCCAAACAGAGCTTCAGCTATTCTGCAAAAGAAACGTAATCCCTGAGAGGCAAGTGAGAAATAAAAACGGGTGACCCTTCATTTATTTCTCTCCTTGGTATGTGACTTAAAAACAGGTGGGAAACAGTCAGGACATTGTGGTAATACTTATGTTGGCCACAAGAGGCAGATGAGAGCATAAATAAATTAAAACAAAATTATTATTAATTATAAATGATTTATCTTTAAAAAAAAAAAAGTATCTTGGCAAATATGTTTTAATGGGAGAGAAAACAATTAAGCTCATACTTTGAAATAAATAATCACCAGAGTTATTTATATCCTATTTGCTTCTCAGAGCTTCCATAGAACAATTGAAAGTGAAAAAATACATTTAGTTGTTCTTTAAGCAATGACGCTGTGAGCATAGTGGATGGCTTTTAAACTGAGCAGTGTGTTACGGAGAGTGTGTGTAACCACTATTGTTGTGCCTGGGCCTCCATCAGGACGGAGATGCCTTGGAAACAGGAACCAAAAAGTTTGAGGACTTGGAGTTTCAGCAGCTGGAGAGAGAGAGCAGCCTGGAGGAGGAGAGAGAAACCATGAGTCAGCAGCTGCTGCAGGAGAGAGCCGAGTACCATCGCAGCGTGGCCAAGAGGAAGGTGAGGGAACTCCTGACAGGCTTCAGCACCTCAGTATATAATGCTTTGTACCGTATGGGTTTCTGTGTGGGAGTTGAAGCAAACAATGACACTGTAGACATTCTTATACCGAATTAATTCAATAATAGTAATGATCTCCATTTAGTTACATTTGTCCAATCAATGAAGTTTTGTGGGGTTATTGTTTTTGTGTATTTATCATCATTAATCATTTCATTTAGCCTATTGTTTACACTTCTATGGTCGTGGTTAGGTTGAAGAACAAACGAGAAATGTTCTTGAAAGATATTAGACTTGTATTAAAAGTAGTTGCACCCTTTCAACACAGAATACCCACAGTACAATGCAACCAAATGTAATTAAAATAGCTGAAAGTAACACTGCTCCCATATGAATATACATATATTTAATGAAATTCAATAGAAAAGGGATCATTTGAAAAACAATGGATTCATCTTACTTAAAGATGGTACATTTATTGTATGAATATATATATTTTTGTATGTTTTAATTTATAATTCATATATATTTAATTAGTTAATATCATATTATATATATATTTATGATAATAATATTACAAAATGTAAATGATTAATGATTTAAAATAGATTTTACTGAACCATAACGTTTTAAAAAAAGGTTATTTAGAATCCTGTGTAAAAAGAATAGTGTCCACTCCATAGGGCGACTGTGGCTGCGAGGGAGTGCGGTCGTCTTTCAACCAGAAGGTTGTGGGTTCAATCCCAGCCCATGCAGTCAACATGTCGATGTATCCTTGAGCAAGATACTTAACCCTGAGTTGCTCCCGATGGCATGGCCAACGGTGCGTGAATGTGTATGCATGTTAGTGCATGTCCTAACATACACTGCTCTGTATGAATGGGTGTGAATGGGTGAACGACATGTAGTATGTAAAGCGCTTTGAGGGGTCTTAAAGACTGGATAAAGCGCTATATAAGTACAGTCCATTTACCATTTACCATTTACTCACACACCAGGCGGTCAAACAGACACCTACATCTGGAGAGTTTGTTGTTTGTTTTCAATATTTCTTTTCAACAATACTATTATAACTTCCACCACAGACATCTGGCGTTTCCACACAGAGGTCTTAAAGTCAGACACATTGCAGTCAGGCATCCATGTATCCTGTCCTGCCACACTGTCACAGAGCAGCTTGCATTAAAGATGTCTTTCTCTCCCCCCCCCCCCCAGGAGAAGGTGTCTGCTCTGGAGAGCCAGGGCCAACCAGCTGGGCCTGCAGGCTTCTCAGGAGTGTGAGCGGCTGGCCAAAGACCGGACCCTCACCCTGCAAATGCTCCAAAAGGTACCAAGTAACACTCACTCTATGAGTACATGGAATAAAAGCTCACCCTGAGTATTTTTATTTTTGTTATGTACAGATTATTGCCTGTGTTTTATCTTTCTAATTCTGATATGTGTGCCTAACAGGAGAAGGACAGGCTGTCCGCCCTGGAGAAGAGATACCCACAGCCTGACGGGAGGAAGAACTTCCCCAAGTCCTCCACTGCCATGAGAGAGGTAAGACCACTCCCAGAAACACAAACACACACTCCGTGCTCCTGGCCTGAAAACAGTGAGGACTTTTCAGGCCTCAGCTGATTCCATCCTCACCACCATGAACCCCTTTAACTCTAATGGCGCGTTTCTACTGCAGGCCTCGCTCGGCCTCGCTCGGTTTGGTTAGGCCTTATTAGGCCCGGCTCACTTTAATGCTGCGCTTCCATTACAGTTTAGGAACTGGGGTAGTTACTATAGTAACGCAGTGTAGGCGGAGCCGTGACGTCATCTTCAATGAGGGCCCCAGAAAAACAACACAGCCGTTAGCTCTTAGCACTCAGAGCTCACAGCTCTTCATATCTGTTCAGAAACTAGACAAAAGTTAAACAAGTACAAACCACAGACTGCCTGTGTCATGGAGAATACAGTCGCTGCTTTATTTATGTCTGTAGGCCGTTGTTGTGAGTGTGGACGGTCGGAGCATATATAACGTTAGCTTAGCCAAGCTCCATTTAGAAAACACGCATTTTAAAAGGTTTTTCGCCTGCCGTCTGTCTGCAGACTTGTCAAAGCATTAATTCATGGTTTTTACTAACCGGTATCAGTATGTTGTTACTTCGGCATCATTTTGAAACATTTATCACAATTAAATCACGGTCAAATATGTTCATCTTGTTGTAGTTGTAGCCCCCTTGCCAGCGATTCTCTCTCTAGTTTGTCATACTCAGCCCGACTCAGCCTGGTTGTTCCTGGCCCTAGAAACCACGATTTAGTGGGCCAGAAAAACTGTGAATTAGGACCCGCTAGCCGGTACTAGGGCCGGAGTGGGAAACGCAACCAAAAACGGGCCCCGCACGGCACGCTAAAGCGAGCTCCGCGCTGCAGTGGAAAACGCGCCATAAGTGTTGTAAAGGAGTGATCAGACTAATGGCAGGATTGTTTTGTGGCCCGTTTTGTTTACAATGTGGAGTTGCCGATGATTAGTGTGTGGAGCAAACTAATCATTACATGGTCACCACGTCACCATCAGACATGTGCAACAGCTGATGATTTAAAGGGGTAACTCCTGTGTTTCCCAGCTATTATTTACCTGGACCCTATTCATGAGCTAAGAGGGGCCTTTTTTGGGTTTTCCATTTCCTGTAGTGCAGTGTTTGCTGCATGTAAAGGGTCTGCAAACGCTACAATTCCAAAGTTGCTCTCCCACACGGTGAGGAGCGGCCATCTCTTGGTTTACATGCTGGCCTGCTACGAGAATCTTCATATTTTCGGATGAATAAGATCTTATCTTATTTTATCTTAGCGTTTGACCAATCATAACGGGGCCGGCCAGCTAACCAATCAGAGCAGACTGGGCTCTGATTTCAGACAGAGGGTGAAAAGAGGTGCTGCAGCACAGGCAGTATGAAAAAAATAAAGAGCTTTTTGAACATTAAAGCATGGAGACATGTCACCGTAGAGGCACACAATACAAATATGAGCATAATGAGCCCCTTTAAAAAAAACTAACACATTTGGGCCACACTTTGTGTAATGTGAATCTGAGAAACATTTTAAAGCAGGGTCCAGGCTTTCAAAAAAGCCAGTATCGAGGGGTTTAAAGCTTCTTAACATCATTAATATCGTTGAAATGCAAAGTCAACGAATGCTACAGACATTCTTTCTGCTCAGTTGCAGATAAATTGGCTGACAAATACAGAAGTTACCCTTTTAACAGAGGAAGGGCAAACGACCTGATTCACACAATCCTTCATTTATTCTGGCGAGCAGAAGTTGTGTTGCATCAGTTTTCTGTAGGCATTAAAGGCTTATTCCTGAATTGTTGAAACAGGATGCGCTCCATGTCAGCGAGGCAGACCTGTTGTCGGAGGACGTCCACTCCTCCCAGCATTCCCTCTGTCGAGCCTCTGCTTCCTTCTTACATCCCCCCCCTCTCTGTCAGTTGTACCCCAGCAGCCCTACAGAGGTAACCAGACTAATGATCGCTGCATGAAGCCCCCCCGCTCCCCCCTCTGCTGTTTTGCTGTTTTTGGCCGGGTCACAGTTCCACTCTAATTGCACCGGTTTTCACTCGGGTCGCTTGTTTTTAGAGCAGCCAGCACAGCAGCTTTCAGTTTGGTTTGGTCCGAGCCCAGGGATGTAGTAGAAGAAGCCTCAATTCCCGTGCTTTTGACACACAAATAACCATTGTTGAACAGGAGCAAACATTTATATCTGATAGAGGTTGTATATAGGGCTGTACTGAATGTTGTTTTCTTGAATGTTCCGTCATATTTTAAGATGTCATCACACTGAAAAAAACATGTTAAGCTTTAAATTTCAGTGCTATTGGATTAGATGCTTTGTCTGGTTCAAGACGGAGGCTAAACCCTTTTTAAAAGCATTGACAATGTTGTTTTTGAAAGGCTAAAAGACAATAAATATAGATTAAATTAGAATATTTCCTTAAATAAAAACATGCCATTGACTAGGGCTGCTCAATTAATCGTATTTTAATCGCGATTACGATTATGGCTTGCAACGATTACGAAAACAACGTCATCAAAATAAAACGATTATTTTTTTATTAGTATTATTACTTTTTTTCTTTATATAATTTTTTTTTTTTTTTGGTTTTTCAGTTGAATTCTACTTAAAGTTCAGGGTAATCAACTGTTAAAAACATACTGTTCAAAAAAATTTTTTCCAATAAATTGATGTTTTCAAAGTAAATGGATAATCGTTTTTAATAATCGTGATATCATTTATTGACCCAAATAATCGAGATTATGATTCATGGATCTTGCAAATTAATACATCTATTCCTTTTTGTAACCCATTTTATCTTTTGGACTTTCCACATTCATATCTCAGTTGTCCAGCAAGATAAACACGTCCATACAGTCACTCTCAGAGATACAACGGGATGTTGAGATTACCTGTATGAGCAATGAAATAAAAAAAAAGGTCACAATTCTTATTGACACTACATCCCTGGTGGTCGGAACAGCAAACTGTAGTGTGAGAAGCACTTTGTGTTGCTTGGTGTGTTCCTGTTTGTCTGTCGCGCCACTTTTTAGTTGTAACAGCAGCACTTTAACAGTCGGGTTTGTTTTCCCTCAACACGTATGCTTGGCTTGGTGCTTGTGTGTGTGTGTGTGTGTGTGTTCATGTGGAATGCACTTATTGTAAGTCGCTTTGGATAATGTAATGTAATGTATAAGCTGTAATAAGCAGTGCGCTGTAGTGTTGTCCTCATGGCTTCTCCTCCTGTCTGACTGCTGTTGGCTATGGGTATTCAGGAGTACTTGAAGCTGTCCGATGTCCATAAGCTTTACGGCAGCCCTGAAGGCAGCACGCCCCCCCGCTCGCTTGCTGTAGACGCTGAGTTAGCTGGCCCCGGCGAGGTACCATCACTTCCTGTCTGTCCTTTTCCTGATTCCTCCCGTCTGTCTCTCCATCCTGCCGTTTCCATGTCACGTTGCTCCCTCTGCTGGTCTGTTGCTGTTCAGCTGTTGGCTCTGCTCTCTGCTACATGTTGGAGCATCGTGGCCTCACTCTGCAGTGAGCACTCTTACCCGTACAAAGCTGCTCTTTTGTATAACCAACTGCAATTTTAAAACACTATCTGTATTTCATTTTGCATATATTTCATATTCAAATGGACAAAATAATAATTCAATTAATCAATAAAATAAATAGTTATTATATTCATATTTACCATAGGGACATTAGATCACATATTTATCACATTTTTATTAAACATAGAAGTAAGAACAGGAATTTCAAGTCCAAGAAACTCTAATAAGGGTTTATTTTAAAATAAATACTTTTTCCACCGCTCATCATTCTTTTCTACAAGAACATTGCTTTATGTGTATATATTTGGAATTTCTATTAGACAAACAGAAGTTTCCGAAGACTACGTAAGAAGTAATGTGTATACCCATTTTCGCATGAACTTCAGAACTTTCATGTGTCTGGATCAACATTCAGATCAACAGCAAACTATACTTTTGTATCATTTTATTCTGCATTTATCCAGTGACTGTATCCAAAGTTTTGCTTTCAAATCTATTCTGTTTAAATGCACAAGAAGTCACAAAAATATTCAAATTAAAAAGTGATTTATGTGACTCAAGAGAACACACATGGTGATGGCAGCTTTATATTTGAATGATATGATCAGAGACCAGTTAGCTATGGTATATATACAGTATGTGGACTGCGTGAGTTTTCCTCCTGCTGCCTGTCCCGCTGACATGTCTGTCTTCACTCGTGTGTGTGTGTGTGTGTGTGTGTGTGTGTGTGTGTGTGTGTGTGTGTGTGTGTGTGTGTGTGTGTGTGTGTGTGTGTGTGTGTGTGTGTGTGTGTGTGTGTGTGTGTGTGTGGTGTGTGTGTGTGTGTGTGTGTGTGTGTGGTGTGTGTGTGTGTGTGTGTGTGTGTGTGTGTGTGTGTGTGTGTGTGTGTGTGTGTGTGTGTGTGTGTGGTGTGTGTGTGTGTGTGTGTGTGTGGGTGTGTGTGTGTGTGTGTGTGTGTGTGTGTGTGTGTGTGTGTGTGTGTGTGTGTGTGCCTCTGGAAGGAGTATGTGACAGTGAGCCAGTTGAGTCAGATGTATGGGATGCCGCAGGTGGAGTCGTCCCCTACCTCCCCGCTTCGCCAGCCCCTGCAGTCTGGATCTGTAGACCCCGCCTTCTCCTGCCTCCCCTCTCCTCACAGCTCCTCCCTCTCTCTGTCTGTAGAGGTGTGTGCTTCCTTTCTTCCTTTTTTGTTCGTTACTTCGTTCCCTCTGTCCTTCCTTCTTTTCTTCCTTTTTTGGCTGCCTTTGTTTACCAGCTGTCACCAGTTCAACCAGAAAGTGTTGGGTTTGTTTCATTGTAATATTTAATAATATTAACCAGTTATGTATTCTTTATTTGTAGTAAAAAAAACACTAAATACTTAAAACCAGCTCAGAATTACTATGTTTATTGATTTGTGACACCTTTAAAGTCCCCATGCTCTGGCTTGAAGTTATAGTTTCACCTGATAATGAATAAATCCTTAAGTTCTTAATAGTATCTCCTCTTAAATGTGTGCATACATTATGTTATTCTC